>CAAKHD010014294.1:19211-79116 GCA_901007705.1 Fistularia tabacaria
TTAGCCTCCTGCTCACACTTTGTGCTAGCATCATTTTTTTTAATTTTCTGTTTTTTTGTTGTTGGTGGTGGGGGGGGGGGGGGGGGGTGTGTGTGTGTGTGTGTGTGTGTGTGTGTGTGTGTGTGTGTGTGTGTGTGTGTGTGTGTGTGTGTGTGTGTGTGTGTGTGTGTGTGTGTTTGTATGTATGTATGTATAAACGATAGGCAATATGCTTGAATGGTCTTTGCCAAAAGACATGGACCTTGAGGGACTGGAATTCAAGGCCATTGCCAGTGGCTCCCATCGAGTCACCACAGACTTCATGTAAGTGCACATGCAACAAGGGGGAACTACTTTAAGTGTTCAGATGCTGGTAGGCATCAGAACAACAGAGAGTGGTGCATGGGAATACATAAATAAATAATGAAATAAAATTGAGCCATCTGGCTGCGTTGTTAATTCCACAGCTCATGGCTGGCTTTGCCTGTTTCCCTCCCCTGCATGTGCAGCTACTTCCGGAAAGGCTGCTACTTTGGCCTTGCCTGTTTCGCCAATATGGCAGTTGAAAGCATGGTGGAGAGGGGAGCAAGGATGAAGTCGGTAGGGATCCTGTCACCTTCCTATACCTTGCTTTACCGTTACATGAGTTTCCTGGAACACCAGGTCAGGTAAGATTTTTAGGAATATTTCAATATTTGAAAATAGGATACATAATTGTACTCTGAGAACTTAATGCTATTTAAAACCTTAATTTCCTGTCAGTTGCTCAATGGTTCCTTTTGGTTGAAAACCTTCTCATCACTGTTGTCTTTAGTAAATGCTCTTCGTGGTTTTATAATTGTTGAAAGGCAATTAATGCATTAAGGATCAAATCTGAAGTGATGAACAATTGAAATAGGAATTATATATTTAATATGGCAGATTACTGAAGCTTTTCCTTAGTAAATGGGGCATTTAACATTTATTTTTCCCGTGATGCCACCTCTTGTGAAAGTCAGATATTTGCCTGAAAGATGATATTAATAAAGTTTTGATAGCTGGCATTTTTCTAGTTTGTCTTTTTTTCGTTAGTAGTGATTCTTTATGTACACTTGTAATTTGGAAATGTTAGCAGCAGACAACTGCACAAATCCTACTGAGAAACTCCCACCAGTTGACCTCACAACTGAGTTGGAATTGCCTAATTTCTCTTTAGGGAAAAGCTTGTAATGATCAGCTGATTTTCAATATTCAGCAAATTTTATTTTTTGTTATTCTAAAGAAATGTGAGCACCTTGAGTTGAGAAACTATCTTTGGAAAGATCTAGGATATCAGAATAGTTATCCCAGACTATTGGTATTGAAGAATTATAATTTGCACTTTTGATTAAAGCAACTCTGTCTTTTTAGCTCAAATGCAATATCTGTTTTGTTTCATTTAGAAAATTCTTCATCGTCTGGTACCGTTTTTTTAAATAAATTTGGTAGTAGTGATCAGAACAGTTTGAGGAGCCCTGCTTTTGAAAGTTTTCCTTTATCTGTCTGTACAGCCGTGTAGCTTAAGTAGTCTGGCGGAGGGTGTTCCGCTGTCTGTCAAGTCTGGAGTCCACGGGGTGCTCAGGATTATCCATGATGGATAACTGTTTGTTTGGTGTCCTTCTCTACACCACAGTCTTGCAAGTCTCCAGCCTCAGACCAATCTCAGAGCCAGCCTTCTTCATTATGTTATTCAGTCTGTTAGTGTCGCAGGCATAGCTGCGGCTTCCCCCGCAGACAGCAGCAGAGGAAAGAGAACTTGCCACAACAGGCTGGTAGAAGATCTCCAACTCGTACTGCATATATATTGCATGCAGCATCAGTGGTAGACCTCCAGTTCTGCCTGTTGTTGAAGACAACATTTATGTTGCAGACAAACATACCGCGGTCTGTCTGTAGGGAAGTCACTAATCCAAGAGCTGATAGAGTTGTTGACACCTATCACCAGCAGTTTCTCACCCAGCAGCAAGGGCTGAATGGTTTTCACTCAAAGCACTCGAATAAATCTAAAGACTGTGATTCTTAGAATGCCTCTTCCACTATCAAAATGCAAATGACATCACTGTGCAGCAGGTAGCTGGCCCAATCTTCAGTTCCTAAGTGAGACTGATTAGGAATTTGTAGAGGATCCAGCAAAATCTTAAGATAACATAAAGGTGTTTCAGAACACAACAAGACAGCTGGCTGGCACAGGTCCTCAGTAGCCTGAATATCCTATCAGGACATTCAGCCTTCCACTGGTGGATTTTCTCCTAAGTATCCTGGAATCACCGACAGCCCGGGGTTGGTGTGGGTCTACATACTGGAGGAGGAGGAACAGGAGGAGGAAGAGAGGTGCTACACAGGAGAGTGAGGGGAGAGGGGTTGAGGTAACTCAGGCAGTGAAGATTTGTAGGGGGCCTAGATGTATTGGGTGGAAAACAGATGGTTAACTTAACCTGTGGAGAAACATTTTAGCGTATTGGCTTTTTCCAGGCCACGAGATGGCTACCTGTCTTTTGCCCTAACCCAGCGATGTGCGATGTTCCCTTCAACACACCTTTCATATTGTTCTGATGGAGTCTGTCCTCCAGCATCCTGCTGGAATTGCCCATATAGTTCCCCAGCATCTCCCCAAGCTCAATCAGCTCAAGCTCCTCCCTGTCACCAAAACTGAAAACCCTCTTCCTCTTGTTTAGCAGGGATTTTCCAGTTTCTAGTGATCCATGACTTGTTGTTTGGGAAGCAGCACATAATCCAGGCTGGCATGGTAGCGTGCTCACAAAATCTGATGTATTCTGTGATCCAGTCATTCATTTTAGTAATGTCCTCCCCCCGTTGCTTCACACAGCACTTCCAAATTTGTTGTCTCAAAGCAGTCCTGCAGTGCCTCAGCAGACTCTTTACAACCACTGCCTCATTGCTTTTTTAATAAGAGGGACATGCTTTGGAGTAAACACTGTGGTTGTGGTACAATCTTCTTCTTCTGCTCCTACTTTCCATGCAGAATAGCCAGTGCTTTATTGTCCATTGTTGGGAAGTCGACGTATGTTTGGAAAGTTGGCATTTATTCGTCTCGTGGGGTATGCTTTATGTCCATGGCGATTACCATAAATGTATGAGGGAAGAGTTACCCAATCATGGGGCCGCAGACGAATACCAGTCCGTAAGTAATTTAGCAGCAGGCTGCACAGAAATAATAAATGTTTTTTTTTATTTGATTATCAGTGTTAAACATTTTACATTCTGAAAAGTGATCATATTTTCTCCCTATTACCTTACATCAATCTGTGCCTCTTAACAAATGTCACAACAGTTTGTCTCTGTTATATGACATGGGTCACCAAAAATTTAGTGCACAAGCCAGAGAAAATGAGTAAATAACAAACATACTTTTTTATGTGGTGTCTGGGAGGTAATTTTCCATCCCTGAGCAAATATGGTGATGCATATTGATATTTAGTTTTTCCTCATACCAGCAAGCTCCATCCCATGCAGTTTGACTATTACCATCTTTTTTATTTGATCATATTTTTAATTCAAGCTACAGTTCAATGCTGCCCGTTTTAAAACCCAGTGGCAGGACCTAGAAAAGGGAATTTTACCATGCCGCATGTCCCCCATCCTGTCCATCATGGGACTGAACCTGCACATAGTAGCTGCAGGAAAGGAATCCAGTGGGCCATTAATGGAGTCTGGCACCCGCCAATCTCCGATAAGAGGCTTCATGGACAACCTCACTATAACAATTTCAAGCCATGTGCAAGCAAGATGGATCCTGAAGTTACTTGATGGGAAATGGTATGATGCATCTCTGACTGACAGATGCAACATCTCCAGAATGGAGAAACAGGCTGAATAATGGCTGAGTAAGATTGAGCGGTCAGGAATACCAGGAATGTTCAAGGCCTGGCTCTTCCAGCACTGCCAAAGCAAGGACTCGGATCCACCCTCTTCCAGCAGTGGGGAAAAGCAGAATCAAGGAAGAGGAGAGACATGATCTAAGCCGAGGTCTGACACCTGGAGGAAGAAAGGCGCAGGTCTGAAGAATGGCACATATGCTGGCAGGATGCAAGACAGCTATCAGCCAGGGAAGATAGAGATGGCGCCATGACAAGGTTCTCTGTGCACTGGCTGACATATTGGAGCAGGGGGGGCAGAAGGAGTGTCAGATCAATATGAGGCAAACATCCATTCAGTTTTTTAGAGAGGGGGAGAAATCACCAGCTCCCAAGAAGACAATAAAGGCAGCACAATCCTGGGAGATGAGGGTGGAACTGGGAAGGAGCCGAATCCTCCCCCAGATTATGCAAACATTGCTGAGGCTAGATGTGGTCTTGTGGTAGGAAGAGGCAAGGAAGATCATCCTGATACAGCTGATTGTCCCTTGGGAAGGTGGATACACGGAGGCTTATGAGAGGAAAGCCACAAATGATCAGGTCCTTGTTGAGCAGTGCAGAGACGAGAGATGGCAGACCTGGCTATTCCCAGTTGAGGTTGAGTGTAGGTGTTTTCCAGCACAGTCTGTTTGGAAGACACTTACAGCTATAGGAATAGCAGGAAGGGAGAGGATGGCACCAGTCTGTTGGCTAGGGGAGGCAGCAGAGAGAGCATCTTGTAGGCTCTGGAATTGGAGGGAGGAGTTGAGCTGGGGCCCCAGGATGGACAGTGACTGACCATTACTGCCGACCCACCAACTGGAGGGCGTTGTGGCTCAGGGTAAAAAAGCCCTACGAAAGTAAAGATAAGATAATAATACTTTATTGATCCCCATAGGAAAAATTATTTTGTCACAGCAGCACAAGAATAGCAATAAACATGAGTATAAATATAAATAAAAGAGACAATTAAAAGGATGAGGAAAACAACAAGGATAAAAATAGATAACAGAATGAGGACATAACATTTGTGAATGAGTGAGGTAGCGAGGCAGTGGTAGCACAGATGTACCCTCTGGCCGGTCAGAGTTGTGTGCGTCCAACTTGTCCAGACGGCTGTGTTGGACGCAGCCTGACAACATCTTCTCCTTCCTTAAAGCTACAGTCGTGCAGGCATGACTGAGAATCGATGTAGATGTATTTGATAGTAATCAAGCATGTATTTTATCAAGAGAACCATAATAAATACAGACTTGAGCTTTTTTAAGTGGTGATATTTTCTGTTTAATAACCAGGTTATCTATTATTTTTCTGACAAACCAAACATAAGATATCACTTTCTTCTGAGGTCTCCATCTCAAAATATTGCCTTAACAAGCTGGATAGGAGTTATTAATCAGAATGAATGATTTGCATTCAGTTTTTTGTGAGAGGGAAAGTAAATGTTTGATGTTTTGGAGATAAGGTCAGAGAAGCCAGACTGAGATGGTTCGGTCATGTACAGAGGTGGGCTAGTGAATGTATTGGTAGAAGGATGCTGGGGTCTGAGCTGCCAGGCAGAGTTCTAGTGGAAGAACAAAGAAAGGATTTATGGATGTATTGAAAGAGGACATGAAGTTGGTTGGTGTGAGACAAGAGGATACAGAGAAAGGGTTGAATGGAGGTAGATTTGCTGTGGCAACCCCTGAAAAGAAAAGACAAAATTAAAAGAAGAATATTGTGATAGTTTTTTTGTTAGTTATTTTTGGTCATTCATATTTGTATTTTGAGGTTTATTTATCATACTTTATTTATATTGTACTCCCTTATTTTATTGTTGCTATGCCCCAGGCTGCAACTGCATTCTCCTGGTCAATACTCCCCCCTGGAGGCCTTCTATGAAGACAAAAGAGCACTGCTGCCTCCCAGTGGTGATGATGTGGTGATTGGGTGTCCAGTAAATGAACTGGGAGCTGCCCTCTACCAAAGCATGCATCCTGAAATGAAGGTAAGAGCTTAACTGGAGCAATAGGCATGATACCATTACTTCCACATTACATTACAAAACAAATTTAATTTTTGTTTACATTTTTCCAAAAGGTGTATGTTTTTTTAATGCAACACAAATGTGTAAAACAAAAAAAGCATCCCTGATCTGACACTGAAATATAAAATTGGGAGTAATTGTCTGTCCATCCATCCATTTTCTACTGCTTATTCTGGGTTTGCTCGCAAGGGCAACAGCCGGCGTAGAGAGGCCCAGACTTTCCTCTCCCTGGCCACTTCATCCAGCTCTTCCATGGGAATCCCAAGGCAATCCAAGGCCAGCCGAGAGACAGTCTCTCCATTAAGTCCTGGGTCTTCCCTGAGGCCTGCTCCCAGTGTGATATGCCTGGAACACCTCACCAGGGACGCTTCAGGGAGGGATCCTGACCAGATGCAAGAGCCGCCTCATCTGGGTCCTCTCGATGCGGAGGAGCAGCAGCAGCTCTTCTCTGAGCCCCTCCCAGATGACCAAGCTCCTCACCTTATCTCTAAGGGAGAGCCTGGAAACCCTGAAGGGGGTCCACATTACTGCTGATGCTGCACTGATCCCCCTGTCAATCTCCTTTCTTCACTCACTCATGAACCTGACCCTGAGGTAATTGAATTCCTTAACTTGGCATAAGCTATCATCACCGACCTTGAGGGAGCACTCAACTTTTTTCCGGCTGAGGACCACCTCAAATTTGAAAGTGTTGATTTTCATCCCAGCTGTTTCACATTCAGCTGCAAACCACTCCAGTGAGAGCTGGAGGTCATGGTCTGATAAAGCCAACAAGACCACATTATCTGTAAAAAGCAGAGGCAGCAAAGGCAATCCTGAGGTCACCAAACCGGGTCCACTCAAAAACCCAGTCCCCTCGGCTGCACCAAGAAATTCTGTCCATAATGGTTATGAACAGAATCGTTGACAAAAGGCAGCCCTGTTGGCGTCCAAACCCTCACTGGTAACAAATTTAACTTGCTGCCTGCAATATGGATCAGGCTCTGGCATCAGTCATATAGGGATCCAATGACCCCTGAGGACTCCAGGCTGTTGAATACCTTCTGCAAGTCCCCCAAAAACATGTAGACTGGTTGGTCAAGCTCCCAAACTCAAGGACCCTTCAGAGGGTGTAGAGCTGCTCCACCATTCGACAACCAGGATGAACACAATACTGCTCCTCCTGATGCAAGATTCGAGTACCGAACAACCCTCCTCTCCAGCAACCCAATAGACCTTTCCAGGGAGGCTAAGGAGTGTGATCCCCCTATTGGAATACACCCACCAATCCCCCCCCTTTTTAAAGAAGGGGATTGCCACCCCAGTTTGTGATCCAAAGGACCTTCCAAAGACCTGCATCTGAGCGAGGGAAAACGGAGTCCATTGTTGTCTATCATCATCATCCACATTTTATCTGGACCCTCTCCTGGGAACTGTTGCCTTGGGGGACCCTGTCAGGGGAATAAAGCCTAACAACTTAGCTCTTAGGATCACAGGGACTCACAAACCCCTCCACTACAATAAGGTAGCAGTTCAAGGAGGGGAAATTGAACAACTGTAAATTGATTATTTTTACAGGTGTTGCTAACTACCCAGTAACTCTGTAATTTTACTGATGTCATGCCAGTACTTGGGATTTTTTCTGTCATTCTAAGTTTAACTTACTTCCTGAGTCTATGTAATATTATGCTTATTTTTTTTTGTTTCAGAAGGTATATTCATATATTTTCCCTAGATTGTTGGTTATTTTGGCTGATTTTCTGGTTGTTTGACTTGATTTTTGTGTGTAATTCAGTCTAAATTTCTGGTCAGTTCTTCCCAATTATCAGTTTTCATGCTTATTTTTAGATCATTTCACCCATGTCCTGACTCTAATATATCAATTATTAGAATTCAAAAATGTTTTTTTTGTGTCCAGGCCTCAAAATTTCTTAATTTGTGATGAATCAGCTCCTAATTTTACAAGAAATAAGTGTTTGTATTAAGTATTTGTATAGCAGATTCATGTTGTTTTGTGTATATTTTAGTTATACTCCTCATACAAACTGTGTGTGTTTTTGGGAAAGATCACCCACCCAGCAGGCTGTATGTCCCAGTTCATCCGCTTTTTTGGGGAACAGATCATGGTGCTATGGAAGCTAGCGTTGCTCCGACGACGCATCCTCATTTTCTCCCCCCCCCCTGTGGGAGTAGTCTGCTACAGAGGTGAGGAAGATCAAAGCTTGAATAACACTGATTGTTAGTCTCTGTGTTTACTGCTCACAATTAGGGTAGAGAGTGATCTCACGGTCAAACACATCGCCCAATCCTGTTTTTTGAACCATTTGTCAGTATGTAATGTCCTTTTCAGTGTACTGCTGCTGTTGTCTTGCAAACATCTCCATACCTGGTATTGGAGTAGCTGTGCCTGAGTTCCGGCCCTTCTTCTATGTTAACGTGGCAGATATTAGTGCCCTGGAGAATGAGCTCTCATACGTGGCATGTGAGTTGGGTTTCAAAATCCAACACTGATCAAATCCCATATAAATTGTCCATGCCAAATCTTGTGTTATGTTTGTATGTTTAGGCACTACTGAAAAGATCTTTGAGGAAAAGAAGGATCTATATGATGTTTATGTTGACAACCAGAATGTAAAGACCAACAGGGACGGCCTTAAGCCATTGCTCCGCATAAGTATTGCAGACAAGGAGAAATACCGCAAACTTACCGAGCAAAGGTATGTATAACTATTTATATAACGAGTCATATGAATTGTATGACTCATACTCCAGCTTAGTCATATTGAATATCTGTCATTGTGTCATCAAAATCCGTGTAAATCCCAAAATCAACATTGTACTGAAGTACATTTTGACCGAGTAGCCTAATTTTCTCCACTATGGTGCATATATTGCAAAAATGTTCAAAAACACAGACTATTTCAGAGGTCCCCCAACCACCAGGCTGATACCAGTCCGAATTTCATAAATGCTATCAATAAATATATGGGATGCATTTGACTGTCTGCTGGGGTCACTCCTGCAAATTACACAATTTGATTCGCAATTTACTACTGTTAATAGTTATACAACTGAGACTATGTGCATAATCATTGTGATTACTTTTACTAGTCAATTCTTAGACGTTGCAGAATGGGTTCGAATTAAGGTTTAGTAGCCTTTTTGAGCATTTCTTGTTACGATTGCTCTAAAATAACTTTTTATATTGTAACTAAAAGGTACCTGCAGAAGGGAAATTATTGACCTTACCATTTGGCCACAGCCTGGAAATTCCTAGAAACCAGCAAATCATTAGGTGCTGACACTACAGAAGTCATTAATTGGGAAGGAAACAAAGAGAATTTTACAAAAAGTATTACAAATGGCCTGGTGAATTATCTTAAAATTGGCATTTTATTTATGAATATCGAACAAATTGCTGTTCAAACTCTTAATGTTCAGATTCAGAATCAGAGAAACTTTATTTGTCCCCAAGTAGCAATAGTAGGGGTTCAAATAATTAAATTACATTGAAAATGTTTTATTGAAGAAAAAAAATAATTTCATGTTTTTTGTGAAATAACATTTAAGCTCAGACCACTCCTGTTGTATAAACCTTCAGGGGATCAGCTACAAGTGAGTGTGTTTGTGTATGCAGGCAGATGTTGCTGTACTCTCAAGAGGAGCATGCAGACTGTTTGTCCAGTGAAGAGGATCTCTTTATTCTGTAAGTAAATAATGATTTATTTTCATACTTACCAGCTAGTGTAGTAGTATTTTTATTTAAATCATAAGAGATCTAAATTTAATGTGTACCACAGAAAGAAGAGAACTGCCAAAAAAAACAGCCAACCTCTATCTTCCAATCTAAGCTGCAGCTACAGCACCACAAAACAGCACATTTGTGATATTTCTCTGCTTTCTTCATGATAAGCCATAATGTGCAAACTATGTGACAGTAGAATGGGACGCAGACAAGTCAGAAGTGAAGTTTAAATTAACTTAAAATATTTACTCAATCACCCTTTTACTCCCTCAACAAAACTAGCTTTTTCCTGGAGCAAAACAACAGGATTTTCCAGACCTTGAGCGAGGTGGCAACAAGTCATGACCCCACACTGACCCAGGAGAGTGTGAGGGCCATGGGTCTTGATCCCCATGGTGACAGGCTCTTCTTACTTCACCTGTTGGAGGTCTATGGCTACGACACCCTGCTGCTGTCAGAGCAGCTCTGCTGCAACTGAGAGGCTCAAAGTGTTCAGTCACTGCTGGTTGTATACCAGGATTTTAAACCAAGACTCCACTAACTTGTGTAATGAAGCCTTCAGTGCCATCAAAGCCTCCTGAACTTTTTTTGGCTTAACTTCATTTTTGTGTATGTTCCAGTGCTTTTGTGTTCCTCCTGGTTCTGCTCATCCAAAGCATTGATGGTAAAAACTACATGTTGCTATTTTTACTGGATTCTGCCTTGTAGATATAGATCTAACCCAAATGGATTTCTTTACATTAGGGTGACTTGATGTAGCTGCAGTATTTGAACTCTGAAGAGTACTATGGTCAAGCAATGGTAACAAAATAATTACTTGAGTGGCTTGGACGGTGCTGGAACACTAAGTTGTTTGAAAAATATAATTTTTCTGAAAATTGTGTCAGCAAAACCTATTTTGACAGTTCATTTGTAAAAGCTTTAAGAGTCATTCTGTAAGAAAATCAAGTATTGTCTTGTTTATTTGCAGTGTGTCTGCATCTGTAGTATGTAGTCTAGCTTTTTGCTATCCTCATTGTGTATGAATTGCTGGATTTAAACGGCTCATTTCTCTGTCCAGACTGGTACTTCTTTTTGAGATAAATGAAAGTTCTCTACAACTTCTTTCAAGTATGAATGTAAGGCTCTGACACAAAAGCAACAAATGGCCTGTCTATACATCATTAAGCATTTGTTTTTACCATTGTGAAAGTTTAGACCACATCAATTTTAAGCTGATGTCCACCAGACGAATGGAATAAAAAACTTGTTGAAACTGCTTATTGGGACTTTAATTGTAAGCCAGGCCTTCAAGAAAATCCATTTAGCATTTCAGAATTTAAGTATTGAGACTAAACAAATCAGCAGGTAGTAATCAAACAGCCACTGAAATAATTTCCATTAAAGATTCAGCTGGGAATAGATTTGGATGATAGCATACCATTTCAAGAGCTGTACAACTTTGAGGCACATCATTGCAGACAAATATAAAATAAAACACTAGCCTCAAAATTTTTAACATATTTGCACAACTGGGGGAAAAAAAAACATGGAACCTTGTTAATGGGAAATGGGAGACAATCCAAAAAATACATAGTAGTCATTATGGTGCAGGGAGACTTAAGTTATTGTCCCTTGTTTTGACAAAAGGATGCTGTTACATATAGAGTGAACTGGAATTAGCTTAGTATATTCAAAAAAGGAAGAGGCAGGGCTGCTTTTGTCAGCACTGGATGCACAAGAAAACTGATGCCGCTGTGGGGACACATCTTTACCCGCCCTGTTAAGATGTAGCAAATTTGGCCAACTATTGTCCTTTGCACTCATGTACCCCAGTTTTTGTGCAGTTCTCTCTACATTGCAATGTCACTGTATACTGCCACAGCTTGCCATTTATAGTCTAGGGTTGAAACCAGTGATGGTTGATTTTACACATTTAAGTCAGGTCTCTATTCACCCAGTTGTAGAGTTAGGGTATAAACAGACAGCTGTGAGAAAAAGAAGCGATGAATAATGATAAACCCACAGTTTGAGTGGTGATGGTAATTCTGATCACAATTAAAGCAGCTTATGGAATTTTGTCCTTGAGTAACAAATTCTTCTCAAAATATAAAACCTTAAATTGAATTATGACAATTTCAACTTCTGGGGGCCTATGCCCAAGATTTAGAACCTATCAACTTGTCTGTTATATGTTGATAGATGAGTGACATCCATTCAAGTGACTCATTGCTTCTGCTTGCTTCTGAAAAGTACTCTGTTCCCTGGTGCATCTCATACATACAAAATACTTATGATATAGATACTATTGTTCAAATATTTTTTGCTCTATCACTTGCCCTTGTTATTTTTACCCAGTTTGTCTATAACTTTATATCAGCTTATGCTTGAACATACTAGATCAGCTGAATGTGTTTTTAGGCTTATAGATAAGCATATGGATATAACTGAAACTCATGTCTTCAACCCCCCTCTGTAAAGAAAATGTAAGAACATTTTAATATCACCTCAAAGGGTACTTAGGCAATTTGTATGGGTCTGAAGTCATAGAAAATATGGTCCCACTCATTAAAACAATTTATTTAACTGTAAACAATTTCAGAAATAAAGTGTGTCACCACTCAATGTGTGAAAGATAAATACAGATCCCATTTGAAATACTGACAACCAATCTTTGCAGTTTTATCTCTACATCTGAATTTCCATTCAAGGAAACACGCTTTTTGTGTTCATGTATTCTAACTTTCCACAGAGAATATTCTTAGTGGTTCCAGTTTCTCCTCCCTATCATCATTGTTACCAGAAATGCTGGCATTGTGTCCTCTGTTAGCATTGTTTGAATCAGTCGGAAGGGGTGTTGGCATCACACTTGTCACAGCTCCTTCCAGAGCAGCAAACCAGCGCTTTGTAAGGTTTGGGTCCTCACAAGAAAAAGTGTGGGTGGTTTTGGACTGGCTTACACAAAACCAGGACTGACCATCAAGGTCCTTGAGGGAATCCTTCACAGTGCAGCCCAGTAGAGGTATGCTGCAGAGGGGCTCCACATCCTGGAGATATGGATTGTTGTACAACTTTTCAAACTATCACAGTTACAGATGTGTCTGGGGTCAGGTTATATTGTGGGAAATTTTTGAAACACCAAAAGGGCTATAGTTTGAAGACAATGATGCAAAATGTACCAATGTTATATTCTTATGACTTTAATTAGTCCAGGCAGGCATGTAGAGACACACACACACACACACACACACACACACACACACACACACACACACACACACACACACACACACACACACACACACACACACACACACACACACACACACACACACACACACACACACACACACACACACACACACACACACACACACACACACACACACACACACACACACACACACACACACACACACGTTACTATTACTCATAAATGTGCAGGAATAACTTAATTAGCAATGATTCATTGAAGTGTTTCAAGCAATGAAACTCCATCGCAAAAGCCTTGGGTAGAAAGAGCTGGTGAAATAGTTTCTAATGTTGACGTATTCATTGGATTATCGAAGTCTGTGAATGCATTTTTCTGGACTTGTTGAATATAAATACATAAAATCTAAATCTAAATGTACAATATAGATTAATGCGACTCAAACAGCAAAAATGATGAAACAAATTTTTTTGGCCTGCTGGAAAACAAGTAACAAGACAAAGCCTAATGGGAATACCTTAAAGATACAGAGTTCATGGTGTAATGTGGCTTTTTTTTTTCTTTAGTATGAAACAGTTTAATCAAAAGGATGAAAGAAAATTCATGTTGTGGATGAGTGAGGAATTATTTCACTAGGTTTCACATTCCTTTGTAGTACAAGATTCCTCTTAAAATAACTGAGTCCATCTGCTTAAATTTTGAAAGGTGTGAGAAAAAAACAAACACCATAGTGGTTCTTTTTCACCTTCTTGTGACTGACATGAAGACATTTTACTTTCATTGGAAAAATAAAAATAAATAAATCATACTGATCAATAGTGTCAATGGTTATGTTGTGAATACAATTGTATTTCATGATTTGATACCCTGACATTTAAAGTCAATTTGCCAACAAAATATACTCACCTGTGAACTCTTGTGGAGGTGGAGAACTGGTGATGTGGTGCCACTAAGTACGGACCACACTCGTTGACAAGTTTTGAGGGTGTCACTGTACTTTAAGAACCCACTGATTATTTGGTTAGTAGAGCTTGGGAGTTCTTCCACCTGATAAAAAATATGAAAAAAAGATAAACCTTATGTACACATCAGGAAATTCAAGACTTTCTATAGAGGAGTGTAAAACATTAATCTAAAAAAAGCACAGAAACAAGCTAAACTTTTGAGTCCCTGAAACATTTCATATTGTATTTCCTTTAAATGCGAAAACTTAGCTTCTTTTGTAGAAAGGTCAAAAACTCTGATTAAACTGACACTGAAAGACAAATTAAGATTTGTTCTTTACCTTTTGATTTTACACAATAGTTGAAAATGAGGAAGGAGGCAATATTCTTCAGTCACAGCCGATATTGAAGTTATGTTAGATCTGTATAGTTGTGAGCCCCCGATATTGTCTCATTAGAATATTCCAGGAATTATAAATTGAAAAAAGAAAATCCATTGTTATCTAAAATATACGCAAAGCATTTTCACAAGGGGGATAATCGAATTTTCAATGAGCATGACTGACTGGTTCAGTGTGAAAGTCTTTCACACTGAACCAGTTAGTCATGCTAATTACTGCAGCAAGTACCAAAAAAAAAAAAAAAAAAAACACAAATCGAGATCACTCAAAATACTGAATTCACTGTTAAAGTTAAACCCATGGTATGCTTGTTCATGGGGGATAAACCGCAATTAAAAAAAAGAAACATTTAAAAAGGAATCAATGATAATGATAAATAAAATGTTTTAGGTTGCGGCCACATGTTTGCATACAATCACCTTTAGCATTAAGAAAAAACACAAGCCTTACCTCCTGTATTATTTTTTTCTTGTCTTTCATCTTCTCCCCTTGTTGCCTGGTTAGGATGATATAGCAGGTTTTACACACTTTGTTTAGCTTATTACCATCATATTCTAAAGCCACTTTGTTGTCGGAACACTTCCAACACACCACCTGGAAAAGACGATTGATCTCTTGAGAAATCCTCGAATCAAGTTAAGTTTTTTTTCGTGTTTGTCTATTGTCTCACTCACACAACCACAGGCACGGCAGTGGTGTCTTCTTCTGGTTAGGGCATTGAAAGGCTCCTGGCACTTCATACACATTGTCACCTCTTTGTCCCTGACCCAGCGGGGAGCACGTTGACCCAGTTCTGCTGTCTGTAAGTGCAGCAGTGATTAATGTTTCAGGTTAAATAGCTTCATGACTGACTTTGACCCTACTTACTGTTTTTTCCACATTCACGTCTCTCAAGGAAAACATAAAAGATTCATTTTTCTTCTGAAAGACATCAATTGCTTCCTGAATCACCTAAAAACAAAAGTCTTTAGAAAACACTGATACGATTGATGCCTATTTTTAAATCCATGTTATATTTACCTTATTTTGTGAAATACTGCATAAAATATGCTTTTACCTTAATCCACTTTTCTCTCTGTTGCTCAGAACTGGGGATAAACGAAAACAAATCCTAATTATTTCTTACATAAATCAACTTTTTTTTTTTTTTTTTAAACACAATTAAAAAATGCAAAAAACAGCAAGTGAAATACCACACCAGGGATCCCAGTTTTGAAGATAATTTTACTGGAATGTATTTCCTATTTAATTTTTAAGTACTTTCAAATTGTAATTTGATTTCTGATATTTTTCCACTAATTTCAAAAACCTTTCCAGTAATTTTCAGTTACCTGCTCATAAAGGAAAAAGTTTCAGATCCCCATGACAAACTTTTCCCATCTTTGGATTTCCCCATTAATTTTCTACAAAGGATATATGGGAACTCTATATAGCTAAGTGTGCCTAATTTAATTTTTAGAAGGCCAGTTCAAACCAAAGATCTCACAATGTGAAAGATGTCCTGTGAGTATTTCAAATTTGTCAGGGCTCTGAAACATCAACCGTTTCTTCAGTCTTGAGTTTTTTTATCTTAATCTTGACAAAGTATTGCTTTGGGTAGTCGAGGGACGGTCAACAAAACAGTCAAGCTCACAGATTGATATCTTGCATACATAAAGTTGCATTCATAATAATAATATTAGTGCTGTGAAAAAGTTGAGTAAAGCTCAAAATCCCGACATAGCTTTTATTTCCCTACATGCAATTGCATCGGGAACATCAAGCATTCTATTCCAAACCAAAATATTAAGGAAAATGTATCAAGTTTGCTTTTAATTTGCAGAGTGAAGAAAAATAAAGGGTCTGCATTTTCCTTCATAAACAAACATTTACTGTATAAACTGACAGATACTTGAAGATTTAGCTTTCCTGTGAATCATTGAGCTAGTATTTACTTCGATTCCACTGTTTATGAGAACCGCTTCAGAGAGAAATGCACTATATGCACTATATCCAGCATGTACAACATTTGCTGCCTTATTCCTGAAATAAGGGCCACCTGTTTTTCACAAAATGAAAGGTATCACTATTTGAACTACACATTTTATTATTCTGAACACACCCCTTTCAATCAGTGATTCAATTACACAGATCTACTCTATTACAACTGCTACTTTCTTATTTGCTATGAGAAATGTAATATCTACCAATAGCAGTGATTGATCTGGTTACTGATGTTTGAACACAACAGTACACAAACCTGGCCTGCAGCTCAAGGGTCTTCTCCTTTCCAGAGACCTGAAAGGTATATGGGTGGGCTTCATTGGCAGTTTGCTGCACTTGCATGCAATCTACTCCTATCCTGCACCGGACAGTAAAGCGCTGACCAACAAGGCTGAACTTAGGAGTGCAACACAGCAAAAAGTTGTTGAACTGTGAATCAAGGTCATACACACATGTACAAGGTTAATAAATCATTTGAAATCTATTTGATTGTCTTCTGAGTAACTTTCAAAATATCTGAACACATTTTCTTAATTTAGAGGGTATAACCATCCTCCTCATTTCAAATGTCGAGTAACAAAAACAGCGGTATGAATGAAAGATTACCAAATGCAAAATATTCTTTAGTTTAAAAAACACATCTGACCAGGAAAAGATGCCTCTCCATAGCAGATGTGTTCCTGGCTGAAAGCTTGAGTAGGCGACCCTCTCTAAGAAACTCATTAGCTGGGTTCATAACTTCTTCCTCTCCAACCATCTCATAGATCTCCAGCAGCTGCTTGAGGCTTTCCTACAAAAATATGTAGTGAAAATTCAACAGAATGGATCAGCTTTTATATAAACCCTGATTCCATTATAGGCTTTAAAAGGATCTGTTGTTTAGATTTATAATTATCTGTGTGGTTTGATCTTTATGATTTTGATAATTACCACAATTGAAACTAATAAATCTTAATTTCCAGGGTATCAAAAAGCATAACCCTGGGTTTTCACTTAACACACAAATTCATTCATCTCTTCTGTGGATGAAGTCTAATTTTAGCAGGGCTTTTGTTTATCATTTTACTGTAGTCCACCCGCCTCATACTCCTGTGAAAATTGACTTGCATTTGTCCTGCAAAATTTCTCAAATAAGTTTGGGCCAGATATCTGAATGTGTCCAGGATCACTAAATTATCTTAAAAAAATGACACACACACACACGCGCACACTTTTAAATTTTGCTTGTCCTTGAATGAAAGGCTCACTGTACTTCTTACACTACTATGTAATTAGAATGATGTTCTCTTTTTAAATGATATGTTTTAAAGGGAACCCACAGCTTTTTGGACGGCGCTGTTTGAGTGGATAGCAGCCATGGAAATAGTTTCCAAGCATTCTGGGAAGGAGAGACAAACACTGTGAATGTCCAACAACCAATGTCAATCATTAAATTACTAAGAAAAGGAAAAGAAATTGTAAAAATGCCATACACCTTTGCTGAGAAATTGTTACTTTTGAATATTTATTTAAGATTTCTGATTGCACTCACTCTGAGCAGGCTTGTAATCAGGATCATCATATGGTAGATCATTCAAGTAATGCCTGAGGAGCAGCTCATAGCGAGGAACCCTCTGGATTGGTTCTAACATATGATGCTGCAGAGTTAAGTTGCCACATACCTCTTGACTCTAAAAGCAGGAGAATATGTGTGCTATGTTCCGCAAAGAATAATATAAGAACTGATTTGCAGTCCCTATTTCACCTGAATGTCATGGAGGATATTTTTGAAGGCAGATGAGCGCTTGCTCCACGTCCTCAGCAACTCCATGGCCTGGTCAAAGTTCTTGACATAGTCTGCGTACATTCTCAGGAATGGTGCATGCTGTAGGAGAACATAACCCAAGCCTGGGCGCTCAGACCTGGATGAAATGAAGAGGCTAGGTTACACAGATAGTTTATTCCATACAGCGACTGTACAGTTGCACCATTTAAACCTGCAGTTTACATGACTCTTCTCACCCAGTTGCATTAGTTAAGTAAAAAGAAAGACACTGCTAACCTGAAATAATCTCTGCATGGACAGAGGTTTTTTTATTTTGAAAAGAGAAGAACTGCTATTTTTAAACAAAGTCTTATAGAATGAAAACAGCTTAATCGAACTTCTTCAGTGGCAACAGTGGCAGTTGCAATTAGGATAGAAACATTTTTTAGAAGGAAAATAAACTCAGAAAAGACAATGGCAAGGACCAAAAGTTCCCGGCCCATACAGCAGTCTGGCAGCCAATGTACATGTAAGCCTCAACATCATTATGGTTCAGGTGGGACGAATCTTTCAGGCCAGAAAGGAGTCCTATCAAGAAAACCATGCACCACTTGACAAGAAATTTCCAAAAAGGGTCAGTTGTATAGCAGACCCCTTCTAAAAAATTTCCAGGCTTGAGTGGTTATACACAGCAAACAGATAATCCCTTGCATGAATGTATGTGTGGGCACTTACCAGTGACTGATGCAGTTTTCCAAGTCGGGTAGGAGGAACTGATTGTGGAAAGAGTAGATCGAGGAAATATTGGAGAAGATATTTCTTATCACCTCAGAAGAAAATGAGCCTCGGCCAGCCTCTTCTGTTAGGCGTGAGCAGAACACCTGTGTCGGAAATTAAGAAGGGTTGGACATGATCCTTACTTTAACAGCAGACAATGTCATGTTCTAGATCAAGGATTTCAACTAGTATGCTGTGAAAGATTGTCAGATGTGCCATGGGGAATTGTCCAATTTCACGTAATTGGTTCCAAAAAAACTGTTCAGCGCCTGCAAATAATTTGTCATTGTTAATTGCCTGTGATTTAGCGAAAAAGAGAACAATGAAATACTCTTCCACTCCACTGGATGGCAGCTGTATTTTGGACCATTTTTGTTTGATGGTGTACTGCAGGATTTTTTCCCCAATCTAGAAATTGTGCCATGCCTCAAAAAAGGCTGAACAACCATATTCTAGATCACTCCAGAGCAAGCCACTGCTGCAACACTGTTTACATGATACAAGTCTTACCTTTAGGTATCCAGAAAAAAGTTACATCCAAAATCTCATTATTCTGACTAAATTGAAATTATTTTATTACAAAATATTAATACATGCACCATAATTTTTCAACAAGACCAGAGAGGCAGCACTGACCTGGTCCAGCAGGTGAAGACGAGCCACATAGGCCCTCTCTGTCTGCAGAAGTTCACTGGCTATCCTGAACAATCTCTGCTCTGTGTTCTCTTCTCCCTCTGATGTTTTCTCTCCTTCCTCTTTCCACTTGACAGACTCCTCAGTTTGCTCACTGTTTGAATGCTGGTCAGCCATTGGGCAAGATACCTTGGAACTAATTCCCTCAGGTATCTTATGGTCTTTCATTTTGTCACTCAATTCCTTCCTATTCACAAGGTCTTCTTCCTCTTGCACTAACCCATTTATTTTTCCTAGTGAGAGCTCCTTGTCACTGACTGATAGATGAGGAACTGCATCATCCGATGTATGATTGTGCAAGTCGCTCATTGTTACTTTGAGGGTAACCACAGGACCACAGCAATTGTGTGAGTGCAGCAGTTTCAGAGGATGCAAATCGTTTTTTTCGGATAGAAATCTACAGAAACACAGCATAATCATTCAGAATTAACAGAGAGTTCAATTGGTCTTTCAGAAAATGTAGTACAACTAAACATTCAACAAAGAGGATGTACAATTCATTACAATGCCACAATGAACCATACTAAAATTCAAACCTGTCATCTTCCAAACACACAACCAGGTCTGGCACACTTTTAGATTTCCCTGCCTTCATTCGTCCTTCATCTTTGCTACTTGAGCACCTGTGCGGCCCCAGCCAGAATTTTGAAATGCTGGTAGGGCTGGAGGTACCAACCCTTCCTTGAATTGGGCTGGCTGTCAATAGTTTTCCTGTGAGAGGGCTGCAATTTCTTCTGTCTAGTGTAGTATGGCTATGCCATCCCTTCTTCAGTAGATTGCAGCTTTGAATTTCTCCTTTCCATGGACTTAGATATCCTAAAACCGAAGTGCTTGAAATCCTTGGGATCTCCTGAGACTGTGTGGCAGGGCTGATGGATGATTTATACACCCCATTCGACAAAACGCTGCACCCTTTTCCAATAGGTGGTTCTTGACAGTTCTGTGTTGGGCTGTTGTAGAAAACAGGACCTCCAGAAGATCTTGCAGGACCCTGGGCATCTACTCCGCCATTAGTGAGTTTAGGTAGTAATGTAACAGATGTGGGGCTGTGGCCTTTATCTTGTCCTGACCTCAGCAAACTCTGAAAGTGAGTAGGTTTAGGGGGCACTGTAGAAAGAAACACCAAACAGCAAAACAGAGAGAAAACAGGCTATGACAAACAAACATTGTACTTTTAGGGGGGCAACTAAATTGAGTCTGTTGTAAAAAGTAACAATTCCTGTTACAGCATGCTCTAACCCTAAAAGATGACAACTTTAACAACATGTTTAAGTAGTTAAACGGTTAGTTTTAGGAATTAGCTAAAAAAATTGATTTGATTTTTGTAGATAGCGTCATTCATATCATTGTCACTTAAAACCAAATGACAGATTTATTTGTGATCGTATTACTTTAAGTAAAGTGTTCGGAAAGGACTATCAAATTGGCATTACACCAATGAAATGTCACTGTTTACTACAATAGCTATTTAAATGGAAATATGAAAGTTTAAAAATACTAATCGTCAGGACATCATACATGTTTACAGCCACCAAGGACGTTCTGCCACAATATCAAGAACATTTGTAGCTTGAAAAGGTTGAATTTTGGCAGGTATTGAACAATCTTCTTATTGAGTCAAAAAAATGTATAATGATTACAGATAAAAATGGAATCGAATGAATGGTACATCACCGAATAGCATGAGATTTAAAGAACAATTACGAGAAACTGTAAAGTACAACTACAAACATTTCAGTGATATATTGTGTTCTGTCTACTGGTTAAACTAAAATTAATAAAAATAGATAAATAGAAAAAAACATTTTCTTAACTGCTGTGGATTTTTTGAATTTTGGTTAAAGTGTCTTACTTGAAAATACCTTGTGACTTCCAAGGGGACTTGTTGCCATGACTTGCTTCTTCATCTTTAATTGCAACGTTTTTAGATTAATGGAGAATTGTAAATTGGAAGTTGTTTTAAAGGTTTTGTTTTTCTTTCGTGCTTCGTTTTTTAAGTACATCTAGTTGTTTCAAACTTAGACAACCAGCAACACGGCAAGAGTTGCTAAAGAGGTGGCTTTTAAAACAAATATGTATGTATAGATATATATAAAATTGACTCAATCGCAGTGGCTGGAAAATATATGGTGTTTACCCTGTATGTAAATAGAATGAAGAACTTTAACCAGTCATGGGTGCGTACATCACCTATTTGTTCGATCTGGCCCTCGACAGCCGCGCCTTTAAACTTCCGTCTGACCGCCGCTCGTCTGAAGTGCTCCGCGTGTCGGCTGCAGTTCAGAGTCAAGCTGTTCCTCTTCTTTCGGTCAAACATCTTGGCTAAATCCCGGGGTACACCTTCCGAGGTATAATTTCCAAGACGCCGCAATGGTCCGCCTCAGTTTTATGCCAAAGGTCTGCCAAAGGCAATCACTCGATTAAATAAGCCCCGCCTAGAATTGAAATTGCCCAAATTCAATTGGGAGGAGACTCGAGCGTGAATCAAAAGCTTTCGCAGGCTCACAAGTAACCTGCATCGTTTAAAAATGTATCGTGACATTCGGTTGACATATTAATGACAAAATACATTGCATTTATATAAGTAAATACACAACGATGCCTTCAAATCACCACAGCATCAAGTGTCGGAAATCACGATATGAAGAGTCCAGGGGAGTAAATGGCCAGGCATCAGAGCTTTTGCTGATTACCATATGCTAGCTTTTCTCTCCATTCTGACGTCCCACTGAATAACAAGTAAAGTATCTGAACTGCCTCACTTGTTCTGAAATAAAGAGTTCAGAAGGTCACCACCACACCTAACTAGAGTTTTCGGAATCATGCAGGTTTGGCTGAGTCAACAATCATGAAGTCGGACTGTGAGATGGGAAAGAATATTATTTTATTGACCCACAATTAAGAAAATTGGAAAAAGGTTAATGGCCCTTTTTCTTGATGCCCTAGGCTGGGAGAATTGATAGCCATCTTAGTGAGCTCGGAGGTATTTCCTTAAGAAACACCCCAGATGTCGAGAGGCAGACTGCTGAGCTATATAAAATGGTGGGGCACACAGATCGAGAAAAGCAAATTCCTTTGGCCGAATTCTCTCCAGGCAAACCATGGTGCATTTATGATGCCGTGCTTTTGAAAATAAAATCTTTTCATATAATTAAGAAGGTGCCAACGGAATCTTCTTCATCTACTTCTACATCATCACTCTTTGGTAAACCACAAGAAATTTGGTGTCACAAACAAGATCAGCTGTGGACTCCAACAACTGCTGACAGTTCTGTCTAAATTGAGGTTTAGTGTGTTGTAATGAGGGAAATTACATGGAGGAAAATAAGATGAATAAAAGGAATTAAGAGGAAATAAAAGTTTAAGTAAGAAGAATGAAGGACAGGGAATGAAGACATATAAGGAATAAAGAGTTATAGAAGTTGAAAAAGTGTAGAATAGCCTGATTAGTAACAATAAGGTAAGCTAAATAACACCATACAAAAGGGAAAAGAGGAATTAGAGGAAATAAGATAATAAAGAAGATGAGATGAAATAAAGATAGAAAATAAAAGAGGTATAGGAGAAAATAAGAGAATAGAGAGGTTGAGATGAAATAAAGAGAAATAAATGTAAAAAAATGAAGGAGGAAGATAGTGTTCTCTCTCTGATTCGGGGCCACACTATGTTGGATCATATCTCTTTACTAAAGAGAGTTCACTCTGACGGTTAGAGCACACTGGAAGTTAGCTGAAGAACAGAAAGGGGTGGAGCCTTATATTGGGCGCCAAAAGCCCGTCTTTTCTGAAAGAGGAGTGACAAGGGAGCCCTCTCCTCCCTTCTCTATGTCTAACGCCTCCTCCTCAGTGTACTAAAGTTGATCGTACAATGTATGAGTAAAATGGAGCATTAGAATAGATGCAACGTTTATGGAAAATTATAAGTTTGTCCTTGGGTATAGTTTAAAGCAAACCACTTATGGGAAGATGTTTCAGTAGACTGAAATGACCAAAATATTGACAGATAATGTGTGAACATTTCACGGAACTATTTATTTATTATTGCATTGTGCATAGGATCCAGAGTGTTAATAACACACCTAACCTTCGCTTTGTTTTCTCTCCTTTATTTGAAAAATGACGAATAAGAGTGATGGAAGAAGATTTAAAAATAAGCATAAAGAGGAGGCTGACAGGACATCCTACCACACATCTATTGTGATCTGCAAAGAACAGCACGTAGAGGATCCTGCATCCAGTCTGAATAAGGCTGTGATTTCATCCACAAACTCTTTCAAACAAACACATGCACCTGTATATAGATGCATAAATATATACTTTGCCTTTACATACAGACACACTGTATTTCCTTCTCCTCTATTAAGATATATTTTTTAATTTGAGAAAATATTATTACTATTCAGAAGCGTGGCAACAGACTGATCAACCAAAATATTTTATCAATTAACATAGTGCCTTTGATATGGTTGAATACTTGAGAGGAGGTTTACTTTGTTTGAATTTACCAAAGGCTGTGTATTTTAGCAAACAGATACTTGTCTTTGCATTTGTATTGACTGGTCTCTGGGTTTTCTCTGAAGTTGGCAAATTTATCTCACTTTTTTGATTAATTGTGGTCATAGTATATTCTTTAAATAGCCTTTGATTGTGTTGTTTGTAGATTCATAATACAAGAGTATAGAAGAGAATCATCACAATGCCAAAAATGGACACTAAAATCCAAAAGTAACGACTCCACTTAATGTGGTAGAAAACAGTAATCCTCTTGTCAAAGACAGTGGAAAAGCATCAGGAAAATGGAGCAAACGCAAGCCTAATATTGACAGACCTTCGCCAGTGGAATGGACTTCCAACCCAGAGGTAATTAACACTAAACAAGTGCTTGTGGCTACATATAAGGCGGAGCAGAGGAACGGCAGGAAGGGAGAAGTGACAAACAGAGATTGGTATTCTCCTGCTGTTTGAAAAAGAAGGACAAAAGTTGATAGAGCTTGCGAAAGAAAGGAAGGAGAGAGGTGTAAAAGAAAGGGAAAGGAATGTGAAGGAAACAGGGACATTCATGGAGGAAATGAGAAGGAGGGAGGATACAAGAAGACTTTCCCCCAACTTCCGGCGATAAGTCAGGAAGGAAGATGTTGTATCCAAATGATGAAGAGAAAGCCATAAAGATGGGAAAGCAGACACAACTATAAAAATGTATAGTGTATGTATCCGATTTCAAAAAGTGAGAGGAATACAATAAGTAGGGAAGCTAAGGAAGGATACGGGATGATTCACATGGAAATGGAAATGATGACCAGGATGATTCAGTTGAAATTATGGGTGGATATAATCCAAAAATTAGACGGATTTTGAACTTTCAAACTGGAGAAAAGAGGTGGTAAAACTTTAAAGGAAATAGACCCGGAAGAGGATGCCTAAGGGGAAGGGGGGATGGGGACAACAACAAAGATTCTGAGTTTGAGGGTCACTTGAGCTCAAAGTACCTCTTTCCAGCGCCACCCAACACCATAGAAGAAGATTCCCAAAAGTCACACAAGAAGTATAATTTACGAAGACGGAAAACATCTGACAAGATATGCCCAGTAATCCTTTGAGGACAGAATCTAGAGTATAATCCCAAATAGAATATGGAATGCAGACATGTGAGACATACGTGAGAAGTTACCCACACTTCAGGATGGAGCATGTTCTTGGATTTTGAAGTTGGAAGAGATTTCAGTGGGAGCAAATCTTGCCGTGGGAGATGTTCGGAGACTTTTGGCCAACATCCTTGGAGTCCTGGGCATGGAAGTGATCCTACAAAAAGCTGGACTCAATCGATATGTGAGGACAGCTGTGAATAATACAGAGTTGTTTGCTGCAAGCAGGGGTCGGATGTGGAAAGCGTTGAGAGAGACGTTCCCGACCAATGTACATCCTGACAATCCTATTATTGAACCACTGGGGCAGGAAGAAAACTCAAGGGCCTATATGTCCAGGGCCCATCAAGTATGGAGAAACGTAACAGGAAAAGATGCAAAGCTTAACCAGATGGAGTGATCAATCCTGCGAGGCAAAACACAGAAGGGGCTGCCCCTATCAGTGAGGAGTAAATTAGCAGAAGTGGTTGGTCTTGTGAGCATGGCAAAAAGTGTTTATACAGA
This sequence comes from Fistularia tabacaria, assembly GCA_901007705.1. Taxonomy (NCBI): domain Eukaryota; kingdom Metazoa; phylum Chordata; class Actinopteri; order Syngnathiformes; family Fistulariidae; genus Fistularia; species Fistularia tabacaria. Next base: position 44,690 of record CAAKHD010014294.1, read on the forward strand.
CCATATAGTACATCAAGTGGAGCTACATCCAAAGAAGGAGCAAGACCAACGAGAACAGGACCAGGAGACCCTCAGAAAACTCAACCAAATACAACTGATAGATAACAAGAAGAAGGAGAAGAAACAGGCTTTAGTTATGCTGAGTGAGACCGGATCAGCCACCACAACCAGATCCAACTTCAATTGCCCCACCCATCATTCTTTGCCCCATCCCTTCTGGCCCCCAACTACCTTATGGGGAACCACAGATGCGGAGAGGAAGAGGTTTGTGGAAACTTTGGATGAGGACAAGGAGGAAATTTCAATCCAAATTCTCAAGAGCCTCCAGAAGTATGCTACAAATGCGAAGTTTTGACATTTTGCTCAGGGCATGTAATAGGCCAGGAGTGGATTTTTCAATAGGAAACGACAGAGGGAGATTCAGGAGACAACCCTGGGTCCAGAACCAGGGTTCTAGGGGTGCCTAGAAGACCCGAAGGGCGAATGTCAGCTGGTTGTGTCATGGCTGGAGCTGTTTTCCCCTGTGTTCATGTCCTGAAGATGCTATACATCTCCCCATGTCTGGTCAATTGGTACAGACAATCGGGTTTGAGGGATTGAAACAGCTGGTTCCACTCACTGAACCAATTGAGCTATGCTACAAAAATCAGAGAAGTACAATACCTATTTTGGTGTCAAAACGTGCACCCATTGCACTTTTTGGAAGCGAGGCTCCGAATGCTACCGAATCTAATGGTATGAAACATGAACCGGGGTGTAATGAACTTACTTCGAGCTGTATCATTTTGAGGCCACATGGAGTAGCCATGATGATAGACAGATATAACTATCTGAATAAGGAGCATTACATTAAGAACAGTGTGCCACATGAAACTTTGATGGTGCCTGAAGGATATGGGCAGAAGAACATACGGGCGATGAAGGGCAGAAGCTGAGGAGACAATTTTACACTGACAAAGGAGAACCTATCCATCTGGAAAAGTAACAATCAGCTTTTCGTAAAAATTATGATCTTGGCAGAGGGACAAGGACAACCACAATCTGTAAAGCTGACAGCTTCATCGTAAAAAGTGACACTTATTATGATGAAGATAAATGATAGTCATGATAAATGATAGTCATGATAAATGAAGTGGGGGCTGATTTTCCAGCAGACGTGCGAGATCCACATAGTTTGTTAGCCCAAATTCCTCCCAATGCTACACATTTTACAGAGTTGGATTTATGTGGGGCCTTTTTGTGTTACACTTAGTGTGAAAAGTCGGGGATTATTTGGGGTTATGTACAAAGGAGTATTCTATGAATATAAGAGTACTGTTGTACTATTCTATGAATAGTACTGTTGTCCAGTATGTAGGTGATACCTAGACACAGGATAACCTTTTGGCAATTGAGAGGATTAATCAGAGGTTACAGGAGGCTCCAGCATTAGCATTACCTGACTACTCTAAAAATTTCCTATCGTATAAGGGTACTTCAGCTGGAGGTAAATATGCATATGTGGGTCTTTGTCAGGCACGGTTAAGGGAACAAGTCCTCAACCAATGTCCTACAATTCCATCGCCTATTCAAAAGTACAGTTTGGGTTGCCACTGTGTTACAGAGCAATGTTAGGAGTCTTTCGAATGTATGAAAAGGCTTCATCAATCATGATGGACTACCCAGTGACGACTATTACCCATCACAGTCTTAGAAATCTCTTGTCAAGACTTTGAGACTATCATAGACATTAGCGAGGTGAGTCGCAAAATTACCGCAGGAACTTTGTCAACTTCAGAGGATGGTGAACCTCATGACTGTGATCAAGAAGCAAAGAGAGATATTCAAGCTTGAGGTCAGATCTGCAAGCTCTGCTATTGTGTTTGGTGGACCTGGAGTACTGAATTGATGGATCCTTTTATTGTGTAGGAAATATATTGAGTGCTGGTTATGCGGTGGGAATAGCGCAGGGTGCCAAAATTGTTGTTGAGAAGGCTGAAAGAGTACCACAATCTGCATCTGGTGGAACTTTTGGCGCTGACTGAAGCATATCTGTTGTAAAGTACTTTATTGATCCCAGGATTGGGAAATTATTTTGCAGCAGCAGCATAACAGATGATGAAAAAAAATAAAAATAAATAATAAATAAACAATCTGAGGGTATAAAAAAATAGAGTCTTATCTAAAAGCGCCCAAACATATTGACCTCAAGAACACAGGCTTTAGAAAACTGATGCTTCTCCAATACAGCACCATACTCAGATAATGAAGCTCTTGCAGGCAATGATGGAGCCTAAAGAAATAGGCATAGCTAAGTGTGTGACACAAAAAAAACATATGTCCAGGGTCACCAAGGGTAACAAAACAGCTGATATGGCTGAAAAAGTAGTCACAGGAGCAGAAAAAATGGGTAAAGTGCTCCTGGTCACCCATTAGCTGGATGTGGAAGAAAAAAATTACACTTACAGATGTAGGTTTAATGCAGGAAGAGGCTATTGCAATAGATAAGCAGTTGTGGTCAGACGGAGGTGCCACTCAAGATTCTATCGGTTTGTGGAGAAACCATGAAAGATTGATAGTGGCTCCCCAAGACCTGTTGGGCCTGATGATTCAATAAGCAAATGGGGTAGCCCATGTTGCAAGGGAAGTTAGGAGGAAAGTTACAAAAGAGTATGGTTTCTGGGCACCATACTTACTCGAGCAGATTGATTATGTCACTTGCAGGTGTATAATCTGTCTGAAAAACTGTTTGTAAGGGAGAGATGATTCTTCCTGGTCGCATTCCAACTCCGAGGGGTCCTGTACCCAAATTAGTTCTTTACTTTGTTGACATGATATAACCAGTTAAAGGCAAAAAATATTCTTTTCATTGTGGACAGATTCTCCAGCTCTTCTGGGGGGACCACAAGGCACTCCCAGGCCAGCCTAGAGACGAAGGTTCTTTCGCGTGTCCTGGGCCTCCTCCCTGATGGACATGCCTGGAATACCTCATCTGGGAGGCGTCCAGGAGGCATCCTGACCAGGTGCCCGAGCCACCTCATCTGACTTCTCTCTATAGGGAGGAGCAGCGAATCTACTCCAAGTTGCTCCCGGATGGCCGAACTTCTCACCTTATCACTAAGCAAAAGTCCGGCCACCCTGAGGAGAAAACTCATTTTGGTCGCTTGTATCCCAATCTTGTCCTTTCGGTCACTACCGACATCTCGTTACCATAGGTGAGGGTAGGAAAGAAGATCACCTAGTAAATTGAGAGCTTCACCTTCTGGCTTCACTCCATCTTAACAATGACAGACCAGTACAGAGGCCGCATCACTGCAGACGCTGCACTGATCTGCCTGTTGATCTCCTCACTTGTGAGCAAGACCCCGAGATACTTAAACTCCTCCACTTGGGGCAGGACCTCTTCCCCAGCCCAGAGTGGGCACTCCACCCATTTCTGTTTGAACACCATGGTCTTGGATTTGGAGGTGCTGATCCTCATCCTGGCCGCTTTACACTCTGCTGTGAACCACCCCAGAGATGGATATCATGGCCTGATGAAGCCAACAGAACCACATCATCTGCAAAAACCAGAGACTTGATCCTGTGGCCCCTAAACCAGATCCCCTTGACTCCCCGGCTGCACCTAGAAATTCTGTCCATAAAAGTTATGAACAGAATCAGTGACAAAGGGCAGCCCTGGCGGAATCCAACTCTCACTGGAAACAGGTCCGACTTACAACCGGTGATGTGGACCAAGCTCCAACACTGGTCATACAGGGACGGAACAGCCCGTATAACAGGGTTTGGTACCCCATAATCCTGGAGCACCCCCACAGCATTGCCCGTGGGACACGGTCAAATGCCTTCTCCCAATCCACAAAAAACATGTAGACTTGTTGAGCAAACTCTCATGCCCCCTTGAGAACACTGCTGAGGGTATAGAACTGGTCCACTGTTCCACGACCAGGACGAAAACCACACTGCTCCTCCGGTATCTGAAGTTCAACGACCCGGCGGACCCTCCTCTCCAGCACCGCTGAATACACTTTGCCAGGCAAGCTGAGGATTGTGATTCCCCCTATCGTTAGAGCCCACCCTCCGATTCCCCTTTTTAAAAAGGGGGATCACCACCGCAGTCTGCCAGTCCAGTGGCACTGTTCCCGATGTCCACGCAATGCTGCAGAGGCACGTCAGCCAGGAAAGCCTCTACAACATCCAGAGCCTTAAGGAACCCAGGGCTGACCTCAAACACCCCCAGGGCCCCGCTACTGAAGAGTGTTTTGACTACTTCAGCAACTTCAGCCCCGGAAATAGGCGGACCCCAGCTCTGCTTCCTCATTTGAAGGCGTTTAGACAGGATTGAGGAGGTCTGAGAAGTATTCCTGCCACCAATCTACAACATCTTGCGTTGAGGTCAGCAGCGCCCCGCTCCCACAGAGCGATGACAGAGCACTGCTTTCCCTTCCTGAGATGCCGGATGGTGGACCAGAATCTCCTTGAAGCCCACCAGAAGTCGTTCTTCATGGTCTCCTCGAACTGCTCCCATGCCCGAGCCTGGCGACCAACGAAGCCGAATGACGCTTGGCCTACCGATACCTGTTAGCAGCATTCGGAACTCCACAGACCAAAAGGGCCCGATACGACTTCTTCTTCAGTTTGACAGGATCCCTCACCACTGGGGTCCACCAGCGGGTTCGAGGGTTGCTGACCTGACAGGCGCCGACGGCCTTACGGCTGCAGCTCTGGTCTGCCACCTCAACAATAGAAGCGCGGAACATGGCTCATTCGTACACAATGTCTCCCGCCTCCCTCAGGACGTGGTTGTAACTCTGCTGGAGGTTGGAGTTGAAACTCATTCTGACAGGGGACTTTGCCAGACGTTCCCAGCAGACCCTCGCGTTACGTTTGGGTGTGCCAGGTCTGACCAACATGCTACCCCGCCATTGGAGCCAGCTCACCAACAGGTGGTGATCAGTTGACAGCTGCACCCCTCTCTTCACCCGAGTGTCCAGGACATGCAGCCGCAAGTCCGCCGACACAACTACAAGGTCGATCAATGAACTGCAGCCTAGGTGGTGTCAAGTGCACATATGGACACCTTTATGTCTGAACATGATGTTTGTTATGAACAATCCATAATGAGCACAGATGTCCAATAACAAAACACCACTTGGTTTCAGATCTGGGGGGCCATTCCTTCCAATCACACTCTTCCAAGTCGCACTGTTATTGGCTACGTGAGCGTTGAAGTTTCCCAGCAGAATGAGGGAGTCCCCAGAAGGAACGCTCTCTAGCAGCCCCCCTGGAGATCCCAAGAAGGGTGGGTAAACTGAACTGCTGTTGGGTGCATAGCCACAAACAACAGTCAGAACCCCTTCCTCTCACCTGAAGGCGGAGGGAGGCTCCCCACTCATCCAACAAGCCTGTGTTGAACCCCAACATGCAGAGTCTAGCCCCTCTCAAGAGGCCTGGTTCTAGACCCCATATTGTGCGTCGAGGTGAGTCTGGCTATATCTAGTTGGAATCTCTCAGCCTCACACACCAGCTTGGGCTCCTTCCCTGCCAGAGTGGTGGCATTCCATGCCCCTAGAGCCTGCACCTGCAGCCGAGGGTTAGACCACCAAGGTCCCCCGCTAAAGCCACCTCTCGGCTCACACTGCACCCTACTCCCTTTGCCCTTCCTGTGGGTGGTGAGCCCGGGGGAAGAGGGACCCATGGTGTCCCTTTGGCTGTGCCCGGTCAAGCCCCATGGGTGCAGGCCCAGCTACCAGGCACCATTGGGGGGCCCCATTGACCCGCGTCCAGACAGGGAAAAAAATGGTCCATAGTTGTTTTCCGTCATGAGAGTCTTCTGAGCCTCACCTTGTCTGGCCCCTCACCTGGGATCTGTTTGCCTTGGGTGACCCTTCCAGGGGCATGAAGCCCCTTAAAACCCTAGACCTCCTGTATGCAAATGTGAGGGATGCTTACAACTCTTCCCCTCTTCCCCCTCTGGGCAACTCGGACTATAACCTGGTACTCCTGGTCACCACCTACACACCGATGGTGAAGCGGCAGGTGGCCAGCACCAGGTTTGTGAAGAACTGGTCAAAAGCCACAGAGGAGGCATTGCAGGAGTGCTTCCATGTCAACGACTGGAGTCTTTTTGAAAAGGACTTCGGTGACGATATTGATGGCCTCTCTCGTTGTACCATGGACTAAAACAAATTCTGTGAGGACAAACTAGTCCCATCGAAAAAAGTCTGTTGTTTCAATAACAACAAGCCATGGATCGACAAGAACATCAAGGGCCTTCTTAACAGGAAAAATAGAGCCTTCATGGCTAAGGATCACCAGACTCTAAGGGCTGTCCAGAGGGAGCTGAGGAAGAAGCTGAGGGAGGTAAAACTCAACTTTAAGGAGAAAGTTGAGTCCTAAATGGAGCAGAACGAGACAAAAGAGGTTTGGAGAGAGGTGAGGAAGATGACAGGCTGTGGGAAAACCACAACTGGAGCAAAAGGTGGCCCTGAATTTGCTGTGGAATAAACCTTTTCTTCAATTGGTTTGACACCACAGTGAGCCTTGGAAAACTCGACCCAGTGTCGGTTGGCTTGCCACCATGCCTTAGGGCAATTGCAGGAGCTGAAAAGGCCATTCTTGTGTCCAGGGACATCGTGGGGTGTTGTCCCCTCATGTTGTTGGTCCCACATGCGGTAACAGGCATCTTGTCTGAGCAGCGCACATCCCACCTGTCAGTGGCTCGATACCTCCGTTACCACGTTTGCCTCTCTGACTTACCCCTTACCTTGATTCCTGTCTCACTCTTACCACTCCCAGGTGACGGGGAGCCTCACAACTGTCCAGCAGATCTAGCAGTCCTCTGCAGGTACAGTTGCGAAATTTTTAATGACCGACATAAAGCTTAGATGGGGAATACAAAATCAAATATCTAGCGGTAATGGGACCCCATTCATTGATCAAGTCATGACTGAAATAAGCATTAGTGTAGAGGCACAGAGGCTGTCTAGTTACTTAGGAAAGAATAGTGAAAGAATATCCTGGGTCTTTCTCTTCAGTGCGTCATTAAAGTACTTCCAGTCTGGCAGCACGATACCATGGCTTTGCCTCCGTTATTTTTGGACAAGTTAAATCCCGACAGTATATGTTCTGAAGCACACTCACTTGTGGAACATAATAAATTGGCGATGAGGACGAGTCACCTAGTGGCTCGAAAGAACGCTCGGGTGGTGAAGAATCCGCGCTAGTTGGCAGAGGCTAATATTAGCATTGCTCGTGGCTTTGCCAGCCGGTTGCTGGTTAGCCGGGAAGATGGTGGGGATCATCGGTCATGTTGGGATTTTTGATGAAACGACGGAGCACTGGTCGACTTAGGTGGAGAGATTTGAACACTCTGTGCTGGCAAATGGCATTGATGATGAAAGGAAGCTTCCAGTACTTCTGAGTGTGATAGGGCTGACAACATGGATTGTTGCGCAGCTTGATTGCCCCAGAGAAACAAATGGGGAAAAACTTATGATCAGGTTGTGGAAGTCCTACATCCCCTTTTCTCCCCCAAACCCATTGTGATTGCCGAAAGATATCACTTCCATAAATGTCATCAAGCAGAGTGCGAGTCAATTGCACAATTCATTGCGGATTTAAAGAAATTGTCTGAGCATTGTGAATTTGGGGCTCACCTGCAAGATGCACTTAGGGACAGGTTGGTTTGCCGCCTCAGTAGCGAGTCCATACAGAAGAGGCTATTAACAGAAAATGACCTCACCAGAAAGCAGTGGAAATCGCCATATCTATGGAGACAGTGGTGAGGGAGTCAGGGCAGCTTAGCAGCTCCCTGAAGGTGAATGCAGCTTCCTTATCATCCATGCCGGGGAAGAAATCCACCAGATGTGGTAGGAAAAACCATTTTGAAAGTGACTGCTTTGACAAGGACCAGAGTTGCCACCGCTGCGGTGAGAAGAAAGAAAGGCCACATCTCAAGCACATGCAAAGAGAACAGGCCAAGAAATAACGCTGGAACCACAATGTGGGAGAGGAAACACAACAAATGGAGGGAAAATTCAAAGAGACAGGTTAATAAGCTTGCCCCCAATGATAAGCTGATTGACACAGATACCACTGATTCTGACGCAGATGTCACCCAGCACATGGTAGATGTAGCCAATAGGGGAACACAGAGAGCAAATGTTGAACAGCAGGATAACCCAGCCTCTGCAGTAATATAGGTCAGGACAAAAGTTGAGGGACAGACAACCAAGATGGAACTAGACACGGATGCAGCAGTGTCCATTATCTCAGAGAACCTGTATAATGCACAATTCAGCCACATTCGTCTGAGGCACACCCAGATCCTGCAGAAAACATACACAAGCCAAGTCATCGCCCCAGTAGGGGTGGCGAACGTTAGTGTACAGATGAATAAAAAAAGTGCATGGCTCCCTCTATCTGTGCTGAAAGTTAACGCACCCGCTATTTGGCTGTGAGTAGTTGAGAAGTGTGAGACTGAACTGGACAGCAGTAGTGTCAGCCAAATCCATTCATCACATGCGAAAAGATGACACTGTGCAGAACATTATCCTATACCCAGGATAGTAAGTTCTGCTTGCCTTGCTAGCTGGGGGGGCAGCACTTCAGCAAACTGGATCTCTCGCATGCATACCTACATGGGCAAGCTCAGGAAAGCTCATGCAAATACCTCACCATCACAACACAAAAAGGACTGTTCAGTTATAACTGACAACCTTTTGGCATGACATCAACACCCTCCATCTTCCAGCGAATCATGGATCAGGTACCTCAGGGGCTTCACGATCTGCACCGTGTTCTAAATGACATCCTGATAACGGGATACAATGATGCTGATCACCTGAAAAACTTGGAGGCAGTACTGAGCCGCTTGTGAAAATTTGGTCTCCATGAGCAGTGAGAAAAATGACACACAAATATTACACAAGGGCATACAATGGAAATGGACCCAGGAGTGTGTAAAAGCATTCAACACAGCAAAAGAACAGCTCCTCTTAGATAGAGTGCTCACTCATTACGACCCAAAACTGCCACTCTGGTTGGCATGCAACACCTCGCCATACGGCACGGGCACTGTGATTTCCCATGCTATGCCTGGTCAAGAGAGGCCAGTAGCATTCACATCCAGAACCCTAAGCAAAGCGGAAGAAAACTACGCTCAGATTAAACAGGAGGCCCTGGGAATCATATTTGGCATACACAAGTTCCATGCCTCCCTCTATGGCTGCCATTTCAGCCTGCTTACGGACCACAGGCCACTGACAACTATATTGAGCCCCGACAAGGCTACTCCATCTATGGCAGCTGCCAGGCTTTCGTGGTGGGCCCTCATACTTACAGCCCATTATTTCACAATTCAGTATAGGAGTGCAGCTGAACATGGAAATGCAGAGTGCCTGTGTCGCCTGCCCCCTGCAGGTGGCTATCAAAGAAAAGCTGGGTTCAGTGGATCTTCTTCTTCTTCTTCTTCTTCTTCTTCTTCTTCTCCTTTCAGCTTTTCCCTTTCAGGGGTCTCCACAGCAAATCAACCTCCTCTATCTAACCCTATTCTCTGTATCCTCCCCTCTCACACCAACTACCTTCATATCTTCTCTCACTACGTCCATAAATCTTCTCTTTGGTCTTCCTCTAGACCTCCTGCCTGGCATCTCCAATTCCAGCATCCGTCTATCAATATAGTCCCTGTCCCTCCTCTGTACATGGCCAAACCATCTCGGTCTGGCTTCTCTGACCTTCTCTCTAAAACATCTAACATGAGCTGTCCCCCTGATGGACTCATTTCTGATCCTATCCATCCTCGTCACTCCTAAAGAGAACCTCAACATCTTCATTTCTGCTACCTCCAGCTCTGCCTCCTGTCTTTTGTTCAGTGCCACTGCCTCCAAACCATTCAGCGATGCTCGTCTCACCACTGTTTTGTAAACCTTTCCTTTCATTCTAGATGAAATTCTTCTATCACAAAGAACCCCTGAAACTTTTCTCCACCCATTCCAACCTGCTTGAACCTGTTTCTTAACCTCTTTTCCACATTCTCCATTGCTCTGGACTGTTGACCCTAAGCACCTGAAATCCTCCAACTTCTTGATCTCCACTCCCTACAGCCTCACCGTTCCACCCGGGTTCCTTTCATTCACACACATATATTCTGTCTTGCTGCGACAAACCTTCATTCCTCTCCTTTCTAGAGCAAACCTCCACCTCTCAAGATTTTCCTCAACCTCTTCCCTGCTCTCACTACAGATCACAATATCATCTGCAAACATCAGGGTCCATGGAGATTCCTGTCTAACCTCATCTGTCAGCCGGTCCATCACCACTGCAAACAAAAAGGGGCTCAGAGCTGATCCCTGATGAAGTCCCACCCCCACCTTGAACTTCTCTGTTTCGCCTACAGCACACTTCACCACTATCTCACAACCAGCATACATGTCCTTGACCAGTCTAACATACTTCTCTGTTACTCCAAACTTCCTCATACAATACCAGAGTTCTTCTCTCGGCACCCTGTTGTATGCTTTTTCTAGGTCTACAAAAGCGCAATGCAGCTCCCTCTGACCTTCCCTGTACTTCTCTATAAGCATTCTCAAAGCGAATACTGCATCTGTGGTACTCTTTCTAGGCATGACGCCATACTGCTGCTCACAAATACTGACTTCTGGATAGGGTGCTGATACATCACCTGTACAACCTGCCAGTGTGCAGCAAGGACATTCGCAAAGAGACAAGGTATGACCCAGTACTTGCTCAAGTGATGCACAGGGTTCTCTCCGGGCAGTTCCCCGTGACTCAAGGGCGCGACAATGACCTTACATCCTTTTACTCACGGATAGATGAGCTCACTGTGGTGCAGGGATGCCTTCTTTGGGGTACCCGGGTCATTGTTCCCCCAAGACTGAGGCCACAATTGCTGAAAGAGCTGCATGCTGGGCACCCTGGGGTAGTGATAATGAAAGCCATCGCTCGGAGTTATATCTGGTGGCCGGGGACTAATGCTCAGATTGAACAGCAGGCTAAAGTTTGCGATTCATGTAAGCGCAACCAGAAGGCTCCCAGTCTCTCTCCCCTGCATTGTTGGCCATGACTCAGTGGCAGTGAATACATATGGATTTTAAGGGCCCTTTCAAGGGGCATATGTTTCTGGTGCGAGTTGATGCCCACTCAAAGTGGCCGGAGGTACAGTTGATTGGGTTCCACAATGACCGCTAAGACCATTCAGGCTCTTAGGAGTTTGTTTAGCCGTCACAAATTGCCTGAAGTGTTGGTCAGCAATAACGGCCCACAATTCACTTCAAGTGATTTTTCAGCTTTTTCTCAAAGCAAATAGAGTGAAGCAAATGCGCTCTGCACCATTTCACCCAGCTACAAATGGACAGGTGAAATGTTTTGTGCAAACACTGTAGCACTCGTTGAAAGCATTCAGAGTGTCAACCATGACCACAGTGGAACACAGGCTGGATTCATTCATGCTCAGCTACAGAAATGCCCCACACGCCACGACGAATGAGTCTCTGGCCATGCTCTTCCTCTGCCTTTGGCTCCGCACCTGCTTCGACCTTCTCAAGCTAAGTGTGGCAGCAGTGGTGGACCAGGCTCAGGCAGATCAGCACGATCGCAGGGCCAAGGACAAAAACTTTGCAGTGGGAGATTCTGCTCTGGCCCGTGAGTATAGGCGGGGGGAGGAAACGTGGATGCCAGGTGTGGTGGTGTTGCAGTCAGGGCCAGTGCCTTACACAGTGGATGTGGGCTAAGGAGTACTCTGGAAACGCTATACTGATCAGATGCGGGCCAGTGAGCTGGGGAGGCTTGTACCTCAAGAGCCACAACAACCAGCAGCACTGAGTCAACCAGTACTGTCCCGGTGAGCGAGCCGCCGACGGCTCCCCCAATAAGGAGACCAGAGTTCCCCAAGAGAGATTATCCAGTCACATGTATTACATGTGTAGTGTTTCTAGACCTGGCTAATGCTTTCGGGTCTGTGCCACATAGGCCTTTAGGGTTGGGTGTAAGAAAACCGGTGTGGAGCAAGGCAGCAGTTGCAGGAAAGTTGAAGTTGAAATTAAATGAAATACATAGGCAAGAGATGATAGTAAGGCCTACTAGAGAAGTGTCGCAGGCAAAGCAAGGACAGTGGGTGAATTGGAAGAATGTGGAAAGAAGAACACTGAAGTGAAGAGAGTTGTGAAGCATGGAGGCCAGTAGAATTAGATTTATCATTTGGGCTACATATGATGGGCTATCATCTCCCCAGAACTTAAAGCAATAGTTGGGCGAGGCCGCTGCCTGCCCATTGTGTTGTGGGGTGGGTAGACTTAGATATTTATTATCAGGGTGTAGGGTTTGTCTTTCCCAGGGGCAATACACTTGGTGTCACAACCAAGTGTTGAAATGTTTGGCAGCAGTAGTGGAAGAAAAGTGATTAGAGATAAATTCAGTAGTTGGTAATCAGGAGGTTAGGCAGATTAAATTTGTATGCGAGTGAGAAAAGGTTCCAGGGGTGTCAAACTCAAGGCAAAAGAGCCCAATCGCTGGTTTCTTTTAGCTTTGGAAGCTAAAAGGTACCAACTTTGAGGGTTGAATTGAACATTAGGTACATTAACAGCAGTTAATATGTCATGATTTTACCCATCTGGCCCACTTGAGAATTGATTTTCCTCCATGTGGTAAAATGAGTTTGACACCCCTGGGTTAGACCATAAAGACCAGGCACCACACAGGGCAGCTAAGTGTAGGCGGGGCCTGGGAACTGATTACTGATTTGAACGAGCAGCTGGTTGTCCTACCATATATTGTTAGCACCAGGCTACAGCCTGGTATGTTGTTGTGATCGGGGGGTAGAGAGGATAGTTTATTTCATTGAGCTTACGGTCCCCTGGAAGGATCAAGTTAAAGAGGGTAGTTTGCACAAAAAAGACAGGTTTGCTGAGATGGCAGCAGAGGCAGAGCAGCAAGGTTGGAGGGCTCGGGTGTGGCCTGTAGAGGTGGGCTATCTTGGCTTTGTGGCAAAGTCTGTCGTTGGTCTGCTGACTGAGTTGGGCATTTGTGGACAGAGCCTCAATCTTGCCATAAGTAACATGTCTCAGGCAGCAGAACGAGCGAGTGAATGTCTGAATTGGGTTCCTTGAAGGTATTTTACCTTGGATCTTGGCACAAGGGAGTTTGACACCTTGTCCTGTGTAGTAATGAAGCCTATTCTTAGGGATCAATGCCAGGAGACATTGTGCCTATCACCCAGCATCGGGAGGAGCAGTGGAGAAGGAGAATGGCACACTAAAAGTAAGCTGGCCAAATGCTGTGAGGAGACAGGAATAATCTGGGTTAAAACTGATCTGAAGAAAGGAGCAGTCACATGGGAAACAGGAGAATTGCACTTGTGAACTCCAAATCATCCAAAAAAAGAAACTATTTAAGGGCAAGGTCAGCGCTATCATGCAGGGGTCATGCTGGAGTCATGATCAAGAGGGTATAAGAGCGGATGTATTGAATAGACCGTATGCATTCCTTTCTCGAGCCTGCTTGCTGAGGTAGGAATCTCATCCTGGATTGCAAACAGGAAAAAGAGCTTGCGTGGAGTAAACCAAGCATCTCTGGAGACTTCATTTAAAGGAAACTGCCAAGGAGAAAGTGGAAATTGAAAATACTTTTCCACTACAGTTATCGATTCTTACAGTTTCCTTTTTTTTTTTTTCATTCTGTTGTCTATTTTGTCCCCGTTGTTCACCTTGCTGCCTACTTTTTTTTTTTTTTGACATCTTATCTAGACTTTATTTGTATAATTAAACATCTGTTGAAGAATTTAAATTTTATTGATTTAAAAGATTGTTTTTAATTTGTTTGTGGTGAAGTGAGCTATTTTTCTTTTTGCAAAGATTTTACAAAAGTAATTTATTTATTAAGAAAGAATATCTAAATTTTGTCTTACAATAAAAATCTTAGTTATTCCACATCTAAATCAATAACAAAAATCTCAATTCCTATGTGATATATAAAGAATAGTTTTTAAGTTTTTTGAAAACTGTTTTATGGGGTGCAGATAAGACAGGGGTGCTCCATGCAAAGTTAGTACAAGTTGTGATAAAGGCTCTGTTGCCTCTCCCAGTAATCAAAATGCATGGGTTTTTCTTGTTGTTCCCCAAACACAAAAAAACACCTTACATTTGATTAAAAGAAAAGGTAGTGAGAAAGGTAGTGGGCATTACATACAAATAAAACATGTTTAATATTGTTGCTGAAAGAGTTCTCACCTAATTGGGAGAGATCAGATGTTCCAACATGGGGGGGGTAACTTTCTCTTGCTCATGGGCTTCCTTCAAAATAAGTAGTAGCATAATAAAATGGACCTCTGGTTCACACAAACACCAACCAATGAAGGGTGACCAGTACAGTTGTGGTAAATAAATGCTCAGAATTCCTGCCAATACTCACTTTGTACCAGTGAGGCTTTGAACATCATCAGAGACACAAGTGTCAACACACACACACATCACTACTGGGTTGGTCCGGCACAGCTGAAATAAGCAATATGGAGCTATGGCTCTGTCACCAACCACAGAGAGAGACATCAGTATGAGATGGCATGTATTTCACATAGCATAGAAGGTGGAGACCCACATGTGCAAGCCTTCAACATTTTAAAATGCCTTCCAGAACATGAAATGTCATCTCTAGCAGGCAAGGAGCCAGACCTAGTATGCAGAGGTGGAGCAGTGCCAGCTTGAAATAGTTGGACACTTCTTTCACCTTCTGGTCTGTTTGACTTAAGACCACTTTTCAGAGTCTTGGCTCTGTCCCGTTTCAGGCACTGAGAGCTCAGGATTTTTAATCAGGACAGGTCTAGACCAAAGCGGATTAATCTACAAACACAATTAGCAGCAAAGGGTCTGTTTTTTTTTCATTCACTTTCTTTTGTTACTAATAGCTGTCACTCTTGCCCACTCCCATCCCCTTGTGAGACAGTGAGACTAAGACAAGTGAAGTCAATGTGAAGGAGCAGCACAGGTGTCCACCAATTAAGTTATTTGGAACATCACAGAATATGTATTTGGAAAAAAAACAAGGGGAGAAACCATTTTGCAGAGCGCAAGTTTTGACGCCAGTGCACACTGAGATAGATGGGACAACATTTAATTTCCAAGTATATATAGAATTTATGCACACAAACACATTTACTTATTACCCTCTTACCCTATCTATGCAGTAGTTTGTTTCCTTCAATTTTGGGTCCTCTTCCAGAGGCCTGGGAACTTGAGGGCTCTACTCAGAATTATTGCTGTTCCAAGGATTGCACTCTTCTGGATAGGGATCTAAGGTGTTCTTCCAGGTATCTGTCACTTGGGATGAACATGGAGCCACAGCTGCCTGAGCTTTAATCTATGCAACATTAAGCCCTCTACTCTCAGTTTTGTTGTGGGGATAGGTTTAATCACTTTTTTCATCAGAGGGCGCCAAGATCATCTGGGTCACGCTCCTCACATTCACAGTGATGGTTTGGAGCTTTTCATTATTGAGAATGTGTTGTTTCAAAATCAGTGAGACAACAATTTTCCTTGATTAGATTCTCCCAGATGCCCTTTTGATGATAAACTTTTGGTGTTCTGAAATTCTTGTTTAGGCTATCCTTGAAGTCAGCTCTACGAAATTTTGAATAATTGATTTATTTTATGCTCTCAGTTACTTTATAATTCAGACAGGGCTTATCAGATATGCAAATGATCTTCCAAATTTCATTTACATTACAGTATATGTTATTTACAAATACACAACATAACTAGACAGATGAGTATAAAGTTCCTGAAATCTATTCATGTGATTTCAGCCTCTTCTGCCCAAGATGGTAGATCTTGAGTCGGTCAAAGGTACCTAGTAGGCATCAGCTTCTGTTCCAAACTTACAGTCATGTGAAAAAATTAGGACTCCCTATGAAAGCCTGCATATTTTAAAATATATTTGGACATATGGATATTTAATATCAATTTTAATTATACTGATTGATCCAAGTAATAAAACTAAACAATTGAAAAATAAGAAAAGCCTTTTAAAAACCTATAGTGAAATGTAATATAAAAAGAATGCAATTTCTGTTGAGGAATAAATTAGGACACCCCCACATATTATCCCACTTAAAATAGTTAAAATCGTATGCAGGCGTATCATGTCAGGTGCACATGATCAGAACATCGTTACCCAACATTTTTAAGAAGCCTTGCCCTCTTGAAACCTAATTTAGTTTGCTGTGCTCGACTGTTGAAGTGAGATGGTAAGATCTAAAGAGCTGTCTGATGCCCTCAGAAAGAAGATTGTGGCCACTTCGGAGTCCGGTAAGGGATTTAAAAAGATCTCAAAAGAATTTGACATCAGTTTGTCCATTATCCATAAAATTGTTTACAAGTGGAGGACATTCAAAACAACAGCCGCCATGCCAAGGTCTGACTGTCCAAGTAAATTCACCCCCAGTTCCATTACAGGAACTACAGCAGGCTCTGGCTACGGTGAATGTGAAAGTCCATGACCACTATCAGAGAGAGACTACACAAGTTTGACTTTAATGGGAGGTGTGCAAAGAAGAAACCGTTGCTCTCCAAGAAAAACATTAAGGCCAGATTGAAGTTTGCCAGTGAGAACATAGACAAAGACCATGACTTCTGGAATAATATTCTATGGACAGATGAATCTAAAATTGAATTATTTGGACACCAGAATAGAAGACTTGTTTGGTGTAAACCAAATTCAGCCTTCCAAGAAAAGAACCTCATACCAACTGTGAAGCATGGAGGTGGCAGTATCATGGTATGGGGTTACTTTGCTGCAGCAGGACCGGGCCAGCTCACCATCATAGAATCCTCCATGAATTCCGTGTATTAGAGGGTGTTATGCCCCTACAAAATGTTTGCTTTTGGAAAACGCAGTTCTGTGATATTTATTTGTTACCATCGCAACATGGAAGCAGTGAATGCTGGGAGAAGGGAGGTAAATTGACCTTACGGCCATCATTTACAGAATTGTGAGTACAGTAACGGTCCGCAGCCCTGCAGTTGGTAGACTATTCTCTCTCCCTCTTTTCTAAGGCAACGTCTTTTCACAAGATTCCCAGTAAACTTCATGGAAACTTATCCTCTGTATCCTGGAGTTTTTTGGGAGTGTTTAAACTGAAATGGAAACCGAGCCCATGACAGTGAAAAGACGGCAATACAGCTAACGGGAGATAAGTATTTCCGTTCTGCAGAGCTACTCAATATCAAAGATAAGCGGCAACACTAGAGCTTCGGATAGCTTCCCGCTAGCTTTCGTCTTCTGATATTGAAACCCCGCTGAGTTTCATTAATGTCACAATGTTGCAAGAGTAAGAGAGAAAAGGGAGATAACCACTCCATGTCTGCACGCTCAATGAGCAGTCGCTCATCTGGTGCATCATTCAGCTCAAGGATTAACATGGCCATCATCGTGGCAAAGGCAAAAGCTGAAGCGGCGCAGGCTAGAGCGTCAGATTTTAAAAAAGGAAATTGAACTTAAAGTGGAGCAGGCATGTATTCAAGCCAACCTTGATGCATTAAATGAGGAAAAACAAAAAGATGCTGCCATAGCAGAGGCAAAAGCTCTCATGGCTGAGTTACAAGATATTGGCCTTGAAGTATACAGCGCGGCTAAAGACCCAGTCTTTCAGTCTATAAAAGACCAGTGCACCGCTGCCTAAGTGTCAGCTCAGGTTAGCCTAGACAGCAATGGTACACCTGCTATAATAGAGAGCGACAATGATCTATCAGCACCTCATCAAAACTGTCAATATCAGGAATCCACTTGCTGGACTGTGTATGGTATGGGAGCACCTCGACAAAATGTATGGCTCACCAGAGGTCATCCAACAGGCTTTGTTCAACAAACTAGATAACTTTCTACAGCGAAGGAGCCGCAGAGACTCCGGGATCTAGCCGACCTGTTGTCAGAGCTTCAAGCTGCCAAGGAAGATGGATACCTCGCAGGCTAATCATACTTAGATACGTCCAGAGGAATTAAGCCTATCATTGAGAAAGTCCCATATAACATGCAAGAAAAGTGGCTATATCACTGGACAAGATACAAACATGAACATTTTGTCAGCTTCCCACCTTTCTTTGTGTTGGTAAACTTCATCAACACAGAGGCAAAGGCTCACACAGACCCAGGCTTTAACCTCTTCATGCAAGCTCTGCCAGAGAGAGAGGGCAAATGGGAGAGGCCTGCAAAGACATCTGTATATGTACACAAGACACAAGTCTCAGGTACGGCCAAGTTTGAGTCTAAAGAAGGCAGAGAATGCATTGACCCAATAAACTTTGCCCCTTGCACAAAAAGCCCCACCCTCCTGAGGCTTCCATGAAAAGAGCATAGGTGATTGCAATCAGCTCTTGAAAGAACACTAAACCTGCTTTTGCTGTAGCTCCTCCACAGAACATCTTGCCAAGAACTGCACTGCTGAGATAAAATGTACAGAGTGTGAGAGCACTGCCCATGAGACAGCACTTCACCCTAACTCACCCACCTGGACATCTAAGCCGTCCCCTCCTGCCTCTGAGGACAGCTGGGAGAAGGACAAAGCGGACAACCAGGAGGTCAAGTCGACATGCACACAAGTATGTGGGAAAGGTCTGAGCTCCAGAGCATGTGCTAAGATCTGCCTCGTCAGCGTGTTCCCAAATGGACATAGAGAGGACGTGAAGAGGATGTACGCCATACTGGACGAGCAGAGTAATTGATCCCTTGCACAGTCAGAGTTCTTCAATGTCTTTAAAAGCTCTGGTTCCTCCTACTCATAGATGCTCAAGACCTGTGTGGGATGTACAGAGACAGCAGCGAGTAGAGCCAGTGGTTACATTGAGCCAGTAGACAAGAAAGTGACCATTCCTCTGCCAATACTCCTGGAGTGCGGCCAAATTCCCAATGTCCTGCTGAGATTCTGCAATTTGGGACAAACTGTCTTTGCTCATGCTCCTGGCGACCACAGACTCGCTCCATTAATGGAAGATCTGGAGTTTCCCCAGATAATGGAAGCAGAGTGCCACCAAGACCACTCCAAAAGTTGGGTCGCACCTTTACCTTTTCAGTCACTGAGACGGCGACTGCCCAACAACAGGAAACAGGCTCTCAATTTGTCTTGTCTCACTCCAGTGTTCATTGGAAAAAGAACTGCAGATGAAGGCCCACTAGCTAGAGTTTATGGACAAAATGTTCAAGCGATCACATAGCATAAGTTGCCCCACTTATGCAACCTGAACAGGAATGCTGATACCTGCCGCTGTTTGTTGTGTGTCATCCCAGAGAGCCAGACAAGATCTGTGTGGTCTTCGACAGCAGCGCATCATATAGAGGAGTCGCTCAACGATGTTTTGCTCACTGGGCCCGACCTTAATAACAGCCTACTATGAGTTCTCATGAGGTTCAGGAAGGAACAAGTGGTGATCATCGCCAACATTGAGCACATGTTCCACTGTTTTGTCGTGAAAGAGGACCACCGGGACTTTCTGCACTTGTGGTATAGGAAGAACGACCTGACCGCTGACATCGTGAACCTTTCTCCTAGTAATGCTTAAACATGATTGGACATTGATATGTGAACATTTAATGAACACATAATGAAGAGCCGAATATTGAATGGTGTGTCCTAATTTTTTCACATGACCGTAGATGGAATGTTATGTTGTCGGAGGCAAGTGACAGGGACTCAACACCTTACAATAATTTGTTAATTCATAGGTGTACTATTTTACCTGAGTCTGCTGTACTTACACACTCAGTGGACTAAAGTGTTGTGTTGTTGCATGATGGTCGGGAGAGTTAGATTGTGTGTGCGGTTAATCAGACATGGGACGTTTCCTTTCTTCAAGGTTTGATTTATCGTGTGTGTGTGTGTGTGTGTGTGTGTGTGTGTGTGTATATAACTAAATGAATTCTTCACTCAATTGCCTGCTGCAACTCAAGCTTGCAACACATGTTGACAATCAGTTAGGTTTAACCGTTCAAATCCAACAGTTCTGCTGCAACCTGGACATCAGATGTCTCTGAATGTCACAATTGATAGCTTAAAAGAAATATGTAGGTCATTTTACAAATAAAAATGAGACCCCTTTAACGATCTTAGAACTCCAAATTGTATTGTAACCTAATTCAAGATGAAAAGTAATTGATTGGGTAGGTGTTTGTATTTACCAATTATCAACGATAGCTTTCATTGTCCTTTTGGATCATCTGCAGAAACTTCTAGATAAAACTTAGATCAGTCTATCCATTCCCCATTTTCCAGAGAATCTGCTGTTCTCACTCCTTTGGATGCTTTATCCATTGAGGTTAGAGCACACATATACCAACACAGATCAAAATGTATTACTTCCCTGGTTACAGCAGCTCTGTTTCTCAAAAAAAAAGGTATGAAAAGGCTTTGTGTCATGACTACAACATATATTTAAACTGTCTGCTCTATGAATAGCTTGAACTACTGCTGTAATTAGCAGTCGGGAAGTTAGTTTCAATTTCTCCTGCACAGTAAAAAAAAAAACAGCTTGTCTGTTTTTATTCAGGTGAAAATTAACAGTATACAAATATGAAGATATTACAGACAGACTATAAGAGATCGAGAATTAATTTTTGTAGTGCAAATGTACAAACATTGAGAAATTTCTATCAGACAGTAAGCAAGGGGATATTTGGGGTAAATAAAGGTGTGCAGACAAGTGGTTAGCACAGTTTTCAGCCACAGAAAGGAAGGGACTTCTCATTGTCTCCTTTCACACATTTTGGATGATGATGTGCTCTAGGCAACCTCCCTGGACATGGCTGCAAGAGGAAAATAGATGTGAAGTTGAAGAGATGGATAATACGAATGGCAACCAAAGAGTCCAGAACCTCCAAAGAAATTTAAGGCAAACTTCAAGGTACATCAGCGCAAGATTGCACCATCCGTCGCTGTTTGAGCCAAAGCGGATGACCAAGGAGGACACCGTTGTTGAAAACAAACCAAGACTGGTATTTACCACAATGCGTATTGAAGTGCCACAAAGCATCTGGAAGACTGTCCTTTGGACAGATGAGGCAAAACTGGAGCTTTTTGGCAAGACACAAACTATGTTAATAGATGAAAAAAGTAAGAATACTGAGAAAAGTACACTGTTCCTATTGTGAAATATGGAGGAGCCTCAGTAATGTTCTGGGGCTGCCTTGCTGCATCTGGTTATAGGGAGTCTGTTGAATCTGCACAGGGTACAATGAAATCTCAAGACTATCAGGGCATTCTGTAGTGAAATGTGTTGGCTAGTGTCCGAAAGCTTGGTCTCAGCTGCAGGTCATGGGTCTTTCATCAGGATAATGACCCAAAACACCCAAGAATGTCCAAGAGCAAAACACTGGACTATTCTCAAGTGGCATTCCATGAGTCCTGATCTAAATCCTGAACATCTGTGGAAATACATATACAGCTGAAACATGCCGCCTGGAGAAGACACCCTTCAGATCTCAGACAACTGGAGCAGTTTGCACAGGAGGGGTGTTGACAGTTGCAGAAGTCTGTTTTTCTTAATTATTCTGAAGAACTATTCAAAAAGAATGTTGGATTTGCATAAGGTAAAATACATTTAAATTATGACTTTTGTCATATATATATTCTTATCGTATGTCTTTCATTAACAGAAGGGTATCAACAATTTTTTCATTGTGCTTATGTTCGAACAAATGTTTGCTATGCTAATACCTGCTTTATTACCATACACTTGCCTTTCTTTTACCTTCTTGCATCTCTTTAGTCACATTCATGGGTTTTAATGTTTGTTAAACAGGTCATTTTGGTTGCCTCTTAAAAAAATCTAGCCAAATTATGGCATTTAACAATTAGTCTATCATGCCGACCCAGGGGAGGGGATTTGGTTGTATTGATACATGTTGCGTACCTGTTGTGTCTGGGAGGGTTGGAGGTACAACTAGGAAGCAGCAAAACAAAAGTCTGCAATACAAAGACATTTCTATACATTGATACGACAAAGAACACACCTCTATGACAATTTGTCTATCTAACACCAACTTACCAAAACTGGTGAAAAGCTGCAAATGACTATACTCGCCTCTTGAAACATAAGCACAGCATGTAAAAATAATGTAATAGTTCTGAATGAGGTTTTCAGGTTTTTCAGGTTGTCCTTTAAAGAAGCAGTTCAACAGGCATACTACAAGTTTACTGTTTTAATAGTAAAAAGTAACACTGGTATGACATTTGATGTGCAACTGTAAAAAAGACTTCTCCATAACTTCTACTTTTCTATTAGACTATAAAACTGTTGTGACCGCACTGGCAGGATTAACACTTTTGGGTTAGTTCAATACAGACTCCAAGAACCATCTGTTATGAGTATTGTCCTTGCAGGGTGATGTTTGTTTGGCAGAAATTACACCACTTAAATTATGACTACCAACATTTGATTTTTAACAATGGCTGTAATGGCAAAAGAATGTTTTGGATCTATTGCGAATAAACTACAAATCTCATTTATCGAAAACTATTAGGAGAGGAAAACAACACATACCGATGGGAACATTGTGATTCAGTTCAATTGTGATACTTCTGGCCTGGTTAGTAATTTTTTCAGAGCAGTCATAGTTGATTCAGTCAGTGTAATATTTGTGTTGCTTTGGCGCATTTGTGGGGCGCATACATGTCACTACATGTGAACATGGGTACACACACACATGAAAGTATGCTGTGACTGCATTTCTTTCAAATATTCGTAGAAAGTATCAACGTAAGAGGAGCACTGAAGAGTTCTGATGAATAATTTCATGTGTGACCAGGAATTAAAATTATTGAAACTCATCTTCCCTTATCTCTATAATGATGACCAATGTTAATCATGTCACTATGGTTTATTTTCAAAGTTTTCATAAGTGCTACTGTGCAGAATAGTTGTGAGTACATTTGATGTTTCAAAACAAATAAAGCATTTGACTGCTTCAAAGTTTAAATTGATGAAAATAAGTTTAATGGTGATTTAGTAACTGCTGCAGCGCACAGTCAAAAAAATACCAGCCAAACAGAAAAAAACAATGTGGTAGGAAAAGAATGGTAATAGAGGAAATTGTTTGTGAATTAATAAGTAATTACTATAAATAACTATCTAAATGTAAAGGAATCATCTTATATGGCAGATTATAAGATGATTCATTATAGTGTTTTGAAAAACAATTCCATATGAAAGGACTGGGACAATAAAATGGCATCAAGATACATAATGTTCAAAAATTGCCCAGAATGAACACACACACACACACACACACACACACACATTGCTGAATAAAGTTGCATCTCTGAGAAAGCAATGAGTCCCCTCCTCAAATGGGTCCGTTTGTTAGTAGTTCTAGCCTCAGTACTCCACAGTTATTGCTTTGGTCTTGAGATATTCCAGGAGTGCATCCTCTCCTGAGAATGAGAGACAAGTGTTATAGGAGTAATATTTGCCAGTGGTTGATGAAGATTGCAGGGAGACAAATAAAAAGTAACATGCACATGCATTATATCAATGCAGCCTCAGGGCGGCATTGCCAATGTCTCCCGGAGCCAGCTGTCCAGTCTCTCCCGGAGCTGGTCCCAAGCCCTGATAAATGCAGAGGGTTGCATCAGGAAGGGCATTCGGCGTAAAACTTTTGCGAAAATCAAATATGCAAATTGGATCTACGAATGTCATGCTGGATCGGTTTAGGCCCAGGTTAACAACGACCGCCATTGGTTCCGATAACCTACAGGGTAACAGTGGAAATTGAACTACTGTCGGTCAAAGCAGGAGAGAGAGAAGAGGAAAGGCAAGATTTTGGGGCTCAGAGTAGGGACTTTTGGGGATGATGACAGAAAAAGCTAGAGAGCTGGTTGACATGATGCAGAGAAGGAAGGTGGATATAAGGTGTGTCCAGGAGAACTTGCGGAAAGGTAACAATGCTAGAAGCTTAAGTGAAGGTTTTAAGTTGTACTATCATGGTATTGATAGGAAGATAAATGGAGTAGGCGCTATCTTGAAGGAGGAGTTTGCAAAGAATGTTTTGGAGGTGAAAAGAATAATGACTTATGAGTCTTGACCTGGAAATTGGAGGTGTGATGCTGAATTTGTTAGTGAGATTGTGTCTGAGAAGGAGAAATTCTTGAGTGAGTTAGATGAAGAGATGCAGAATATCGCCAGAGGTGAGAGAGTGGAAATTAGTGCAGACTTCAATTGACATGTTGGTGCAGGCAATAGAGTTGATGAAGAAGCTATGAGCAGAAGCTGGATTGGCATCCAGGATAGGAACACAGAGGAGCAGATGGTAATAGACTTTGCAAAAAGGATAGAAATGGCTGTTGTGAATACTACTTTTTTTCCCACAAAAGGCAGGGATAGAAAAACATTTATATGAGCGGAGGTAGGAGCATGCAGGTAGACTACATCTTGTATAGACAATGTAATCTAAAGGAGATAAGTGTCTGCAAACTAGTGGCAGGTGAGAGTATAGTCAGACAGCATAGGATTGTGGGTTTTAGGATCACTCTGATGACAAGAAAGATGAAGAGGACAAAGACAGAGAGGAGGACAAAGTGCACAAAGTTGAAAAGGGAGGAGTGTTTGATGGTTTTCAGTGAGGAGTTGGGAAAGGCTCTGGACAACTGTGACTGGACAACTACAGCTACTGTGATCAAGGAGACAGGTCGGAGAGTTCTTGGTGTGTTATCTGAAGGGAAAGTGCGTAAGGAGACTTGATGGTGGAATGAGGAAGTACAGGCGTATATACAGAGAAAGAGGCGAGCTAAGAAGAAATGGAATACTGAGGGGACTGAAGAGAACAGGAGTTTAGGCAGATGCAGTGTAAGATAAAGATAGAGGTAGCAAATGCCAAACAAAGGGCGCACGACGACTTGTATGCAAGTTGGACGGTGAGGAGGGAGAGGTTTGCAAAACAGAGATAGAGATGGAAAGGATATAGAGCAGGTTAAGGATAGGGAGGTAAATGTATTGGCAGGTGCAAGACAAGTGATGGTAAGATGGACAGAGTGCTTTGGAGAGCTGATGAATGAGGAAAATGAAAGTGAATGGAGGGTAGAGGAGATGATGATGATTGTGGACCACAAAGTAACAGAGATTAGTTAAATTGAAGTGAGGAGGTCATGGACGAGGATGAAGATTGGTAGAGTAGCTGGTCCGGATGATATACCTTTGAAGGTAAGGAAATGTCAAGGAGAGGTCGTGGTAGAGTTCCTGGTTAGATTATTCAACAGGATGGGAGCTGCATTGTGTGGTAGGGTGCCGAGAGTTGAACTACGGTATTGTATGAGGAAGTCTGCAGTGGCAGAGAAGTATGTTAGACTGGTGCAGGACATCTATGCGAGCTGTGAGACAGTTGTGAGGTGTGCTGTTGGTGAGACAGGGAAGTTTGAGTCAGAGGTGGGACCTCATCAGGAATCAGCTCTGAGCCATTTCCCTTTTGCAGTGGTGATGGACAGGCTGACAGATAAGGTTTGACGGGAATGTTTGTGGATGACATTGTGCTCTGTAGTATGAGCAGGAAATAGGTGAAGGAAAATCTAGAGAGGTGGAGGTATGCCCTTGAAAGCAGAGGAATGACGGTCAACTGCAGCAAGACAGAATATATGTGTGTGAACGGGAGGGACCAAAGTCCTGGAAAAGCACAGAGGATAAATAAACAGATAAAGAGATTATCAAAACATGCTTTCTCGAATCAAAATATATATTGTTTAATCAAATAGCAAACAATCGGCAACGCCAAAGGATCTGGAAGACCAGATTTGGGGTTGCCAAAAAAACCCCACAAACAAACAAACAATCTAACCTTTTATCCCATTCCGGGATTTGGTCTGATAAAATGTGTGGAAGAACATGAGCTGGAGTCTATAGGACTAAATCATGAATTCATGGTACACACAAAAACATAAAACACAAAATAATGAATACCTCTGACTACTCACCTAGGTCTTTACCAAAGCCAGACTGCTTAAAGCCCCCGAACGGTGAAGCCACATCAGTCTTGTTGTATGTGTTGACGAATACTGTTCCAGCTTCCAGACGCTCACTTACATACATGGCCTTGTTGATGTCACGAGTGAACACACCAGAGGCCAAGCCATATTCTGTATCATTGGCTCTTTGCAGCACACCATCCACATCACTGTCAGAACAAAAAGAGAGAATGCTCATCACTCACTCAGTCACTCAGTCACTCAGTCACTCAGTCACTCACTCACCCATCTTTGAATTTGGATACAACCATAATAGGGCCAAAGGACTCCTCTTTTGCAATAAACATGTGATCCTCAACATCAGTAAACACAGTAGGTTCCATGAAGAAACCTGGAGAAAAATGATAGAAATAGTGAATGCCAAACAACCATGCTAAGGTTTCTAATAAATCGAACAAAGTTTAAATGAATAATCTTTATTCTTTTTCTATTTAGGAATTAAAAATCTCTTTATTATTAGAATTGAGATCAGCTGACATCATTCAATACTTACGGAGCTAAAAATAAAAAAGACTATATGCCTGACTGAATAGAGAGGTGAAATAGTGGTCTGTAGTTGTTTGTTCTTGCTTTGGAATTTGAGTTTGGGAATTATTCATTTGATACAGTCTCCTCAAAGTTTACAGCTCAGTCAAGTATGATACTGCAGCTCTATCAATTAGATGGCTAATTTGAGAGGAGCAAAATTTTAAAGATACTTTCTCTCAGTTAAAAGTCACAGAATTAGATCAAATAGACATAAAATAAAAATACTGGATTATTTACCGAGAAAACAGAGTAATAGAAATGCAAAGGTTGTTATACATTTGCCTGTGTATATTCTTGCATAGGAAATCAGATTGACAGGTTATAAAGGTAAGTCATCAGCATCAAACACAAAGCTTTGAATACTGTTAAGAGACGAATCTACATCTAGACATTTACCATTACATTATTTTATACTTTATTGTCCTTACATGAACAAGTACAGGACAACTAAATGCAGCTTAGCAAAAGGAGAACAGTTTGACAGCTTATAAAGATATGTCATCATCATGAAACACAAAGCTTTTTATACTGGTAAGAGACCAATCTACATCTAGACATTTACCATTACATTAGTTTCAACTTTATTGGCATTACAAGTACAGGGCAACAAAATGCAGTTTTGCAAAAGTGCAAAAAAGAAGCAAGTGCAGATATGATAAATATACTAACAGTATGAACTATAAGTTAACAGCCTGACATGATGAATTATGTCAACAATTTACAGGTGATTTACAGATTGAGTACTATGTAATTTGTATACAAGTTGATATTTGCATTAGATGTGGTCAACTATAGGTAGGAACTATGAACATAATTTACAAGAGGAAATGTACAGATAAGTTACAGTCAACAAAAAATGCAGTTGAAATGGACATTAAATGTTACATAAATAAATAAATATAGACAGTAGCTTCCTAGGGTTACTGAACTAGTGTGGTATATTACAGTTGCATTCGTGTGTGCAGGACAGTTCAGTGGTACAGAGGTGATGGAGTATATTTTTTGGTCTTGAGGTCCTTGAGGGCTGGAAGTGGAGTTCCTGTGATGCATTGAGGGATTTTTCATTGGCTGCTGCAGTGCCTTACACTGTGACAGTTTGTTAGAATATATTCTTGATCGCACAGCAATAAAGCTCTCCAAGCTGAACACAGGTGGTTCTTCTTCAGTGGCCTCAGACAGAAGAGGGGCTGGTGAGCTTTCTTAACCAGGCTGGAAGTATCGGTGGTCCAGAACAGGTGCCCCGAGATATGAATTCCCAATTGCTTGAAACTGGAGACATGCTCCACAGCCATCCCATTGATATGGATCGGATCATGTGTGCCTCTTTTCTTCTTCCTACAGTCTACAATAAGCTCCTTGGTCTTGCTGGTGTTGAGGAGCAGGTAATTTTAAGCGCACCACATGGCCAGGTGCTGTATCTCTTCTCTGTCGGTGGTCTCATTGTTGTTGCTGATGAAACCTATTGCTGTGGTGTTGTCTGCAAATTTGATGATGGAGTTTGATCCATGCACAGGTCTGCAGTCGTGGGTGAAGAGAGAGTAAAGGAATGGGCTTAGCACACAGCCTTGTGGCATACTGGTGTTGATTGTGATGGTTGTGGAGCAGGTGTGGCCTGACCTAACATACTGTGGTCTGTTGGTAAGACAGTCCATAATCCATTTACAGAGGGAGGTGTTGATGCCCAGGTCACACAGTTTACTGATTGACTAAGGGGATAACCGAGCTGAAGTCAGCGAACAGCAGTCATGCATATGTGTTGAAATTGTGCAGGTGTGAATACAGAATACAGTGTGTCGAAACTGCATCATTTTTTACTCCAGTCTGGGTGTGAAGGAGTCCTTCAGGTGTGCCAGAACCAGCCGCTCGAAGCACTTCATAATGATGGATGCAAGTGCTACCGGGCAGTAGTCGTTGAGACACATCAGGTCAGAATGTTTTGGCACTGGCACGATTGCTGTGGCTTTGAAGCATGTTGGAACAACTGCTTGGGTAAGGGACAGGCTGAAGATGTCCATAAAATCCCAGCTAGCTGCTCCGCACATGCTCTGAGCACACGTCCAGGGATACCGTCCGGATAAGCAGCCTTGTGTGGATTGATCCGGCTCAGCGCTGTGTAGACAACAGTGAAGGGAAGGTGGGGGGTTGATGGTCTGCTTGTAGTGTAGTCTTGGAGGTACTGTCTTTGTTCCTATTGTTCCGCTCGAAGCAAGCATAGAAGTCATTAAGCTTGTTCAGGAAGTATGTGCTTATGGTTTTGAGGATGGAGTTGATGGGTTTGGAAAAGTGACCCTCTATTCTGTCTTTTTAGCAATACTTGGCCTTTTTGATAACCCCCCTTAGGTTTGCCATGGATGTGCTATAGACCTTTTCATTCCCTGATCCCCTGATCGACAAAGCCTTTTGTGATGGTCGTGGACGGACCTCACATGTTCCCTACCTTTGCAGCTGTGGGGTGGCCCTAGTGTGGGCACTCTTACGCGTGTCAGCACCTGTGTGCATGCACGCCAGTGCGGACAATTTGTTCCCGTGCCGACTGTAGAACTGGACAGATGGGTTGGAGGTGCTTAACATTTTGTAATGTTCCTTGCCATTGACGGGTCCCTTCGGTGGCAAAAGGGTGCATTTATTGTGTTACGGCCTTAATTGGGCCAGTCTAACTTGTTGCGTGTCATGGGGATGATGGAGACGGCCCTGATCAAGCCACCCCTGTTCAATCCCTCTATACATCGTTATAATGTGTTACATTTTAATATCCTAGGTGGCAGGCTGGTTATCCACCTGGTTATCCACCAGAGACTTCGCAAGTATTCTTGGGACATGGGGACAGTTTTGATCATGTTGGATTTGTACGTTTTTCTTTCTTTTCTTTTTCCCTAAAAACTATTTCTTTTGTAGATAAGAAACATATGAAAAGGAAAACACAATATGTATGTTTGATGACATTTTGTTGCTTGAGTTTGCCTCCAAGCTGACAATCAAGCATTTTGTATCGATTTATTGGTTGTCTCTGCACTTTTTTTTGGTCCGATCCACCAACTCCTAGTGGGGTCTGCCATTCTGTTCTGTCACACCTCTGCAGCCCACTCGGACTGTCCGCACCTCAGCCTTCAAACCTTTTGCTGTAGCCTCAGCCACCAGGTCAGAATAACGGAGTATGTTCCCTTCAAAGGCCTCCCCTATGGAATCCTCCCAAAGGACAGTCAACTTTATCAGGACAACACTAACAGGACTTTGACCAGATAACCAGATACAAGGGGAGAGTGGTTGCTGCAATCTCCGGTGGAAATACGAGTTGCTGGGCCAAGTTCAGACAATTTGAGTCATTGACTCCCTGTAGTTGTCTGGAAACCAGGGGCAAGGGGCTTGATGTTTGTTTCTCTACCTCCCGGAAAAACTATATTGCCTGATGGACCTTGTCTCGGGTATGGAGAGACATGGCATTGACTAGTACCCTGTTGGTCTCAAGCTCGGCTGCTAGGCAATGTAAGACTTGGTTCTGCCACCATGTGTAGGCTGCCCTTGCATCTTGCCAGGATGTGCTTTCGTGAGGCTGGCACAGAGCCTAGTGGACAGGGTGGATCTTCTCCCACCCACAGATTCAAGTTGGTAGGGAGAAGGCAGGATGTTGTATGTTGGTCTAATGATGAAGCTGAGCACATTTGACTCCCTTCCCCTCAGCTCTGACCAGCTGATCTTTCTCCTCTCAACAGAAACCCATTTCATCCAGAAGGCTTTTGGTGCATCTTCCGTCTGCCTCTTGTCAATGCACCTCCTCTACTAACAAGCGTCGGGGTTCTGAGGGACTTGCTTTTCACTACATAGTTTGTGGTCCTCCTTAGCCAAATCCCCCTCTGCCTCGCTGGATGTGACTCGCTATGTTCTGGTGTTGGAGGGCAGCTTTCGCATCCAATACTGCAGCGAATGAGGTCCATTTTCTCCCTGCTGTAGGGGTCGGGACAATACCTCTTAATGCAGGGTCTCAAGATTCAGTGAGTATCATCTCCAGTTTGGTTTTAGTACTCTTGTACTCTTAAACCAGACTGGAAATGGGGGGGGGGCAGTGCAGTCTATCTGCTTGAGGCCTTGATTGTGTTCTGCCTCAGCTCCTCCAATATCTAGCTTTCTTTAAAGTTGACAGTATACCACCTTCCAAGGCTTTTCAAGGGCTTCACATATTGCCTCACTATTAATTTTGAACTTTTCATTCAAGAGCCAGCCCTTCGCGATGAAGATGCTGCAGGATTTGCTGGATTTAACTTCCCTTCTGGCCTATGCCATTTTTTTTAAGCTTGTTCAGGAGGCATACTTTTGTGGTTATTATGGTTGTCATGTCATCCAGAAACACTCTTATTGGCAGCAGTCTGAGCCCACTGTTCAGGCGTTGACCTCCAACCATCCACAGTGATGCTCGGATAATGAGCTCCATTGAAGGCAAGTGGAGAAATCGTGCATCCCACCATTATTCTATTTTCCAAAAGCAGCCATCCAGTGTAAGTAAGACTTGCCTTGCCTTGTGATGCCCTCGGGGACGAAGAAGAAACTGAATTGAAAAAATTGTACGCCCCCACATCAGGGGGGACTGATCCATATGCATTTGCAAGGTCGAGAGATACATGTTTGTCCTTCATTTCCAAGTCACCGGCTTCCTGCGGTTCTCTGGGAACCAGAGAGGAAGGGGCATGATGTTTGTTCTCTCCCTCCCGGACAAACAATAAAAATCCATTTCAAGTTTACTCCAACATGTACTCACATCAAGTCGCTAGTTTGACACTGGTGTACTGGTGTCTGTACACACTAGCTCGACCACTTAAGTCTCTTAACATAGAGCTACTCTACAATACACACTAACGCACGCACGCACACACACAAACACATTTTAAAAACAACTGCATGCTGCCTATTAAAATTTCTGTAAAATCATTCTTTTTTTCAATACCTAATGGTCATTCTCCACCAGATGCTGCTTCCTCTAACAGAAACAGCTTCTAAACACATGTCCCAGATTGTGGTCTTGGTTTTGATATCTCGTTTTCCAGTTTTCCTTTGAAGGGAACCTTTTCACTAATCTCTCCATGGTCTAGGAATTAGAAACAGAAAAACGATCCACTAGAGAGACACTCTGCCTAAAAAAAAAAAAAGCCCTGAGTTGATGAAAAGGACACAATTAATGATAACCAAACCAAGTGATGGCCTTTGCCGGAGAGAGGGGACAAATATATCTGAAAAATATACCTAAAAAATGTAACTAAAAACAAGTGAGATGCATGTTAATAGGTGAAACTGTACTAATCGGACAGGATACTAAATTTCGCCTGGTGGCCAGGTCTGCTCATGTGGCTATAAGGTTCTGGCTACATATGATTGGGCTTGCCTCAAGGCAAAGCTTGGGTTCCAGATCTAGTCTCCTTTAGAGGAAACTGTCTTCTACTCTGGGTTTGCCTCCAACTGGATGCGTTGAGCAGAAGTGGGCCCCCAAGCTTTGGGCCTGTACGTTTGGACTCAGCCAGAGTACCAGACGTATGTCCCACCATTAAGAGTTACATATGGAAGCAGAAATGGGGGGTGTGAATTTAAAGCACGCCAAATAGTGGAAAAGATTTATAACTTACTAAATTCATCTTAAACTGAAGTAGGAGTGACTAGGAGGATAAA
Source organism: Fistularia tabacaria (assembly GCA_901007705.1). Lineage (NCBI taxonomy): Eukaryota > Metazoa > Chordata > Actinopteri > Syngnathiformes > Fistulariidae > Fistularia > Fistularia tabacaria. The sequence goes on from CAAKHD010014294.1 coordinate 76,860, forward strand.
TGTAGGGTAGCAATATGGACTGACTGCTAATTATTGCAGATACTAAAGAGAGACATTACTTTCTATCAAAATGAGATCGATGTTATAGAAGAAGCAGGTCTGTATAGGATCAGTCTTTAGTTTGCCAAATCAAGGAGCCAATTAAAACTTTTCATTCAACCTGAGCATAGAAACTAACACATTATATATGCTTGAAATAATCTTAAGAAAGGCCTTATGCAAAATGGACACTCATTTATTTGAAGTACTGTTCTCTTCCTGTGTCTGGTATACCTGGCCGGTCGACCTGTTTGCCTCCATACACCAATGTGGCTCCTTCCTTTATCCCAATCTCACAGTACTCTAGCAGTTTGTCCAGATGGGCTTTGTGATTCTGAGGGCCGTGATCTGTGGAGCGATCCAAGGGGTCTCCAATCTTCATCTTCTTGATCTCCATAACCTTAAAAGACAAGGGTGAATAAACAGAAATCATATGAGAACTCGCAATGTGTTAAATGGGTGACTGCAGACAAAATTAAAATCAATTTATGATTGACTTGACAACAGTTGAAATAATAAGAATTAAGGAATAATAAAAAAAATAAATAAATAAAAAACTCAGATCCTAAAAAGTTTTAATGTATCTTCTATGTATCTTCTGGTTGGAAAATACATTTTAGCAAGGGGCAAAATGAGAAACTTGGACTGACATACCAGGCCAAAAATCAATAAGCTGCAATCCCTTTAACTGTACTGAACTTAATGACAAAATAAAGACAGTGTAATGAATTAATGGAAAAACAAACAAACAAGGATTGATGACAGAGAACTTAGAGTAGAGGAGGTTACTGGAGTAGCCCACGAAGTAGCAAAGAATACTAAAGGTGAAGTGAGGAGGGCATTGAAGAGAATGAAGAGTAGAAAGGCAGCTGGTTCTGAGGATATACCTGTAGATGGCGGAACAAGGGAGCTGTGCTCTTGCAAGTACAGGGTTATAAAATTGATGAGCCTTAGAGTGAAGTTATGGGAAAGAGCAGTGGAAGCAAGATTTAGGGCAAAGGTGAGTATTTGTGAGCAGCAGTATGGTTTTATGGCATAAAGGGTACTACAGATGCAGTATTTGCTTTGACAATGTGAGAGAAGGTCAGTGAGGGCTGCATTGTGGTTCAGTAGATCTGGAAAAGCAAAGGAGAAAACTGACGGTACCTCTGGGAGTGAAGAGGATGGATAGGCTCAGAAATAAGTACATCGGTGGGAGAGCACATGTTTTAGAGATTAATTAAGAGAGGCCAAACTGAGATTGTTTAGACATGTACAGTGGTGGGATAATGAATATAGTGGTAGATGAATGCTAAGGTTGGAGATGCCAGGCAGGAAGCCTACAGGGAAACCAAAGGAGGGATTTATGGATGCAGATAAAGAGGGCTGCAGGTTGGTTGGTGTGAGAGAAGAAGATGCAGAGGATTGGGTTAGATGGAGGAAGATGATTTGCTGTGATGAGCCCTGGGGAGCAGCGGAAAATAAAAAGGTTAGATAGTATGACACTGAGAAGGAGTATGTAAAATAAAAATCTCCCCCTACTCACTACTTTAATTTATTTTCAGCTCATAAATATTACCTTTGAAAAGTTGTTGACACATTGTGAGTGGTATGCAGCCTGTTTGCAGATATAGTAGGGGTGGAGAAGCTTCCAGATTTATGTGTAATGCAGATCCATCACATTTAGAGATCAATGTCTAAATACTCTGGCAGTTTCGGTTTCATCAGATGCATTGTGCTCCCATATTTTGGAGGTAAAAAATGATTTTTTTAAGAGCCTCGAGAACTGCATTACTAACTAAGGAAATATAAATATGTTAGCTCACTTACCACTCTGCTGATGAATTCATCGTGAATGGATTCTTCCACAAACAGACGACCAGCAGCAATGCAATTCTCCCCCTTGTTGAAATATACAGACCCCATCCCCTGTTGAGAAGAAGGCAAAGTAAACGATATAAATAAACAAAAAGCTATTCAAAAGTTATCAATAATATCTATCGATCCACACACACACACACACACACACACACACACACACACACACACACACACACACACACACACACACACACACACACACACACACACAGACTTAGTTACTTTTATTCAACTACAAAGTTTTTTTTTTTTTTTTTTTTTTTTTTTAAATCGTAAATGACACAGGCTTCTACCCTGAGATAAAAAGAAAAAGAAAAAAAAAAAATCTTTGGGGGGAAAAAAATTTTTCTTTTTTTTT
>CAAKHD010014294.1:79406-101906 GCA_901007705.1 Fistularia tabacaria
CACCTACCTTGATTACATTAAATCCACTAAAAAAGTTTTTTTTTTTTTTTTTTTTTTTTTTAAATCGTAAATGACACAGGCTTCTACCATGAGATAATAAGACAATGAAAAAAGAAGAATCATTGTGGGGAAAAAAATCTTGCCTTTTTATTTTCAGTTGCACAAAAAGTGTCATGTCCAAAATTATACATTCCCATTGCAAACTGTCGCAATCTATGGGAAAAGCCAAGTTTAAATACCATTCTAAATGTTCCAGGCTGTTCTAAAGCATCCTAATTACCCTGATTTAACCATCTAAAAAGGTGAAACACAGCAGCTCTCTGCAGTTGATTCATGGACAGACATGGCTAAGACAAAGGAGGTCAGTCGGACCAACAGCAGTGCATTGTGTTTTCACACAAATCAGGAAAGGGCGACAAGACCATAGCCACATGTTTTAGTTCCAGTGCCTACAGTGCAAAGTATTATCAAAAAACAAGACTTTTCACGCTGTGAAAAAGAATCCAATGATAGCCGCCAAGGCTAACCTGGAGAATCTGGACACTGTTCGTGGCAATGTCCCAAGGAAGACTGTCCAACGGGCACTACACGCTGCTGGGTTCCATCGACTCAGGCCAAAAAGGATACAACTTCTCCAGATAAGGCAAACAAAAGCCTGCTTTGCTTTTGCAAAAGCTCACCTGGATGTAGAAGACTTCTGGTCTTCTGCTTTATTGTCAGATGGAACAAAAACTGAATTGTCTGGCCGCTATGATGTAGCCTTTATTTGGTGTAAAAAAAAAAAAAAAAAAAAAAAGGACAAGTCTTCCAAGAACAGCATCCCCGCTGCCAAACATAGTGGTGGGAACCTAATGCTTTGGGGGTGTTTATCAGCCAATGGGCCCAGGAAACTAATTAAAGTAACCGGTAACGTGGTCAAAGAAGGAAAAGGAATACGACAGAACCTTGGCCTACGAATTTAATGCGCTCTTTGACTCCTTTCACGAACCAAAATGTTCGCATACCAAATCAATTTTTTCCATTGATCCATTCTCTAATGCTCTCTCCAGCAAGCTGTCTTTCATTGATCCAAACCAACAATGACTTTTTATAGTTCTTCTTTGACTTGAGACCGTAGCTTCATTAACCTAGTCACCCCTAACAGCCACATTTTGTTGATAAAAAATTCTGTTCATGGGCAACATCAGACATTTCAGCACGACAAGAACCCCAAAAACACTGCAGATTTGGAAAAGAAATGGTTAACATTAACATTAAATCTGTGCTGAATACAAGAGGTCTTCACATATTGTATTCATCTCTTGTGTTACCATATCCATCCTACTGCTCAGAAATTTGGAGAAACGCTTTTAAAACACATCTAGATGCAATAGTTAAATTGCAAGAAAAAGTAATAAGAATAATAAGTTGGATTCCGTGATTCCAACAATCAACTTTTTATGAAATCAAACAGATTAAAATTTTTGATATTGTGAAGTTTAAAATGTTGGATATTTTGTTTTGTGCTATGAAGAGAAGCCTCCCAACAGTTGTTCAATCCTTCTTCAATTTAAGAGCTGGACTTTATAATTCAATTTAAGAGGACTGCTTCGATTTGAAACAAGCAAAGTAAGAACAACTTTTAAAAAAAGAAGCGTTTCTGTTTTAGTGGTTAAAATGTGGAATGATCTCAGTTATCATTTAAGTTGATTAATATACTTTTAAAAATTTAAAAAATCTTTAAAATGTGAAATAATTAATGCATATCAATTTAGGGATGCAAATATATAATGTTAATTGAGGAATTCTGCTTATAATAAATGCTGAGTTTGATAGGATGTGTAGGGTGGGCTTAAAAAGCAATTTGCTTCTGCCAAGCCCTTTTTGGTTGTGAAGATTTGAAATTGAATTGTAAATATTATGTGTAGGATGAAAACAACCAAAATAAAGTCATTCATTCAAATCCAATTGAGAAGTTGTGGAGGGAGCTAATGATCAGGGTGACGGCAAGCACACCCTCAAACCTGAAAGAGTTGGACTCATTACTTAAGATGAATGGGCAGAAATACCAGAGGAAACATGCAGAAAACTGATCAGCAATTACAGGAAGCGATTGATTAAAGTATTATCTTATTGTGGTAATAGCCTGAGTAGGGTAGGAATAATTTTGGACATGGAACTTTTTGTTAAAATGTAAGTAACAGTCAAGAAATTATTTTTGCCACAATGATGCCTCTTGTAAGTTGTCTATCTTTTTGGAGAAGCCTGTGTCATTTTTAACACTATCAATGTTAAAAATATTCAACCTAAAGATGAAAGTTTTGCACCAAAAAATTTCAAACTGAAATAGAAGGAGGAAAACTTTTGCCTGTAGGAATGTATAATTTATATTTCTTACTCCTTTATCAATCAATCATTCAAATACTGATACTGAAAATTGACGACATACAATTTTGAAAGTAAGTAGCTACAATTCTGAACCCTTTAAAATTAATCAAAAAATTTCAGAAAATTACAAATATTATCCATCATAAAATCTGTGATGCCAAAGTGTCTTTACTGGCTGTTTCAAACGAACATTTTCCGTTTTAATAAAATAAAATATATTTTAATATAATTATAATAATATAATATATAATATAATCTATAATTATAATTATAATTAAGTCTTTATATTCAAGAAGCTGGAAAAGCAAAATTAGTTGCAACTTTATTTTTAGATACAACTGTATGATTTGATTGTTTAAAGTGTTACAAAGCAGTCTCAAAATCTTTCGTCATTCTTCCAACTTGAGACAAACCCCAAGTCCCTTCACCTCTCTCACCATGCGAACAGCCTTGTCCATGTCACAATCCCTAAAGATAATGAGAGGAGACTTCCCTCCTAGCTCCAGAGAGACTTTCTTTAGGTTACTGAGAGCACAGCTGCAATATGGAAACACAAGGGTCAATTGAAAGGAGAGTCATATCAAATAAGTTATTACATTATCAGATCTTACCTTTTCATGATCTGTTTGCCAATTGGAGTGGAACCTGTGAACCCGAGCTTGCGAATGTCTGGGTGGTCAGACAGGCGCTGTCCCACCATTCCACCTCGTGGATATAGAGAAATTTCATTAATTATGACCTCATGCTCCACAAAAGTCACAAAGATGAGTTAGGACCAAAATGAAGTTCATGCAAATTAATATTCTTGATCATTACCTGAGCCAGGCAAAATGTTGATTACTCCTTTTGGAATGCCAGCTTTAACTGATAACTCAGCAAACTTTAAGGCAGTCAGTGGGGTTACCTGAAAAACATTTACTTATGAGGTTTAGTTTCATAACATAATTTCATACATCAAAAAATACAATAAATATAAGTTATACTATCCATGAAAAAAAAACGGTACATCTACTGTGCACCACGTGATTTAACTGCAGTTTATTCAATGGAAGTGTCCTTGCGTAAAATTGATCATCAATTTGTTTGAACATAAAAAAAACGATCTGACATTTCAATGGCACTTGTGAAGGAATACTCACCTCCCACCCTTTCACAAAGGGCTGCTTCTCTATTGTAGTATCTGCTCTGCTTACTTAATATATTATGTAAGAATCTTGTGTACGTTTGATTAATTGACAATGACATTAATAACATTGTTACATTTGAAGCAGAATGGTTGCTTTTAGTCTGAAGTTTTGTCGTTAAAATTTTTTCACTGCGTCAAATATCAGCCTAAAATCCTGCTGCCCCCCACCAGTATTGAACAACGCCATGCTAGTGCCCAGGTGCAGAAAAATGGCAGCAAATCAGGCTACACTGCTGGTTTTGGATGACTGGATCAATCAACTGCGTATCACCCTCTCAGATGGCGAGAGGCTGCAGTGGCAGGGTCAATTTCTACTTGCAGTTTAGGATCTGAAGCTCCACTTTCTTACTGGGAGCGAGCATGCTGCTTGAGATAGTTCTTTTATTTGGTGTTTTTTCAAGTCCTGAAAGCACACCAACTGTAAGATATCACACAAATACAGACACACACTCCCCCCAAGTCAAATCAAGATCTGTCCATTTGTATGTGTTCATCACAAACGGTGTTGATATACTGTACATGACGTTTAATTATATGTCTTAATTTATCTCTATCTTAGTAATTTCTCATTACAAATGTTTTGATTTTGGCCTTAAGATAGCTCAATATTTTCTCTTCCTGGTTTAAAGAGACAAACACATGAAAATCTGTTATTCAATATACAATGGTAATTCCAAAAAAGATGAGATGATTTATGAAATGTATAACTAATAAGATAAAACTGGCAACGGGTCAGTACCATGTATAAAATAAGCGTTTCAGTGAAAGAGGCCCTAAGACATAAAGATTGGCTAAGGCTGACCAATATGTGACAAACCATGTCTAAAAATTGTGGAACAATTCAAGAAAAATTTTCCTCAAAATTGCGAAGACGTTGAAGATCTCACCATCTATAGTGTAAGAATCTCTGTGCACAAGGGACAAGGTTGTGGGTCAAAGGTTAAAACTGGATGCTCTTGATCATTGGGCTCTCCCGGATCAATCAAAAATGGGCAAATTTCCCTGCTGGAAATTATTGCATGGGTTCTCCACACTTCCATTCATCACTGTGCAATCAAGCAATCCATAAATGACAGTGAAAGCTGTTACATGCGAAGATGAACCTGATCCAGACACATCCCTGTCTTCTCTAGGCCAAAACTAATTAAAAAAATGATCTGAGGCAAAATAGAAAACTGTTCTGTAGTCAGATGAATCAAAATTTGAAATTCTTTTTGGAAACCATGGATGCCATTTCTTGTGGACTAAAAAGGAGAGGGACTAGCTTGTTAAAAACTAAGTTTCAAAAAGCTGCACCTCAACTGGTATAAGGTTCCATTATTGCCCTTGGCCTGAGGAGCTCACCCATCTGTTAATGCAACATCAATGCTGAAAAGTGAATAGAGGTTTTAGAGCAACACATGCTCCCATTTCCTTTACTGACCGAAGAACTTCTACCAAACTGCCACCAGACTCCTGAACTACTGACTTAAATTTACAATCATTACCTTAAGACAATCAGATACTCTGCAGTGTTTAATCTTCAACTCACGCTTTTTCATTTGTACACTTAGTACTCTATTAAAAACAGTTTGGAGATTGTTGTTGACTTCTGGAGAGGCCACACCAAGCACCCCCCACTGACCGTCAATGGTGCTGCTGCAGAGAGAGTGAGCAGCACCAAATTCCTGGGGGTGCACATTATTGAGAACCTCTTCTGGACCAGCAACACTCTATCACTGGCGATGACAGCACAGCAGCACCTCTACTTCCTTTGCAAACTCGAGTGAGCAAAAGTCCCCACACCCATCATGTACACGATCTACCGGGGCACCGTCAAGAGCATCCTGACCAGATGTATCACTGTGTGGGGTGGAAGCTGCACGGACTACAACAGAAACGTTCTGCAGCGCATTGTGAACAAATCTGGAAGGATCATTGGTGTCCCACTTCCCTCCCTGAGAGACAGACACCACATCCCTCACCCATAAAGCGTCTTTGATTGTGAGTGATACCAGCCACCCCGCACATAGTCTGTTCAGCCTCCTGCCCTATGGGTGAAAGTACCAGAGCCTCCGTGCCCGCTCCACCACACTCACCAACAGCTTCATACAGAAAGCTGTCAGGACGCTGACCTCTCTCCCCACTCTCCCACTCCCCCCACTACTCCACAGTGCCAAACTCTCCTCATCCTCCCACACCAGGGTGCCCTCCTTAAGAAGCTGAACTCTCTCCTCACTCTCCAACTCCCTCCACTCTGCCACCCCTGCCGGCCCCAAAAACAGTGGACTCAGTGGACAATATTTTGCAGTTTGCACTAATGCTATTTTTGCATGGTTTCAGTAACCATGTAAAAATAACTGACTGACCATTTTGCTATTGTATTACATACTGACTGCTTTGCACTGAACTGTGTTCAAACCTCTGGCACTTTTGTCCCTAAATACACAATACATATACTTTTATATTTATATGTATAAATTCTGTTTTTTTTATGTTGCTATTGTATTGTATTCCTGTTTTTTGCACTGAACTGTAAAGAAACCTCTGCTGCTCTTCACGACATTCAAATTACATATATTTATACATTTCAGTTTTTATGCTGTTGAATTTCCGTCACCCTTCACCTCAGTACCAGTATATTGTATCTGTGTACAATTTATACTTTATAGTTTAATGTTTATTGTGCACTATATTGTTTAATGTACACTTACGTACTATTGTTTTGTCAATTTCATGTCACTGTGGGATAGTGAGAAACGTCTTCTCCATCTCTCTGTATTTCAAGTACATGTGGAGAAATTGACAATAAAGCTGACTGTGACTTTACATTCAACTTGCACTTTGTCAATTTGCATACAAATACTGTACTTAACTGTTTGAATTTCATTTTTCAATTTGCACATTCAATATATCACTTGACTGTTAACATCTAAATTTACAAATGTTTAATTACTATTGCACAATGGTTGTTGCCACTGTGCAATAGTTGCCTACTTGTCAGTGTACAACAGTGGTCAAAATGGTCACACAGTGATGAACTACCTCAGAATATTCAAGGACTGACCCATGTCTCTTGGCCGGCCTGGGAACACCTCAGGATTCCCCTGGAAAAACTGGGTTCAGTGGCTGGGGTGAGGAAAGTCTGGGTCTCTCCACTTCAGCTGCTGCCCCTGCGATCCACCCCAGATAAGCAGCAGAAGATCAATAGATTGATGCTCCCACCCAGACAATGTCTCTTTCAGGGGATGCCTTGCATATTTCAGCCAGATAACGCTAAATAACAGCATTGTTTTACAGAGGAAGAGTTCACGTACTGAACTATCCTGCCTGCAGTCTCTAGACCTTTCACCAATAGAATATATTTGGTGCATCATTAAATAAAAAAAATCCTTCAACGACGGCCCCAGAACTGTGGAGTAACTAGAATCCTGAATCAGCCAAGAATGGAAGAACAATCCTCTCCTAAAACACCAGAAACTGATCTCACTTCCTAGACAATTATAGATAGTACAACACAATTACAGGTACACAGTGGTAACCCCCCCCCAAGAAAAGAAAAATCTAATTTTGTGTGTTGCTGCAATTAAATTCAAAATGAGCTCATGTCTTCCATGAAATGGTAAAATGCCTCAGTTTCAACATCTGATGTGTTGTGCATGTTGCATTTGTAATACAATTAGGGTCAATGAGATTTGCAAATCATTGCTTTCTGCTTTTATTTACCTTATACAAACCGTCCCAACTTTTCAGCTGTGACTTTTGACTTTAAAAGCTGATTTTTCAGATGTGAGTTCTTTGGCATCAAAAAATAAATAAATAAATAAATAAATAAAGCCTTTTAAAATGAGTGTTAAGTATGTCTAAATGTCCAAGTCAACAGTCACCTGAGCAGGTTTCAGGACAAGTGTATTTCCTGCTGCAAGGCACGCAGCACTCTTCCATGCTAACATCATGAGAGGATAATTCCAAGGGATAACTATAGCACACACACTGCAAAGACAAAAAAAACAGTATAAATATATACCTACACTTTTTTCAAATAAATATCGGAATCAATCTTACCCTAACGGTTCCTTTTTAGTAAAGGTCAGATTCCTGTTTGGCCTGGCCTGATTGATGGGAATTGTTTTGCCCTGCATAAAATAAATATTCTTAAACCTGCAGGTTCCTTTATATGTCAGCAATGAGAAAAAGATGTTGAATATGAACCCTACCTGAATTTTGTCACACCAGCCGGCAAAATAACGGAAAGTCTGGATGGACATGCCTACATGAGTTTTGAGGGCCAGTGTGTACACAGCTCCAGAATCAATTGACTCAATGGTGGCCAGTTCCTCCTGGTGTTGTTCCATTAGGTCTGCAAGCCTGAATGTGAGGTCAGAAGGTACGTATCAGTGATCTTCTTTCTACATTTATTATTCAAAACAAGCATTTCATCAAGATACCACAATGATATTATCCTCAGAGCTATTTTTGTTTGGCATTAATCTAGACTGGTTTGTTTTTATTATTTAGAATCAATATTGCAAACCAAGAATGATCATACAGGAAGTTAATCAGAAAAGAATAAATGATGGCAAAATATATGTTTCGGGTTTCTGCAGTTATTAGCTAATCTAATGTAATGCTTTTAATGCTATTTTTAATGCTACTGTAAACATTTTTTATGTCCATGTCCAACTGCAGATACGTTTATTTATAATAATGTCAATCATTTATATCTGGAATAGATTGCGCACAGTAGCAGAAATGTAAATTAGACCTTCTGAGTGACAATGGAACGGACGAAGCACATGGATTTAACTTTGTGTATGATTAATAGTGCATATTTCTTAGTTTGTTTCCTTTTTGCTCTAACTCTGTCTAAACATTTTTCAGTTAAAGGCATTTGTCCTTGTATCTACTCAGAGTGTTTATGGAGGTTCTCAGTCATCCAGGTCATGGTGAATTCTTGTTTAAATCTTCTTGTCGCGGCAACTAGACTTCAATTTCTTCACTTGAAGACGTTTTACCCCTCATCCGAGAGGCTTCCTCAGTTCTAATGACCTGTGGGGAGTTTCCAAAGATAACTGCAAGGGTTTTGGGTGGGTCTAGGTTATGGTGCCATGTTATGTAAATGTAAGAGTTGATCGGCAGAAACTAGATTACTAGAAACTAGAACAGGAAGATTTCAACAAGAATCTACTCAGAGTATTTGACTTGGTGATCATTTGAGCCATGAGTGGACTGCCTGCATTATTTTTTAGCTTCCTCATCAAGTTCATCAGTGTCTCTCTGAAGGCCAGCGCACACTTCTGTCAACACTTTTTCTTTCTCACTGCTTCCAGCTCATCCTCCATTGCCTTTTTTTTTAATTCCAGGCATTGCACCCCCTTGCGTTCTTCTCTATGAATGGAGGTTGGCTTTAATTAGCCTTGTTACAGCCCTTCATCGAACCGGTTTTATTGAAAACTACACTTTCCCATTTTTCCGACGTGACACCACTTTCCACTCTTACACCATGCTCAAAATTCAGTGTTGTTACTTGGTGCAGCATCAGAACACTGGCTGTAAAAACAATAGCCAATTAAAGGGTTCTGCTTGTCAATCCTAACAGATCAGTGCAAAATTCTGATCAAAATGATCAAATTTAATATATCCTCATCAAAATAAACTGCAGATAACAATGTTTTTCCCATCAAGCTTATTCACATTTTTAATGCCTCTTGCCATTGAATTTAATGCTTTTTATTGCTATTTGATGTGTCTTGATGACCCGCGCAAACCCTGATGTTAAGGTTTTGGAGATACATTTGTGTGTGTATTATTAAAACCTAATTAAAAATTTGATGAAGGCTCTTCTGGCCAGACTGTATGAAGCAGAGATAGTACTTATAGATTATATATTTTCTGAACTATTGACCAGTTCCGCAAAATCAGCCTTCTGAATGTGAGGAAAGAAGGAAAGATATTCTTCAGTGTTTTGGCCCAAAGGCTCTCAGTATTCTTGCAGAAGAAAAACTTTGTTGACACTTTAGTGCAGAAGGCAGGGATAAGCGGATTCTCAGGATGCCTGGATCACACAGATATCATCTGGGACAAGGTACAGACAGGCATAAAGGAGATGAAGGACCTGCATGTGGTTTTCTTGGATCTTGCCAATGCCTTCAGATCAGTGCCTCGTGAGATTTTGTGGACATCACAAGGTTGGTCAAAGCTTACTTCCACGGTCTCCAGTTCTGCATAACTGTACAGGCTAGTAAAACTGCCTGGCAGAACCTCAAGATGGGCATCATGGTAGGCTGCACCATATCTCCACTGGCATTTACTATGGCATGGAGCTCATCATCCGTGCATCCCGATGGGTGGTTTGAGGGGAACGGTTGAAGAGCGGGCTGCGTCTTCCTTCAATCAGGGCGTACATGGATGACATGACGACTATAACAACGACAAACGCATGCACCAAATACCTGATGAGTAAACTCCAGATGACCATCAAATTGGTGCAAATGGAGATTAAACCCAGCAAATCCCAAATCTCCATTGTCAAAGGCAAGCTTGCGAATAAGAGATTCCACATCAACAACAAGCCAATACCAACAGTTCAGGAGAAGCCTATCAAAAGCCTTGGCTGCTGGTATAGTGCAGACCTCAAAGACTCGAAGCAGGTGGAACAACTCAGGCAGGATACCATCAGTGGCCTCGAGTAGATTAACAACACTACTCTCCCAGGGAAACTGAAGCTCTGGTGTTTTCAGTTTGGGCTGTTACCTCATGTGGCTAATTTTCATCTATGAGGTCTCACTGTCCCATGCCACTCAGCTGTAGAGACTGGTGACTGCCCAAGGGAGGAAGTGGCTTGAACTGCCGAGATGCCTAACCAGCATAGGTCTGTATGGTAATGGAGCCCCCTCTCCCTACCAATCTCAAGCTTGGTGGAGGAGTGCAAATGTGTCAAAACATGGCTGGAGATGACCCTCACAGAATCCGGGGATCCATATGTCAAAGATGCAGCTCCAACCCTAGTAACTGGGAGGAAATGGAAGCCACCTGCAGTGGTAATGGTGGCAAAGGCCCACCTCAGACACTGAGATATAGTGGGGCACGTCCAACATAGCAGAGGGGGTCTTAGCTTGGAAGCAACAACAACCACATGGCAAAAGGCCACTCCAACTGAACAGCTATACATGATGATGGAGGAAGTGCGTCACCAGGAGGAAACAGTCAGGTGTAACAAGGCAGTCTCTCAAGCCCAGCAAGGCAACTGCATGAAGTGGGAGGATGTGGAGAGGAGGAAAATCATGTGGAGCGAGATGTGGAGCTTGGAGTCCAATAAGATAAGCTTCAACATAAAGTCCACAAATGATGTTACGCCCGTCCAACCTACATCTGTGGTATGGAGAAGGCCCAGCCTGTTCCCAGTGTGCAGCCCAAGCAACGCTAAACACATCTTAGTAGGGTGCAAGACCAGCCTGACACAAGGAAGATTCACCTGGCGCCACAACTGAGTGCTCAAGTGCTTGGCGGCTGACCTGGAGAACAGGAGGGTAACCACCAATGTCATGCCTCCAAATGCCCATATTACCATCCCACAAATAACAACCTTCATCCGGGAAGGGGAGAAACAGGGGACCAAGCCAGCACCTTTAGACTCAGGCTCGCTGTATGCAGCCCGGGATTGGGAAATGCGGGTAGACCTCAGCCAGAGTCTCACTTTCCCATCTGAAATCGCAGCTATCAATCTGCGCCCAAACCTGGTTCTCTGGTCCAAGACCTGCCAGCATTTCTTCATTGTCGAGCCTACAGTCCCACGGGAGGATGCCATTGGTGAGGCATTCCAGTGGAAGAGGCTGTGGTACATCGATTTAACAGCTGAAGCAGACGGATGGGGCTGGAAAGTGAAGGGGTGACCAGTGGAGCCGGGTTGCAGGGGCTTTGTAGCCAATTCTACCACGGGGCTACTAAGGGAGGTAGGGATCAGAGGAAAGGCCAAATGGAGGGCAATCAAAAAGCTTGGTGCTGCAGCAGAATGGGGCAGTCGCTGAAATTTAAGGATGCAACATAGGCTGCCAATTGACCGCATGGTACCACCATGCGGCCCAAATCCAGGTTCTGAGCAGCCTGTGGTGGGACAACCTCGGCAGAGAGTGTCTGTGAGTACATGGCCGAAACAGCCAATGAAGTCGGGCACACAACTGATGATGGGTCATAGCGGGGGCACCATGCGATCTCTGCAAATTCCATCCCATCCCAAGAGGACACCTACAACACCACACAAAGGTTGTGCTGAAATTTAGGGATCTTAGGGATCTCTAACAACTAGTCCTATTCAGAATCCATGGAGGAAAAGGAGGGGAGTGAGATCACAGGACAGAGAAAAATTAACCCATGTAGGATAGAAAAGGAAAGTAAAATTTACATTGTAATATCAAAACTATAACAGGAATAAGACAAACTCATATGCCTACAATATGTCTGAGTTGGAATCTAAAGCATACAAATGAATGAATCAGAGCACTTTTTTCTTTAACATATATTTTAAAAGTCCATTGATCCATCCATCTTCTATAGCATATCTGGGGTCGGGTCACGGGGGCAGCAGCTGAAGCAGAGAGGCAGACTCTCCTCTGTCCGACCACTTGGTCCTGCTCTTCTGAGGGGATCCCGAGGTGTTCCCAGGCCAACCAAGAGACATAAGCCCCCCGGCCTGTCCTGGGTCTTCCCCGTGGCCTCCTCCCCGGAAATACCCGGAACACCTCAACAAGGAGGCGTCCAGCAGGGATCCTGACAAGGACGCCCAAGCTGCCCCATCTGACTCCTCTCCACATGGAAGAGCGACAGCTCTACTCTGAGACCCTCCTGGATGGGCGAGCTCCTCACCCTATCTTGAAGGGAGAGCCCAGGCACCATGCGGAGAAAGCTAATTTTGGCTACTTGGATCCGCCACCTTTTTCTTTCAGTCACAAGCCACAGCTCGTAACCATGGGTGAGGGGAGGAACATAGAACGACCGGTAAATTGAGTTTTGCCTTTTGGCTCAGTTCCTTTTTCACCATGTCCGCCAGAATAGCCCTAGAAAAACATCCAGAGCCTTGAAGAACGCAGGGTGGATCTTATCCATCCCCGCGGCCCCACTGCACAGGAGCTTTTTGACTACCTTGGCACCTTCAATCCTAGAAATAGGAGAGTCGTGCCTAAGTTTTTGCATCAGCAACCGCCACCGCCATTTGTCGCTTGGCCTGCTGGTACCTGCCAGCTACCTCTGGAGACTCACAGGCTAGAAAGGCTCAGTAGGACTCCTTCAACTTGACAGCATCCCTCATCGCTTTGGTCCACCAAGGAGTTCAGGGGTTACCACCTCAACAGGTAACGACCACCCAACGGCAACAGCTCAGGTCTGCCACCCCAACAATTGAGGCACGGAACATGGCCCACTCAGATTCAATGTCCCCCAGGTCCCTCCGGGCATGGTTGAGGCTCTGTTGGAGATGGGAGTTGAAACTCTTTCTGTCAGGGAATTCTGCCAGACGTTCCCTACAGACACTCCAGATATGTTTGGGTCTGCAAGGTCTGACCGATGTCCTCCCCAACCCTTGGAGTCAGCTCACCACCAGGTGGTCATCAGTTGACATATCCACCCCTCTCTTCATCCAAGTGTCCAGAACATGCGGCCACAAAGTTGATCATTTAACTGTGACCTTAGGTGTGTTGGTGCCAGGTGCACATGTGCACACCTTTATGTCAGAACATGGTGTTTGTTATGAACAGTCCATGACGAAGTCATTTCCTCACAATCACACCTTTCCATAGCTGTCCATCCACCCTTTCTGTCAGAAAGGGTGGATGAACTGCTGTTGGGTACACAGGCACAAATGACAGTTAGAACCCGTCCCCACACCTGAAGGAAGAGGGAGCCAACCCTCTCATCCACTGGGTTGAACCCCAACATATAGGGAGCGATTAGGGGTTAATCAGTATGCCCACAGAGGGAAGTCTTGGCCCCCTTCTCCAGCTGCTGCCCCCGCAACCCGACCACCGATAAGCGGCAGAAGATGAATGGATGGATGAAGGTATTATTTAGAGCCACAAGGCTGAATACCACATATTTCTCTGACAGAACTCTCTGAATGATAACGTGAATGATAACTTAAAAGCTGCTAATTTGGGACGCAATCAAGAAATCTCTGATGTTCCAGATGGATTTTGTTATTAAAAACTTAAACACTGAACTTGAACACTTTCAGTCTGAAAATATCAACTTATTCATTTCATTAGAACTTTAACATTGCTCTTCAATGAACAGAGGCCAACTGACAGAATGTATTGATGCAACAGATAAACATGGGTTAACTGAGTGACTGGGTGAATTATGAGTGAGCACATTTCTAAAATACATGCCACTGAAATCGGAGGATCAAAATGTTTAATCTAAATACTATACCTGAGAAATAACAGAAAATAACTGCGTACATTACCTAAAGTAATCATTGGAAACAGGCAGCCTGACTGTAACCTTGAAATTGAAATATTTCTTTTTAATTTTTTAATGTATCTATCTGTTTTATTTTTCAAATTTTGAAAATTTGTATTTCATTGACGTTACGGGTAACTCACTTAAAAAGCAGACTTCCTCTGTCTCTTGGGTTCATCCTTCCCCATGGTCCATTGTCATATGCTTCTTTAGCAGCTGCCACTGCACGGTCAACATCACCCACTGATGCATAGGACACCTTAGCAATTATCTGGGACAAATGTGATAGTCATAATCACTCCACAAATCAGCTTCGCTCATTTTCACGCACTTAAGATATTTTTTTATCAAGTTTTGGACTTGTTTTGTCAACTTACAGATCCGTCTGTTGGATTGATGGTATTGTATGTCTTGCCATTTTCTGCATCTTCAAACTTGCCATTAATAAAACATTGGTTTGGCATTTTCAATGTAATGTTATTTTCTTCTTTTGTTACCTTGGAAGTAAAAAAGAAAAACAACGAATTAACGGTAACCATGAAATGTTTCTGACAGTATGTAGCATTGGTAAAAAGCTCAGGTGACAAATGCACATCTGTCATTTTAGAGTTTATGAATTAAGCAAATGACGTGTATTTGTTAATGGTGTATACAAATGTGTGGGAATGGGTTAGAGAAGCACTATGGTTTTCAGTGGACAATAAAAGTGCTATTTTAATTCACTATCATTGACATACAACCTGAAAGCATTATTCTTGCAAATATTTTAAACATCAAACAACAAATCAACATCTCTCTAGTAATAAATGCTTACTGCAAAAGAGTTATTACGCTTATAAAAGATAGTTGATAAAGAATGCTATTTCGACTCACATATCCAATGACCAGCTCTTCCTCCCGGTCCTCACCCCTCAGTTTTCGTACAAACATTTGGATGAAGTCCTCAAAGGTGGTGGCCATGTAAACATCCTCATTCTGTAGCTGGACACTAGGACACTTCTGCTTCACTTCCTCAACCAACCTGGACCATGAATAGCATCTAATTACTTGTCTTTCAAGTTCAGAAAAGAATGTTTACATTGTGATGAAAAAATAAACTAGAAAACAAACATCCCTTATCTCCCAACCTAATCTCTAAAACATCTAACATATACTGTCCCTCAGGTGGACTCATTCCTGATCCTATCCATCCTCGTTACTCCCATAGAGAACTTCAACATCTTCATTTCTGCTACCTCCAGCTCTGCGTCCTACCTTTTCCTCAATACCACTGACTCAAAACCATACAGCATTGCTAGTCTCAGCACAATCTTTTATACCTTTCCTTTCATGGATGGTTGATTATCTTTTAATCTTTTAACAAATTTAAAAAACTAACCAATTCATTCTGATTCACCTTGTTCTGAAAATTAATTTTCACAACTGTTTTAAAGAACTGGTGAATCATTTTTCTGGCTAATTCCTAGGAGGACTTCCCTCCTCACCTGACCACATCCATAGAGGCAGCTCCAGACTTGAAGAAGTCAGTGGTGTCTTCAACACTTGGGACATTGCTGAGGATGCCTTTCCAGATTTTCTGCAAAAAAACACGATCATTCATATTGGCCAATTAACTGAGAATTTTTGATTACAGCTACAGCTAAATTGGTGAGTGTCACATAGTGTGCAACCTTTTTAATTCAGCGATAGAGAAACAAAAAAACAGGAAAAGATATTGTTGCTTATTTCAACTTACCCTGACCTCCTCTGCTATCTGTTTCTCATTTTTAGTCAGCTCCAAGGTTGAACTTTCACGAGAGGAGAAGTACTTAGATGCTGGGATCATCTTCCCATCTTCAAATTGCAGATTCTTCACCAACAACTGAGGAAAAAACACCGAATGAATTGCATGAGAAACAATGGGGACATGTCATTCCATAATTCCATTTATTGTAGTATTACTAACTATAGAGAAACTCACTGCTTTTCCATCATTTCCATGCAGAAGAAGCCCGTTTTTGGTGACTAGGCCAGGTTGTGATGCCCCTTCGATTTGCAAAGGCAGACCATCTGGCACCAGCCCCTCAAACATTGATGAGCCGTACAGGGTAACTGACTAAGGGAAAACATAAAACAAAACAGCAGAGCATTACAAAAATATTGCATACATGTGATTTGATTTCTACAACAGATATCTTCATTTTGTGGTATTCAGAATGGAAATTCCAAGGCATTCCCAATCTCATAAGACATAGTGACACAATGTTAATGGTGCAAATTGTCAGCACCAAGCTGAAAAATATCTAATATTTATATTTATATAGTTTGGCACAAATTATTTGTAGCCTTGTATTCCAGGAAACACACCTGACCATGAATGACCGTCCAAGCTCCAGGGACTTTGTCATGGCCACGAATCCAGTTGTGTATAACCTCAGCTGGCTGTGCTAAGTTGACCTAGGGAACAGACAGCTGCAAGAGTCAGCATTATAAAACACATTTTCAGATATGTTCATTGAAATTTTTAAGAATTTAGCGGCGAGTGTTTCAGCTTCGTTAACAATGACGGAAAGGAATTTGTAGAAAATTATATAACAAAATAGCCGTCTTTGATTCCAAAAATACTAGAAATTTTAGGTAATGCCAGCAATGTGGCTTAAAGAGACATGTAAGAAATAAAATGTCTGCTTTTCTCTATGTGAGATAACCGAGCCAGGTGCTATTGACAGGACATTGTGAGCACACAGTTCACCTCCATGCAGGTTACTGGAGAAGGCAGTCTTAAACAGAATTATGTTGGCTTTGGAATAATGTAGGCGATGTAAACGTCATTTCAATATATTGAACACTTCCTTTAAAAATGTAATATCTTACTCATTGATTATTTTAAAAATGTGGCTGTTTCAATTCCATGCCAGAAACCACTTGCCTAAAATAATGATGTTCTGGATAACTGTATAAGGAAATTTGGGAAGAACAGGTACATAGGTCTGGATAAATCTTGTTACAAAAGTGATGCATAATCCCTTCTAGATAATATATATAAATATTGATCAGTGAAGCCCTAAAAGTTCTATCTTTGTAAAATCTGGTTTTACTGTGAAATAGCCGAGGAATAGAAGTTTATTTACCTTTGTTTGATGTCATCCAATGAGAGGCTAGAACCACATGAACATTTAGATTCTGTAGCTGTGTATGTTGCTGAATGAATACCCACAATTAAAAATGATGACAAGCATATTTGTTCACCTCCATAATTTGGGTGTTACGATGCTAATTTGTAGTAAACTTTACTAAACACTTTACAGTAGGGCAGAAAGGATATTTTACACTCGATGAAGGTGACCTCAAGATAAGCTAAATACACTCATATGAGTAAGTCCAGTCTAAAAAAAGGCTTAATAATAGCAAAGAGTTTGTCCTGAAAATCAAGTCTGTGGATTATCTTGAGCTATCAAGTTAGCATGCAATTTCTGAGGAGAGGCATATCAGTTAAGTTTTACAATCAACTGCCTGCAGGCCAAACACCAAAAAAGAAGCTAAATACAGCCAGCTGAATTTCAGATGAATCAGAGGTCTCTAAATTCTGTGACCCAAAACAAAATTGATGAGCATTCAGCACTAGAGCTGGGAGAAAAACAATTGCTGTTAGAATGAACCATACCTTTAAAACACTCAATCAATGATATGTACAGGCTGATGTGTGATCTCACCTTGGCATTTGATTTCTTCTGAATCCCTTCATAGCTTGCTCCTTCCTCTGGCTGGGGAATTTGAGGAGCCTTTCCATCAGCAATTAATTGCACAGACTCAACCTGCATTGGAAAAAAGTCTTCGTCAATAGTGCAAAAGGTGGCTTATTAGCTGATTGCAATGTGACCCCTTTCATTATTATTCTGGGAATGTCTATACAGACATAGACTATTATATAATTATCCAGTCCATACATTTGAGAAAGAAATGTTGTGTATGTGTATTAGTTCTTAATTAACTCAGAAATGAAAAAAAAAACATTAAATTACAAGATTGAAGAGACATACAGACAAGAGAAATACTTGAAATCCTAATAATGCCCATCCTTTAAATGACATAACATTACAAAGACCAGATCAGGATCATACGTTGTTTTTTCTTTTACTTTCTGATGGTTACCATGGCCTTGATGCCCTCTGGGAAGAGAAATCGGTTGTAGAGGGTGTCTACAGTGTCATCAGGTTGAACAGTACACTTCCTCTGCAGCAGAATAGGTCCAGTATCCAGACCATCGTCAGCCCAGAACACGGTGAAGCCAGCTTTTTTATCACCATGGATTAGAGTCCTGATAACGTAGATGGACACACATGCACGTGCATAATCTACCTACCATGTATAAGATAATGGTTAACCGTTGATGAAGAGAACCCAGCAATCACACAAAAATGAAAGTGAATGCATGCGCATCAAATTTGAATCCTTTCAGCCATACCACTGAAAGAGTGATGCAAGTAGGTTAACAACATAGTTAATACACACACAACAACAAAAGGAACTGAAAGAGTAAGGGACTTCTTAATTTAATTTGACTAATATTTTCTAAAGAGCATTTGAAAAGATAATTAATTTGTATCTGATAAACTTTGTTACAGAAGTAAATACATATCCAAACCTCCACTTTTGGAGATGACTCTTGAAAGATTTAACCTTAAGCCTCTTTATGTATTTTAAGTGATATAATAGGCATTGCATTATACATTATGTACAAAATCAATATTCCAAATCAACCGTAACACTATGACCGCTAGCCCAATATAGTTTATGTACTCATTTGCCACCAAAATAGCTCTGACCTGTCAAGCATCTGCCTCCAATGGACCTTTAAAAGTATGCAGTGGTATCTGAAACCACAACGAATTGCTTTGAATTCCTGTAAGTTGTTAGTGGGGGGCCTCCATGGATTGACCTTGCTTAACCTGATCATGCCACAGACGTTCATTTGGATAGAGATATGGAAACTGTGGATCACAATAACATCTTGAACTCATAGTGTTTTTGTAACCATTACTGACCAATATTAACAATGTCACAGGATGCTGAAAGAGGCCACTGTCATGAATTGTTGTTCTTGGTTTGTAAATATGTTTTATACGCTGAATGTTTCCAAGCATCAGCCATATGAATAGTGACATCCAAGCTTTCAGAGGAGAACCCTGTCTATTCATTACACTGCCTTTAGCAGCTTCTCTTCTTCTCATAGGCCATCAAAGTGCCCTTGCTTTCCCAGCTGAATGACATACATAAGGCGAGCCAACCAAGCATTTGCAAAAAAGATAAATAAATAAAATAAAACTGATTTATGGGACTAGGCAAACTTCTTGAGAGAATTACTGCATGGTGCAGATTGTTAAACTGTAGGAGAAACATTAATTTCAAGACCTACTGCCCCCCTTCCACACATGTCCTACAAACCCTTGAAGGAAAATAAAAGTTACCCACATCAACTCACATTGCTCATTACAAAATGGCTGAATGATTTATAATGTTTATATGTATATACACATGTATGGTAAATAGACCTATGACTACCTATCTACACACATTCACATCATATTTCCAGTGAAAACTCAATTCCAAAACAAACCTTTCCTTTTCTCACCAGTTGATGGCAGATGCTCCTCTGTGCAGGGGTAATATGGAGGGGTGGTAGATGATGGAGCCGTGCTTGGGGTGATCGATGACATTCATGGGGATGAACTGGGAGCAAAAGGGCATTACATTGAGTTCGGCATCCACTGCCTTGTAGGCCTCCACTACCTCTGGGATTGGTTTTCCCTTGACTCGCCACCTTGGAAACTTGAACACTGGCGTCCCCTCCTTCTCAGCAAGAACCGCTGAAAAAGAAGAATCATGTTGAGTATAGGAAAAACCTTACAAAAACTATTCCTTTACCAAGCTTCTGTACAAATGGGAAAAAGACATTTTCGAAGGCATAAAAGGAAAATTCTTCCAATGGATCCATTCTGATCTAGTGGTTTTACAAGCTATATGTATGGACTTCAGCCCTGTATTCAATTACTTGGAAAACCTTGAATGCTTAGACAAATTTGTCGAAACTGACCATCAGTAACACATGTAGCAATGTGTTACCAGTTGAAAAACTGCTGAAACTATCTAAAAAGGTAAAAATTAGTTTAGCAATATCCTCTTAATTACAAACATCAAGTACACTATATCATGTATTTTGGTCTTTTTCTACTTACCTTTTCTACTTACTTGCTGTGAGTCTAGTATGATCAAAAGTTCTGAGGTTTGTCTCCTGAAGATAGGCCATTCGCACATGTAGTTCACAGATATGACTCAAGTCTTTCTTTCATTTGATTAGGGTATTTATTTGTTGAGCAACTTAAGCTGCATCACCGTATAATCAGCACCACTGCTCTGAATGCCTAAAGTGAGTAGTGAAGACTGCAGAGATCATCAGAACCACACTGCCTTCTCTGCAGAGCATCTACCACTGCAGAGTCCACAGGAGAGATGCCTGCATCGCCCAGGACCACAATCATTTCCCAAAATGGACTGTTCACACTGCTTCCCTCCGGCCAGAGGTACAGGAGTGAAATATAGAATGACACGACTAAAGAACTCATTCTACCTAACTGCCATCAGACTCCTGACCAACTGACAGGAGTCAATAGCCACGTACTACCTCAGAACAACTCTGCACTTTACATTTAGCACAGCCAGTCCGTCACTATTCATGTCACTTACAAGTCTATTTAAACTGTCTGTATACGACCTGCTGTGAGTTGCACACTCAAAGCTGCACTCAACTTTAACTTGCACATCTTGCTAACACTGTTTAGACTGCTAATATTGTCTACATTTCTGTGAGTGTTTACATTTCCCTGCATTGTTACATCGTTAAAGCAATATTTTTATTATCATTTATTTATCAATACTTATCTGGATCCACTGCGAACGGCAAAGTAAGAATTTCATTGTACAAGGAAACACATTTCCAGACTGTACACATCACAATAAACAATTTCAGTCGAAGGATTTTACATTCAAACAGACAAGGTTACATCACGCCAAGCTGATCTGTTTGAAAAACAAAAACAAAAAAAAACGTTTTAGCTGTATTAACAGCCTCATACAGATGTTGGGAAGAGCTATTCTTACTCCTTTCAGTAGTCTTTTCCTTGCTGTGAGAGAATCCATTTGAAAATCAATAAAATAATTTCTTAATTTCCTACCTGCTGGTGAATGTTTACATTTGGATCCATCTCATGAAAAAAAAAAAAAATGATTAAAACAATTAAACTATTGGATTATGTGTATTGGGTAGCCTGGGAACACCTTGGGATTTCCCCTAGAGGAGCTGGACCAAGTCACTTGGGAGAGGAAAGTCTGGACCTCTACTTCTGCCGCTGCCCCCACAAACTGACCCCATATAAGCTGAGGACAATGGATGGATGGATGGATGATTTGAACTAGAATAAAGGCTGTACCTTTTAGCAGTAGCTGCTAACTACGGTAACTAAAGGATAGTTAATAAACTAAAGTAGCAGTTAACTATATACATTATGTACATGTATGGATGTGTGGATTTCCTTGTAAGTGAAAGTGAAAGAAACACTTTTTTTTGCAAAGATGCAAGTCACATATGGCATTTACTCACCCAGTGGGTCAGCCTTGCCATCCTTGTCAGGTACCGTGAACACCCCCACCACCTTGTGACCCTGCTTCCTCAGGCTGCTGTATACCTCCTGGCCAAATAGACTCTGGCCAATTATAGCTAGTTTCAGTTTCTTCTGGAAATAATTCTGAAATGAGAATTGATGATAAATTTGTTTTGACCATTCAGGATGCAACTACACTGTATTGAAATTAAATGATCAATGTACCAAGTAATACGGCTTTGACAAACAAATGCATGGTTTATTCAGTTTTGATTGAGTAGGATGATCAGTTTAAATTCCGAAACCTCTTCCAGGGCCACAAGAGACATTACACAAGTGTCAACGTTTCATTGACACAAATTCACTTTCATTTAAGTTTCAGATTTATACTGATGGTATATTACAATAGACAGAACAGTACAGAAATCCCCAATAATTTACTGTTCACAAGTTAAAAGTGCATCTAGGAACTACAAACCTCCACAGATATTCATATTATCCTCAAAATTGAATGGAAATGTCCAACAATGTTCTCTTAATTTATTTTTATTTATATAAAACTGTACGTCTTAAACCAAAAACGATTGATGTATCTGTTTGCTTATACAATATTGTTGCATTTAAGTATGAAACCAGATTTTTTTGTGATGCATTTTAACCTAGGACCCATCTTTCTATGGGCTCAATGGAGAACCAATCTATTATAAACTATTGAACAAAGTATTGGTTAAAAATTGTGCTCACAATTGTGAAAGGTTTGCAATGTAGGACTGCCAAACTTAGAAAGATCCAACTGCAAGGAGGATCAATGGGCCATAACATGCCAGAAGGATTATTCATCTCATTTTACCAGGGAACTTCTTCAGGGTATCCCAGGAA
>CAAKHD010014294.1:103020-128727 GCA_901007705.1 Fistularia tabacaria
CTAAACACACAAGCACACACACACACACACACACACGCACACACACAAACACACACTGAAACACACAAACACAAACACTCACACACACACACTCACACAAACACAGTGAAACACACACACACTCACACACACACACTGAAACACACAAACACAAACACTCACACACACACACAAACACAGAGAAACACACACACACACACACACACACACACACACACACACACACACACACACACACACACACACACACACACACACACACACACACACACACACACACACACACACACACACACACACACACACACACACACACACACAAAAAGGATGCAGAGAATAAGGTTAGATGGAGGAATTAATTCACTGTGGCAACCCCTGAGGGGAAATGCTGAAAGGAAAAGAAGACAATTTTAATATGCATGGCTACTTTAATATACATAGTTAGTTTGCCAAAGTCAACATGCATTCTTCAAGTTGGAAAATAACATAGGGCTTTATAGAATGAATATTATCAACTATCATTTCCAAGTCATCCATGACAACTGGATAGAAGCTATCATTGCCTGACCATTATCCGTCTGTTTCTTTAAATGCCGGTCTACTCAGAATTTTAAAAACTAAACATTGCCATACCTCTACTATGCTGCAACAGATACATTTTCATTCACAAATAGGATACTTTATGTAGAGTTTTGTTTTCAGTTCACAAAATCACTTGTCATCTTGGTCCAATTTGTCATGCCAAACAACGGTCTAAGGGATGCAGTCTCCACATTTGTTTTGTCAATCATTTGTTGCAAGCTACTGAACCAAAATATATACATGTCAATCTCCTAAAAAGTGCGTAAAAGGTTTGCAAAGTGGTGAATTAGATTTTACAGCTGTTTTTAATGTACCAAAGTCCCCTTTGAAAAAAAGGATGCAGATAAACCTATGCTTCATTGTGTGATGTTACTCTATGCATAAATCTACTTGCTGCAGATGGTCAATCTCACACTGCTTCTGTGACATTTTTAGAACAACATCAATGCACACTTACACTCTGGGCTGTTTTAGGACATTATTAAAATCTGCAGCCAGCAAGTGCTGAGAACTTTGATGTATACAAATATAGCTGGTTTATTGTTGACTACTGGTAGAAATAAACAGTAGGCTTTTAAAAAACAAACTAACAAACAAACAAACAAACAAACAAAATGCAAAGCAAAGTTCTTTGGAGGCATAACTCATCGTATATAAACAACTTTGAGGCATATATTTTACAGGGTTGGCCGTGAAAGCCCTTTAGAAAAGACAAAGTCGAAGTAGAGTGACTCATACTTTTCCTTCCAGTAAGTGTTAGCCTTGTGCTGAACTTTGACTGATACAGTCATCACAGCTCTGAATAACTTGTTACCACCTGACAAGTTATTAGTTACCACAGCCATTACAAAGTCAACTAATCAGAGTAGATTAGAATCTTCAAATTTGTTCAAAGTTTTTCATTACCCTTGAGTGCAGTGTTATCAGACATCACTCAAGCACTGGTCTACTGGTTTTTAAACCAAACTGCAACCATTTTTTTTTGTTTTGACTCAGTTAAGTAGAAAGAAAAATGTATGCAGGGATTACGTGTGATGTAAATTCAGACAAAGAAACAAGTAACAAAATATTCTGTCATTTTAGTTTCCTTACTACAAATCCTGGCATCTGACCACTTCAATGGTAAGCGAGAATGTCAAAGAAGTGTCTCTGCCCTTTATGAATAGTGAAAACAAAAATTAAAACTCAAAATTGAGGCAGTGAGAGTGAACCCCTGACATCTTCTCATACATTGTGTGAAAAATCAACAACTCAAGTTTCTGACAATTTTACTTATATAGCGCATCTAAAGCATAGCATAATTTCTAACTATGAAAAGCTAAGCGCTACTGATATGATAAATGAATCATATCGGTGATAGAAGTATAGAAAGCATATTTACTAAAGTACTTATTCTCATTTGTCCAGCACTTTATAACAATATTATTTTAGTTATTATTGGCATGATCAATTATAGTTCTCCCAAGGCCAATATTGGTTTTCTTTTTAAATAAAAAGTCAGTAATTTACAAATCTACAAAACACCAATAACTGACTCTTGTTGTAAGATACAGTCATGCTTGTTTTGACCAACAATCTTAAACACAGATATGAAATCATCTCATTGACAAACGTAGAATTGAAAAAAAGCAAACATACGCTAATTATGTCATCGTCTTTTGAAAAGTATGTAAATGTCAACATGGATGATTATTTTTTTTGTCTACATTCTTGCAAATTGCATAACACAAATTATCAAAGAGCAGAACATTTTAAGGAGCCAAATTTCTGTATAACTATGGCGCCTTGTTGACTCAGTTTGCTCCCGACCGGGTCATTTAATCTTTGGTAGGAGGAAAACATGACAAAAAAATGGTTAGGCGGGGGGGGTTACCACCTGACTGTGAAATGAGGGAGGTTTCAGGTTTCCCATGCCGACAGGGATGGTCCTGTCAAATGCACGTGGAACTACCCTGGGTGTTAATGTTGTAGATCCCCGAATGCAAGTATCCCTTAACACTGAGAGAGCAAATTCCAACGTTACTGTTCGCAGGCATTGGGCATTGGATAATGAATGAATGAGTCTGTTGTTCAAAATTACAGCCAACGCCATTCGATAGTCAGTAAAGCCGTTACCGTACCACGGCATGAAGCCCTTTGCTGATGCAACCACCCACCGTGTCAGTAGTTTAGGAGCTTGAGGCTGAGGGGGTTAACGTGGCAGCCCGGCATAGCTGTGATTGTTAAATATATTAAAGACGTAGATGCTAATCATGACTTTCTCACCAACGGTCTCAAACCTCTGCGTCCATTCGCCACATGCGGCGGTCGACGCAATCCCAATAGCACTACTTTATTTGTGAGCGCTGCTAAAGCAATATGAACGTTACTCACAGACGAGGTGGAGAATTTCCTGAAGACTTGAATTGCCGTCCAGATCATATTGCCGGTAATTAGTCTCCCACTATATTTTCAGAAACACTGTTGAGCAGGAAACTCCAACGTTTATCTTTCTCAGCTACTGACAGTTAGTGTGTTGTGTGCGTTACTTGCCGCACATGCACTTGCCTCTGAATGACTGGCTCTAACGCAGCGGCGGTGGTGTAAGCTCGCCACGGCGACACCGTTTGACGTACGCGTCCACGAGATTACGTTCGTCTTCCGGAAGCGCGCGCTCACGCCGATGGATGCTGGATGTGTAATTCGTTGCGTTGACGCCATGCCTTGCTTGTCCCATCAATAAAATGGTACTGAATAAAACAAGGTCGTTCAGCGTGTTGCCATTTACATTCTTGCTAAAATAAACAAAGTTATATTTCAAGACATCCTTAGTCCTAGGTGTATATTCCAATTATGGTTCGTCTCACTTGTATTCAAAGTCGTACAAAGAGAAAATGTGAGGCTGGTTCCCTTTGGCGCTCATGTGCAGCAGATGATTTTTTGACACCAGTCCCCGTGAATATTTTGTAATCTGAAGGAAACGTGAATTAAACAAGATTCCAGTGCCAAAGTATTCAGTTTTTCTTACGTTTATGTTCGTGTTGGAGTAATATTAACTTTAATTCCAAAAAGTTAGTGGAACATAATTATTTGAATGGAAATTTCTCACTATATAAATCATAATCTAATGCTTGGTAATATTTTCTGATCTTTCTGATGTTGCCTCAGGACTCAATATACAAACAGCAATTTGAATGTCTTCAGTTAATAAATGTGCTTTTTGTACTTGAACCAACATAGTTTTTCTTGTCAACATATTTACATGTAACAATCTCACTAGGTAGAAAACATTGGCTATTTCTTTTTGACTTATTACTAGATTTCCGCACAAAAATCTAAACCTGTTGTGAAAGCAGTATTACTGCCCATGTGTAGAAATTTATAAGCTCTAAATTTTACCTGAGATTCATGTTTTACTCATTGACTTATTGTGAACATGTCACAATATGTCTGCCGGTTTGATGCTCTGTGCATATCTGCTGCCACAATCCATCAAAGATTGTGAAAAGAGTTTGGAATTATAGCAGTGTGTGAAGTAGTTTAGTTTTATTGGACATTAAGAAAATAAAACTTAAGTTTATTCTAAGTTTTGGGCACTTGTCTTTGATAACCCTCAGCTGGTTAAACTGGTGTCTCAGCAGTGGAGTTTTTCAGTCTATTTATTTTTTCTCTTACATTCTTTCATAACAAATCAGAGAAATTACTCAAAAAGGAAAAGCGATATCAAAGACACCTGGACTGCAAGGTAAGACTGAAATAACTGATCTGGATCAGTTAGTCAGTTAGTTAGTCAGTTAGTCAGTTAGTTATAGAAGAAATGAAAGACTGGAAATTGTAATGCCATTTTGTTTTGTTTTGCTTTTGTATTAAATATGTGCATTACTATTTGATCATCTGCTTCAGAACAATGGAAGAGAGCAGATGTTTTGAGACTTGATTTCAGGATCATGAAACTATATGAGATAGACAATGAAGTACTCTCCAGAGCCACTTGGAAGGTAATTATTTACAGATTTGGTGAAAAATGATCCTAACATTTTTTTCAACATATGTTTGAAAAACAGAAGTCATTTGAAAAACAATGGACATTACTAACAAATTCAGTGATCACTTTTGTTAATGTGGGCCCAAATTGGGCAAAATAAATCAATGACGAAGAAGATGATCATTTTGACCTTGCTTTAAATGACAGAAATTCATTGTTCCTTGGAGGAGTTTGTGAGTGATGTACAAGAAGTGATGGGCAAAATTTAAGAGTAAAAAATCCACGATAATTCTTTTGACATGCCACTGATTAAAGAGGTCACTGACTGTATTATTGAACCATTTACTTACTAACAGATCCTTTCTGACACACAGTTGGTTAAAAAGTATTTAAAGAATTGTTTTCCTGTTCAAATAATTGTTTTTGACTTATAGATATTATTATACTAAATACTCCCTTGAGAGAGTAACATGTGGCATTTGACAAGATTCTGTTTTGGGACAAAAATTATGTAGTCTTCATCTTAATTATTTGAAGTCTCCCAAACTGGAGAGCAGAAATTGATGATGTTTGAAGAAAAATGCTTTGATTTAAATAAGTAATCACTGAATGAATAGAAAACAAAATGTATAGTGTTTAGTCGGAGTAGAATTAATTCTTTAAAATATACATTTAGTTGGCGCTCTATTCAAAAGTTTTTGAATCCAAATTTCTTGGATCAATCATAGACCACAAACTTTGTTCAAAGTCACATGTAGAATAGATCACATGGAAATGCCATTCTTTATAATACAAGGGGTTTGCTGAATCAAAGGTGTTTGCATACATTTTGTTTAATTGTAATCCAATATACTGTATGTCATATTGTGCTGGGGTTTGGGAAAATGGCTACAAAACAAATAATTAGGCCTATAATTAACATGCAGAAAAGAGCTCTTTAGAATTATCAGTATGGCTGGGTACATAAAACCAACTAATCATTTTCCCTCAAAGAGTTCCTAAATGTTAGTTTCCAGATATTATTCATCTAAGGTCATTGGAAATACTATTTAAGAGAAGTATATAGAGGCTTCCCAGAAATGAATTGAAAATAAATTTCAAGAGAAAGAAATCATAATTAAAGAAGTGTATGTTTCAGAAAGGCAAAGAGAGAAAAAAATATAGATTTGTTTCAGTGATGGGAGTCAAATTTTGTAATGACCCCAGATGAGTTAAAATTGTCTAGCTTAGTTTGAAGTTTTAAAAAATGCTTTAGAATGTGAAACAATGATTATCATTTTAAGGGATGGGAATATAAATGAAGTGATGGAAATGTAATAAAGGATAAAAACGTATTTTAGTATCCATCTTTTGTTGGACTTAATTGTTTTCCTTTTTCAAATTGTTTTCTCTTTATGTATCTCTAGAGTTTAGCATTGCTGATATTCTTGTGTTGTTCATTGCATTATACTGGCAGAAATAAATCTTGAGCTTGAGTCTATTCCCTTTTCAGCCCATGACTGTGAGGAATACATGGAAAAGTAATTTATCTTCTTTTGTAAAAAGAACAAGGTGAAATAAATTGTTTTCATTTAGGCCAGTGCCAAGGCTAATAGCAGGGAATGGTCAAGAATATGTTGGTACTTATCTAGTTCTTTGGTGACTGACTTTCAATTTGAGCTGATATTTTCACAAAATTTTACAATGAGCTTTGACAGTACCTTATCAGATTACAGATTAAGCTTCTGCGTGATTCAGTTCCAACCAGATTCACTATATTTGCACAGCTCCAGCTTTTTGTTAAGCTTCAGTACACCTGTCATAACTCTCACAGACCGACACCCAACATTCATCTGGTTCAATCCACACTTAACTGCCCTGTGTGAGACCCAGCTGATCCAAAGTTCAGTCAGCTCTTATCATCAAACAGACTTGTGTATGCCATCCTCAAAGGAGATTGCACCGGATTATACCACATTAAATAGATCTGGAAGAGAAACTATTCCAATTACAATTTGTAGATTGCTTTGCTGAAGGAATAATAAATATGAGATGACAGAACAGCAAGACTTACCAGAAATACAATGGATACTAGTATTTTATTTTCCCCCATTGGATTGTTGTGTGTTTACTCAAGAAGCCAGGTGGATTCAAAGAGATAACATCTGAGTAACTGGAAATTCTATTGTATAGAAAAAAAACTGCATCTACAATGAAAAACAGAAAACAGTAAGAGCACGGGTGGTGAACATTTTTGAGGCAAAGACTAAAGGTAGAAGTCTTTTTTGGCATTAAGTGTTTTGGCATTTCCATTCATGTCATGAGCCACTGTTTCCATTTTGACAAAAAAGTATATTGGTTCATTTTCTTGTTGATACAACAACCATTCAAACAGGCAATACACTAAGTTAACAGAGTCAATATGTGAGAGGGATGCAAGGAAAAGTAAGCTAACAGAGTCAATATGTGAGAGGGATGCAAGGAAAAGTTAAACATCTTAACAAATACCATGCTCCAAATCCAGAGAGAATACAGGGATTAATATCAAAATATATTTTACACTGTGGCAGGCCATTATTAACAACATAATCAGTGGGACCAATGACCAGAAATCATTGAGTGCAGACCAAGTACAAAAAAAACATACTCTTTTGAAGTGTTTGTTCTGCACTGAGTTTACTTGTCTCAGCAATGCACCTTGTTAGGAAAGACTTCTACTCTACAAGTGTTTTGTTGGGGGTGTTATACTTCTGACTAAAATCACCAGTTTATCAAAGGTGGCAATAACAAGATGTTTAGTATTTTAACATTGCAGCCTCTTCTGATGGTCTGAATCTGCCGTGGAAGGGTCTTAAAGAAAACGAATTCCTGCTCCAAACTGGACACCGTCACTTATCCTGTAAAAAAAAAGGGGGTGGAGGGCAGTGGGGTTAGAGATAGTGAATAATCCTCAAATGACCATCCACATGGTTGTAACGCAAACAAGAAACCCCTCCCACAACTGAGCAATTATTTTTCACCTTTTCCAATGAATAATGTTTATATATTAGGTACCACTACTACTAGTAGGAGTAGTAGTAGTAACTTGGTTTTGCATCTAATTGCAAACACGGTTAACAAACATTAAACTCTTGTTAGTATTGCAGATTTATATCAAAATATATCAATTGAAAAAAATAGCTGGTCTACTCCAATTTATCTTTATTTGTAAAAGCCTTATAGAACCTCTTGACTTCAGGCACTTCAATCTGTCCTTAACTGTGTGGATGTTGTGACATATGCTATAAGTTGTCCCGAGCAACTGAACCTTATTTACCTAACAAATACATTCAATTTCAACAGAGATAATTTATTTAGAGATATCTCTATTTTTTTTTTTTTTTTGAGATGGGCAGAAATTTGTCTTGATCCAGAATTCAATGGTATGATGACATTTTTTTTTCTGATGTGTTGCTTTTGACCCGTTAACAAGAAAAACGCCACTGCTTTAATGCCACGGAGTACATAATTCCACTTGGATAGAAATAATAAGTCTCAATGCCCCCCTTCAGTGTGGCCAGAAATGCATCTTTTTAATGCTAAAAGAATTGTCCTTGTGAATGTTGTCTGAGTGACTGGATGGTACTGTGTCCGCAACATGTTTTGGGTCTTTTTTGCTTAGAACCTTTAGGCTTGTCTACATGTGGTCAGATTGTTTACTATGCATTTTAATGGCAGTAGTAAAAGGGGGCAAAGTTTAACGTACCTTCTTTTTGAAATGAAAATTAAACAAATAGCAAAATTTTGGGAGACTGACAAGGATATTGACATTTATAATGCAGGCATGCAACATATTTCAAGAATGAAACAAATTTTCAATCTCTAAAGTATAAAATAAAATAAAATGGTTTTGAACATTTGTTTGCTTCCAGTGTGGTATTGATTTTGGAATTAATTAGCCCAGGCAGGGTATTGGACCAGTGAATTATAAGATTTACTTTTATCGCAATATGCAAAACAAATTTAGAAGTAAATGTATTCTAGGAATGGTTGTTCCTTTTTCTTCTCCTATCACCAACAATTGATACACAACCTCATAGAACAAGAGCAAGAGAACCACAATATATGCCAGTTTGTACTGGTACAAGTATCCCAGAGCTATGTTACAGTAGTGACAAACAGATGGTTGGATGGTATATATGTCAAATATTTCTCAACTTAAATCTGTGGTCATACACCGTATATTAGGATCCCTAAGCTGTGTCTGTCTGGTGCTATGTATAAAATCAAATCATTGTTACTATGAAATATTGGCTACAAAAAGAAAAAGGTGATTATTTGCCCAGCAGTACAGCACAAATTTCTGTGAAGGGTTCAGAAAATTAACATTAATTATAATCATTACCAACAGAGCTTACTGTGCACTCTGTCTCATGCAGGTGTTCTGTTTTGTGGCAAATTCTATTGATAATATTAAGTGGGAACTTGCTGGTCCATAAATACATGTACCGCTGCAGTTTGTGTTTATTACATACGGCATTTCTGATGCTGGTATCAAAACTGCAACAACTCCAAACAATTACTTAAATTGATTATGAACACAAATATATATAAAACTGAAGTTTATTTGAGCAGCAGTCCAGTACCCATACCTGTCTCCACTCTGAACTCCCATTGGTACACAGTAGTTGAGCTCCAGTCTTGCGATGTTTCCGAGGCGCAGCACGATTCCAGCTCCATATGACCAGCGAATATGCTCCACTAGCTTCTGGAGGTGTGTCCTGGATCCATCACCTGCACACATAATATTGTTTAACCGAGGGGTGTCAAATATGTGACCCATGGGCCATATCCAGACCACTTGGAGTGGGTACAATCTGGCCCTCAGTATGAATTTGAAGGTAAAAAAGGTCTGATAGTTCACAGTCTCAAAGAGACAATTAAATCATTTACATGACTGCAGCGAAATATAGAGAATATTCCGGTGCAAGGTGTGATGTATTTTTGATGTTTCATGTCTGTTAACAAAATTGTGTTTTTGAGATTAGATCCTCTGGCTCTTGTAACACACACACACACACACACACACACACACACTCACTGTGTGTGTACATCTTGGTGAAGAAGAAATAAGTATTGTTTATTGATAACTCCAGCAGAAGGCACTATTGCTAATGTTCAGGACACCTATAAGAAAAATCAACCCATGAGGAAGCCAGAAAGAAGTCTCCCATGGCTCAATACCTACATAGAGTAAGGCAGGTTCTAAAAAAAAAGAAACGATCAGTCACGTATATTAAGACAAGGAAGCATCCAATGAATGGAGGATTTCATCCAATGTCTTGAGATTGCACAGCAAGTAGTAAGAAGAAGGCCAAGGCTTGGTTAGTTTAAGAGCAACTATCCAGGATGGAACAAAGAAGATCCAAGAATCCAAATAAAGATGATCCCCAGAGACAAGTTGCAAAGTAAATACCTCAGACAGAAGAAACCTGATGACACAGGGAGGAAGATGAGCCAGTGCCACTGAAGGTAAAATAAAGGTAATAAAGACATATCAAGAAATCCTACAAGTGGCTTGAAAAAGCTGAACTGACAAACAGTAAAGAATTGATCAATTGATCATGGCAACACAAGAACAGGAATATAGCAAAAGATCAGCATAAGCTATGGTCCACCACACCTGATAGGACCCCAGGCTCTGCCAAGGTGTTTGTGAGTCAGTTCATGACATCACAGCAAGGTGCAAGATGCAGGAAAGCATACATTAGTGCCATAACCAGCAGTATACAATTAGATGCTCGCAATGGAGGACACCACCTAAGGTGGTCTAGAATGATAGCTTCTAGTTTCCACCCAAACATTATGTTGAAGAAGAATAAACACCAGAAAGCAGAGAAGACAGGCAATCTGAAGTGACAGAAATGTCAGGAAGAAGGAACCGAGAGGCTTACATAAGGCAATAGTGATACTAGTGTTGACTGGAATATTGAGAAATGTGAACAGTAAGAGTGACACCAGCAGGTTTCAGGTTTAACATTTGAGATGTCCTCAGTGAAGAGCACAATCCCAGGAACAGCAAAGAAACTGTGGATATTTAAGCTCCAAGGACCTGATTCATCACAATTTTTTCCAAATATAATAGTTGCATCATAGTAAATGGCCCTTATACTCTTCATTTTTTTTAATTTTAATTTTAAGTTTAACTTCTACTGCGAAGGATACACCACTATGTCCACACGATTTACTGAAAAAGGGGGATAAAAGTATCCCATCAAAACCACGATTAAATGCAGGAATCAATGGCAAAACCTTTATTACAAATAACTATTGCCTTTAATATGCATTCATCTAAAATTGTGCTTGTAGTCTTTTCCTATGGAGATTTGTGTAAAGACAAAACAAAACCAACAACACAAAAACCCTAAACATTTTTTTGTATCATGTATTGTTAATAGACCAGTCAACAACTTGCTATTGTATCTTGTTTGATAGACATTTCATTGGACCCATTTATTTTGAGATTATATAGCAGTAAAATAAAAAAAAAAAAGACACTTCATGTTGGATAGTCAGGCAGATAGCTTATTCTAATAAATTAATAAATGCTGAGTAAAATGGAGTGTCATACCTATAAGTCAGGTAATAAATGAATCTTTGCTGAGGGATAATTAATGAATAAAAGCTCAAAACTATTTCCGTTGAGGTACAGGATGGGACAATTTAATGGGGTACAGGATTAAGAAAATAATACTAAAAAAAATAAAAAAAAATCAAATGTTTTAATTCATACATTTTCTTGATAACCAACATGGGCCCACAGTAAATAAAAGCCACTTACCATTGTTGAGGTTGCAGAGGTTACCACCATTGAGAAAGAAATGGGTTCGGAAAAGATCACCAAAGCCGCCCTTCCCTGGTCGAAAAGGAAGTGGGGTGTAGAGGTGGAGGCCACCGGCCCAGAATGCTTCCCCACCAAGATAGTCACCTAGAACACAAAAATGACATCGACAATGACGGCACAAACGTGAACAAAATTCTACTGTGGTGTGGCCTCTCACCCAAGGACTGAGGGCTTGGGGGCGTGTTTTTTGAGTATATATATACTGGCCGAAAGTTCTAGAGTTGAATTGTTCTGTTGGTGTGTTAAGAATAAAGTTGGAAACTCCTCTGCAAGGCTTCGGTCATTTCCTCAGTAACACACCACACTATCGAACATTTCCTACACAGAAAACACAATGAAAGAAGTTTCATGGCACTTTCCTACTCCAGAGGGAAAAAAACAATGACAGAAGTTTAATGATAAACATAATTTGGCCACTTGTCAAACTTGTTAGTACTTCTTGTTGATTACTCCAATAAAAAAATGAAAATAAATAAAATAAAAATAAATAAATAATATATAACATTTTAAATCAATAAGAAAACTCTTATTTTGAGCTCCTATTTGCCTGCCTCTTATTCAAGCCCTAGTTCAGGCCTGACCAAACCGCGGCTCCTGAGCCGCATGTGGCTCCCTTCGTGGTTTCATGCGGCTCTGTATTGTTGAGTAGTGTAGGTGCTGGGCCTTCCAATCGAGGTGTTTTGCCCTCCATTGGGAAGCATAGCGAGGGTATAGTCACATGAAAAAAACACAGTACGCAGTTCTTTCTATAACTGGCATGTATTGATTGTGGGAGGGGACAGGTGAACGCGCGCTTCCCCCTCTAGAGTGCTGAGGCATCACCAATCGACAACTACACAACCTATTACAAGTTGATAACCGCACAATCCATCCATATTGATAATGAACAACTCAAAATTGCAAAAATAACAGGCAGAAAATAAGAAATACCACATTGACCTACCAAGTTCACTCTCAAAATGGCAGGGAAAAAATGCACACCAGAATTAAGATATTAAGATAAGCACAGGACATTTTTAATAGTTTATTTTTTTGTTGTCGAACATAATAGCAAGCCATTCTGCCTTATATGTCAGGCAACATTAGCGCATTTCAAGGCTTCAAATCTTCAGCGGCACTTCAGTTCACGATGCTAACGTCGACCAGGAATTTCCAAAGGGGACTGAACTTCGCAAGCACAAGTAAGACACTTTGAAAGGCCAGGCAGAAAAGCAGACACAGTTGTTCTAAAAATTTATGACGCACTCAGAGACCGCAACACTTGTATCATATAAACTTACTTGGAACATTGTACGGGCTCAAAAGCCATACAATGAAGGGGAGTCTGTAAAAGCAATGTTGAAATCTTGTCTCCTGAAAACAAAAAACTAAAACGAATGGTACCAGACATCCAACTGTTCCGCCACAGTGTTGAGCATAGAATATCGGACATCAACATGGCTATTTGGTCAGAGTTGCACTTTGACCTTCAAGCCTGTGAGTATTTTAGTGTTGCATTGGATTAAATGTAAATTATTATATTTTGTTTGTAGACATGAACAAAACATTGAACTGAGAGCTTGTTTGTGAGACAGTGCATACAGTGTTCATTGCTGAAAATGACTGGCCTGTGGTCTTAGTTCTGTGGGAGTCACTTTTTGTCATTATCATATTGATGTGTGACATTTACAGTAAATCTGGCAGAGCAGAGGTCTCTGTGTGTACGAGAGAGCGAGAGAGTGAGGGAAGAGACTGGGGCAGTTCACGTGTGCCCATGTGTAAGATATGGCTCTTTGTAGTAACACAGTAAAAACTGTGGTTCTTAGCCTCTGACTGTTTGGCTACCCCTGCCCTAGTTGACATGTCAGCAGGCTGAATACATAAACCCAGTCTATGCCCTAAGGTTACACCTTAAGAACTAACAATTTTGAAAAGACTTATGTAAAACGATCAGCTCACACCAGCTCACATCTCAAGATTAGTATTTAGAGTCTTAGCAAAGTTTTCCCATGCTGAGACCAAAGACTGGGTCTCACCTCTAAAGACTTAGCAAAGACTTTGAAAAGACTTGTGGAAAACTACAACTAGATTTTTTCAACAAGTTTTTGCCATTTCAGCAGGTATTTGCAAAGCCTCTGCTATTTCAGTCTTGTAATTAGAATCAGAGAAACTTTATTTGTCACAAACGATCAGATTGGGGGGCACAAGGGGTATCATAGCAACCTAGAGCAGATGAACATCTATAAATATATAAGATAAATACAAATAGTGAAGTAACTCCAACATGAATAAGGCACCTTAAATACAATGTATTAATAATAATAATAATAATAGTATTAACCACAGCTAACACAGTTTAATATATCATCATTAAATTATTTTAACTTACTATTACTATGAATGTGCTACTTGCGCAGCATTGCAAAGGTTATTGTTGATGTGTTTTTTTTTTATTTGATTTATTTATTTATTTTTAAATTGACACTTTCCGTACTGTTCCAACGTTTAATATTTTCTGGAGCATGTTGTATACATAAATATTTGGGATATTTTGGAGTCTTCATGGACTCCTTTTCAATTATTTTTTTTAAAACAATTCAAAACTAAAACATGACTCACAAATATGAAAGCTCTACTGTAATTTTACCTTCACTCTGTGGTCCGATGCTGTACATTCCAAATCCCCGGATACTAGTTGGACCACCAAGGTAAAACCTGTAAAACAAAGAAAAATAAAAAAATAAAAACAAACAAATAAACAAAAAAAACAAAACAATACAAACAACAAGGGACAAAGACTGGATTACCTTACAGATTCTTCCTCTTCATTTTATTTTCAAATAAAACACTAGGTTAATATCTTAATACTGAAGTCAAAAGGCGTTATTGTTATTATTATTATTGGAATCAGACAAACCTGTCAGCGATGCAGGATGGTATACCGCCAATGGGAAAAAGCATCCCACCCCACAGAGAGGCGGACAGAACCTATATGTGATGTAATATAAAAAAGAATTAGTGTCAGATTGTCAGTATTTTGGCTTGGTCAAACACACACTTATTAGCACAAATGATGGGACTAAGATGTTTGCTATCAGCTCACAAAATCATGTTTGGACATTTACATAGATTATTCTTGTATTTTTCAGATAACAGTGAATTTCCAAAAAACATTGTCACCTCCGCATTTTGATTGTAACAATTGTGTTTCTGAAGAACAGAGAATGAAAAGTGACAAGTGAAGAGAATATTATTCAGTTTTCATAGTCTTTCTCTTTGATTCAAATTTCAGAAAGAATGATAAAGGAACAGGTGCTACTGTTTATATACAATAGTTATTTTTTTAGTCTTGTTTCTGAAGACACTATCTTTTTTTTAAATTATACCCAATGTAGAGGCAGGGTGGGCTCTCTTCTCTAGAAAATGTGTTTGCTCTAGATGATAAAAAGTAAATTCTGGTCTATAATCCAACATCTTATTGTGTTTGTTCATAGAAACCCGACAAGCATGTACTGCTTTCCCCCCTGCTTTCTTCATTTAACCATGTTAGGTGCGTCAATATAACTTTAACTGCTTAAAAAGATGAAATGAAGATGCCATTTCTATGTCCAATTAAGTGGGTCTGAAGGCAAAGATTGGGTTGTGGGAACACTACGGCATGTAGACATAAAAGGTAATAGCACTCATTATCAGAGAAAAGTTAGTCGATATGTTTGTTTAGAACTTGATAAATGTAATGAAACCATAAATGCAACTTTCCACACTGCCAATCTGCCCTATTTCTCAAGCTGAAAACAAAAAAGCTGTAAGAGATGGGCTTGGGTCAAATAGTGTGTTTTTGAAAGTTTTACTACATTCCCACATCTGAATATTCTTACAACTTAAAGGCACATTTTGAATGAAAAAGTTGTATTATACTGTGTCATAATAGTTGTGGTTCAATTTGTCTCGATATCAAAATATTTCTGCAATTATATAGGGAGGATTATTGAGCAAAAATAATTATCATGTCAGAGGTGAATTTCACTGCTTGTCTATCTCCCTCTTTTCTAATCTGAGAAACTAATAGTGTAAAGAAATGAAATAATTAAATTCTGTCTTACTGAATCCCAAAAGAGCAATCTATTTAGCTGCAACTCAAAATCCTCTTTCAAGAAGCTGGCATCTCCTCCTGTGTATCCAGCAAGTTCCTGCAAGACAAAAAACAACCCCCGGTTTCCAAATTGACACACTTTATTAAACAGGACAGGTGAATAAATCTGGCAATTGAAAGGGATTCACAGTTATCAAGTTCTTTTAGACTGAAAGTACTGTGATTTTGAAGTGAAAACTTGTTTTCCAAAGTCTTTAGAATCTGATTTTAGCACAGCATATCTGTAACATGGTAACTTTATTCTAACATGGGTTTGGAACACCTTTAAATTCAATATCCATTCGTGACACCATGCCATGTGAAAATAGAATTATAAATTTGCTAGAATAATTATATGCTTTTGGTCTAGTGGTGCAAGCAGTTTTCCCTAAGTCTCTGCTAATTACCTTCATGACTATAAAAACATTTGAGTACTTTGAGACAATACAATAAAATCCTTGACTTATGAGTGTACCAACTTTTGAGTTTTCTGAAATACGAGCCATTGCTCAGTGGATTTTGTGCTTTGTGATTCAAGTTGAGATTTGAGTTACGATAGAGTAGGATGAGTGTTTGACACTATCATGGATGCCGCTGTCCATGGAGTGGTGTTTAAAAACAGTCAGATGCGCCACATACTGCTGGGTAGCCCAGTGAAAATCATGGAAAAACATGAGTAAGGAGTGCCTGTTGCCGACTTGTCCAGGAAGAGATGGAGAAGTTGTTGGGGAGATACCGTGCTGAGAGTACCATGAGGCATGAAACATTTACAGAGATTTGGTGCAGGAGATGGCGGCATAGAGTGCAAGTTAAATTTAGCAGTACATTGTAGCATTGTGAGTAATGACTAAGTCAAGTTAAGCAATTGAGCAGGAAATAAAAAACTCCCCTGACCTCCTCCACCACTATCAAGGTAAATACACTTTTTAAAACCAGTTTATTTCTTTACATTCTCTTTTATTATGTATCATTATTTCTTATAATTATTTGTTATTTATTATTTATATTTGTCATATTTAAAACAATTAATAACCAAAGGCTTAAAGGTATAAAAAGCCTTTCAATTAATTTCAATTGGGAAATTTGTCTTGAGATATGAGCAAAAGGGCTTCCAGCGTGGTCTCGGAACAAATTAAACTCGTTTCATTGTAAAACAACAAAATCTTGTTAGTCAGTCAAAGATTTTGAAATCTGGAAGTTTAGTGTCTGTGATAAGAAGTCTACATTCTTCATGATGCATCATCATTCACTGGATATATGAGAAAGTGTATTGATGAAGTCAGTACCAGCAAATCACTGCTAAATGCATTGAGAGCAGCAAGGAACAATCTCACTCTAAGTCAAAAGAGGGCAAAAGCCTCAAAGTGCTCTCAATATGAGTGTCATAGAGTACTAGTTTCCCGCTAAACCCTTGTTTTTTATTTTCCACATATAAAAGATTTAGGAATATCCGAGTTGGGAAACTGCGTTTGATAGCTTGGAGACACCAGCGTTTGACGCATACGAGTGGTGCTGCACTTCAGTGTTACTTAGCTGTCAACGTGGCATTGGACCCAAATACCGCTCATAATACTGCCCACAAATCGCTGGTTTTCCCGTCTGTCATGGCACTGCTGGAGGCTGTCACAGTAGCGGCAGTGGTGGTAGTAGCAGCAACTGTTGTGTTGGCGATGGGAGCAATTGCTTTGCTGCTCCCAACAACAGAAAATCCACCACAGTCAACTGCTGCCTGCCTTGCACAGACTTATGACTATCTGATCGAATGCATGATTTCACCATGTTGATGCCCATTGTGCAAAGTTTGAAAAGGTTTTTTCTTTTTTTTGCACACGCTATAAAACGCATCACCCGATCTTCCGCCGACGGGCTTTAACCACCCTCGAAACATCCAGCCACTTTAGTTAAATAATATCCTGGCAAAAAAGCAAATTCTGATTGTACTTAAGCTCAGCGCCTGTTTGACAGTGTTTTATGGTTCTCAACCTCATGTTACTCATGTTACTTTGTTCACTATGTACAGCTGAAACCAGAAGCTTACCTGTACACGCATAATATAAAAAATCTCTGGTAAACATACATAACCTAAAAAAGAAAACTAGTCTGATTTAGACAATAATAGACAATAGGGAATACAAGGTGTGTATGGGTCTTTTAATACTGTACATATACTTCTGGTTTCAACTGTATTGTTTTTCTTTCAGACTGTTCTGATGTTAACTCCACTTGCTCCTTCTGCAATTTGTTATTCATTATATATTGCTCATCCAACTTTTAAATAATACTACTTCATTGACTGCTGACTAGATGTCATTTCATAAATGACATAAATACTGGTTGCCACAACAGCAAAGAAATGCATCTGTAAAGGCCAGTTAGTAGGAAGGCAGGTAGCATTTGAAGCTGCAGGAAGCAGGCAACGAGCTCCTACAGTGGAGAGAATCATGTTTGATTGTGTGGTTTCATAAAAATGTTGCTTTACCAATTTAGGGAAATTGTTCATTGAGATACAAAATACAAAAAAGATACTAGCATTTGGTTAGTGCTTGATGACTGCGTGACCATGGGAGAATATTGAATTTCTTCACTTTGTGAAACTCCAGAATTATGATATAATTCTATTGGTCTGTCTTTGTTGTAAAGCATAATCTTCAGCATTCTGCCAAATCTGTTCAGAGTCTGCAATATCATCCCTTTTAAAATCCATTCTATCACTATGATCGTGAAACACACTGACACTGAGCCCCCCTACAAGAGCCTAGTTTGGGATTGGCTTTTTTTCCATCTCCTTCCTCCTTGTCCTTCTTTTTCTTCTCTTTTGCGACACAACATCACAACCTCCAGAGGCTGATGCGTTTGCTTCGCTCTGCAGTCGCACGCTGGCATTGTGGACAGCAGAACAGTAATTTCAGAGTACGGGACACTGTACGATTGACAATAAAAGCTTCTTGATTCTTGATTATCACTGAACTATCAATAAAAGAGTTCAACTTGCAGCTATATTACTTATATATCACAATGCCTTCACTGTGTTTGGCAAATCACTTGGGACAAGTTGAATAATTATTTCAAGTAAACTTACCTGGTTAAGTCGCAGCAAAGCACCTCTTCTAGGGAAGATAGCAGAATTTCTTGTATCAACTGACAATGTGTGCTGCAAATAGAGACAAAAATGTAGTGAAAATGGCAACATGAAAACATAGTTTGTTAATTTACAACTACAGATTTAGTTATTTCGACTGTACCGAAAGGGAAGATTTCAGTGAATGACCACTCTCCTCTCGTACAGCAAAAGATGCACTTCGAGCCAGACAACCAAGCTCCCTCCATACACCTTCCCACTTCAGTGTGTGGTGGGTGAAACCCATGGGAAACTGTAAAAACAAAGTAAAACTGTAGCCAATGTCACCTTCATAGAAACCCATTTTCACAGTGTTTTATCTGTAACAGGAAATAATTTATAGAGAGCAAAAAAACAATTCACAACTGCAAGTGATGCCTACTTAAATTTATGTCATGATTGTACACTTTCGCTGTGCAAGACCGAACTGTGTTATGAAATGAAAAAGCAAAACAAATAATGAACACTTGTACATTCACATAGAGTCTTACATTTAGTTCTGCTGACAGGCCTCGGTCTGTCTCTTTTAGAGAGCTCCATGGGAATTGGCCTGTGACTTTGTACATATTGAGTGTAAGACTGAAATAAAGGGAAGAACATTAATTACTATTTTTTAGGGAAAAATCAGTCTAGTGATGGCATCTAAGATGCAGTTGCAATGCTGCTTTTCTTGAATTTAGACAACAGTATACACATCCTGTTAAAATTTTTATTGTGATGAACTTTCAAAGTCCAGGTTCCATATCTGTATATGTTCAAGGATTAAGATACTTGTAACTATTGTAGTTACTACTATTGTAGTTTGGTGAATTGCAATACATACTTGCGCTCAAAGTGCCCTGGCTGGGGCTTGAAAAAGGACAGGCCATAGGATGTCTCCTTAGTCCCATAGGAGAACTGGAAGGTGAGTTTTTCTGCACGACCAAGCATATTTGGCAGCTTCAGACCCAATACCTGAGTGACAGAATAGTGTCAATATTATTATTATTTAGGCTGATACATGTTATGGTTCATTTAACATAAAAAAAAAATCTACACTATTTTCATGGACAACTAATCTTGAAAAATCATCCTAACTCAACCCATCTTAAGGGTGTACAGATATGAGTAATATCATGATTTTTCTAATTATGTCTGATCATAAATTTTTTGTACTGACAGTAGTAAATAATAAAACTGAAATAAACAATCATAAAAAAATGATAGCAGTGCTTGTTTTTCTTAAAAGGCTCTTTATCCAAAGATTTAGTCGTGGAAGTAAGATTTTTTTATGTAAGGTTTGAATGTCACACACTTAAAAGTGCAAATCCTTTTCAATCCAAACAGCCCTCCTGAAAACTGCAAACTTAGCATTGTACTCTCAGATATTCTGTACCAATTATCTTGCTGTGGGAGATGTTCTGGATGTACTGGTGATCCAAGAATGATTTTTGCAGTGAATATGGGATGACTGTACATGCTGTCAATTTCTCATTGGTTAGAGTTAACTCCTTCAGTAATTCCTTGGAAGTGGTAGGATATCCAAATCTGCATAAAGAAGCTGTC
The DNA here is from genome assembly GCA_901007705.1 of Fistularia tabacaria. Lineage (NCBI taxonomy): Eukaryota > Metazoa > Chordata > Actinopteri > Syngnathiformes > Fistulariidae > Fistularia > Fistularia tabacaria. Next base: position 123,203 of record CAAKHD010014294.1, read on the forward strand.
TGGAAATGTCACAACCTCATTGGAAAGACTGTAGGATGATATTATAATGTTAAGGTATGAAAAGAAAATACAATGTTTTTTATACTATTAAAAAAATCTGTATCCAGTTTGTAAGACATTAAGACAGCTGGAGTATTATATTATCAAATTAATAACTTTCCACCTCTACCCTAATTAGGGTATTCAGGGATCAATCATTATAAGGCCTCAACACACCATTTGCGATGGATCATTGTTTAGCATCAGCAACTTGCTAGTGACAAACTGAAACATGAAGGAAGTGAAAATCATTTCATAAAAAAATTTATTATTGGGTCAATTGTGAATGCAATATTGAAACAGGGAAGTATTCTATGTGCCAATTTTCAAAAGTTCATAAAAATTGAATTGACTCAGAACTCTAAGACGTTTGCTGGATGGATTGGTCCTATTTGCTAGGTATAATACAAAGTCCTTTGGTAATCTATCCTGATTCCATTGAATAAATATATATATATTTTTTTAAACTGGGGGACAACCAGCTGCCAAGCAACTGCTGGCATGGTTTGATAATCAGTGCATTATTGCTCCATCCAAACCAAGGAGACACAGGAGACAGCTGACCGAAAAAGGTGATATGTGGGCAATTGGCTCACCATGCTTCCCTCATTATTTCCAACCATGGTGTTGTAGCTTCCTGTCAGCCTTTTTACTTCCGTCACCTCAAAAGTGACATCAAGACCATTGGGCAAGGCATCGGCACCTAAGAAAGAAAAATGCCAACTGAGTAATCTTATGTAGTTTGGAAACAAACATTCTGAAATTGTCAGGTAGTCACTGTGCTGAACAGATCTGTTTCTGAATTCAAAATATCAAGCTGCAATAAAAAAAACTAACTAGCAATGATTGTGTATATTTAACCATTTATGTAAAACGTGTACCAAAAAGACTGTTACCTTCTGATGTATCAATTAGAACTTCAACCTCCTTAAAAATTCCTAGACGGAGTAGCTTCTGCCTGGCGACATGGGCTTTCTTCATCACCTGTCGATGAAAAACTATGTAGTTAGTTAACATCCAATTAAAATGAATTATTTGCGGTTATCAAGTTTTTTTGGGGGTGGTTGAACTGAGAATGCACCAATTCAAATTGTTGGTTTGTAGTTAACAGGAATGAGTCCTGATTTTCAAACATGTATTTGCTGTTTGTCATTGTCATGTTATTTAAATTGCTTGTAATGTATTATAGGTCTAATAGGACAATGTTGTAGTTTTGAAATTATGGTTATTTATTATCATTATCATCATCATTATTATGATTGTTGTTTTTAACCATATTTATTCTTGTGTGCCAATTTACATTAGGCAAAGGGACTGCAGTTGAAGACTAGCCTTTCAGCTAACTTGGGTACATTCACTTTGTTTTGATACTGAGTAATGTACACATTCCCTCTCTTTCTTTAATAAATAAATTAACATTTTAAAATAATAAGACATAAGCATGTAAAAAGGCTATAACATTTTTTTTTACTCTGATTGATTTTTCCCTGTTTACCAAAATTTTGTAATAGAGAAATCTGAAAAAAATTTTTTTTAGGACAGATCCTTTGTAGCTGTTTAAATTAACTCAATAGGAACCAGGTACTGAGTAAGAAGCAGAGTAATATCTGAAAACAAGCCAAGAGTTATAGAGAAATTCATCTTTTCATTGGTCTACAAAGTTGACCACACAAATAAAATTAGCTTCTCAGTACAATATGACACTTTGAGACTGTGTCAACATGAAAAAAACAAAACATGTGATAAGCTACAAAGTGACCAAAGGACCCCTATTATTAAGAGGCGCTAAGGAGTCTGTTCACACCATCATTACAGCTCCAGCCTGTCCAGGTAATGCGAGTCTGTTTACTTATAACAAAAATACATAAAAGGGAGGGTCAGTTAAAGTGATTTACCTGATAGACCTCAACAAAGGCAGTTTCTACATAAAAACATAATGCAGTGAACACTGATAGGACACAAAAGAAGAAGTCTCTTGAAATCACTTTAGAATATCGTATGACAAGCTATAAGTTGAATAATTGTTCGTAGATCATAATCTAGAAAATAAAAGTTTGAAATAATTATGTTGATGTTGAATTCCTGTAATCCAGCATTAAAAAATTCACAGATTCATCAAAAAAACTAATCCCTTTCTTCTAACTTAATACTGCCTGCTCCAATTTCAGTCCATGGAAACAACACAGCTGCTGCACATGTATTTTTACATACAACTAAAAATTTTTGTTTGATCATAAGTCAATACAGAAAAAGCACTCAGGGTAAGGGCCAAACAAATAGGGTGAGACTAGCAAGAAATGTTGGTTTTGTTTTGATTCCTAATTAACACTGACGGGTTTCCATTGCAGTGAATTCAAACGCAACCAACCACAATTAAAAGTTTGTCAATCAACTTCTTTTTCGGGGCATTTTCATGATCAGTAAAACAGCTTACACTGCAAAGTATACCCCCATTTTACTTGGACAATGAATGAATAAAACTTCAGTATTGTGTTTTGCAAACTAATTTAAATGGAATTTAATGGTATAAAAGAAGCTTTACAAACTATTTATTAAATTGGGGTTGGCTGTTGTGTGGGTGTGTGAATATGAGTGTTTATATACACATCTACTACCCCTATCAACAATACTAAATTGTCAGATGCTAAATGAAATAATTACGATAAAAACAGAAGGCCAAGCAAATGCACTCTTTGAAATATACTCGCTTTTTGAGCTGTGCTTGGGTATGGCAATCATTTTTTTCTGCTTTTGACTTTTACATTAGAGATTTATTAAAATAAAAAAAAATAAAAAAGAAGAAGAAGAAAGAAAGAAAAAATGTTTTACCATTTACACCCTAAAACGAACTATGATATACAGCTGACCATGTAGAGCAGAACGTGATTAATTGAGAATGATAAGAATACATACATCAATGAGGTTTCTTGCATGGAAAACATCAGAAATCTCATAGCCCAGCAGATCCTCTTTAGTTCTCCCAAGACCTTGGATATTGACATGTTGGACGACCACCTGCATTTAGATTTAATGCAAACATCTTCACTGAAATGACTAAAAAGAAAAAAAGTCACCTGTGTCATATTTGAATGTTCTTCAACTATTTTACTTTTTTACATAATATATGGTTAAAAAAATAGATTAAAAAAACAGCCAATAAACATGATAACTGGATTGTTGGGGGAGAAAAGGAAAGTAGAGGTAATATTATACAAATCCAAAAAATTGGACATTAATTTTAATTTGAAATGTACCAAAAGTCAATAAATGTGATTAAAATAAAAAAAAGGAATAGAGTAACAGTTCAAGAAACAGTACTACCATAACTGCTACCATCTAAAAGCAACAGTTATCAATAACTTTTATCATCTCACCTCTTTCAAATACTTTACTGTACAACTCTTTTTAACAACCGGTTATACAGTCTTTTTGATTCTGATGAAAGTGATGACAATTTCCCAAACCCTGAATTCAACTTACATCTTTGTTTTCAAGGATCTCCTGCTTGGCTCCCTGCTCTGGTTCTGGAGTCTCAACAAAATCATCAGGATGGACTCCTAAATCCCGGCCATGCATTGGAAGTGGATCCAAGCTCTGCAGGGTGGACAAATCTAAACCGTTTATATCCCACCACAAATCCTTGAAAATGAATAACAAAAATGACCACCCTGCATATAGTCATTGAGTGAGTAGTAGTTTGGGATATTGAAACAAGACAGGCGTAAGTGTTTGAAGTGCTACAAGAATTTCATCATCTTTTCACATAGAAAAGAACTACATATTTCATAACCATAAAATAACTTTTTATGTGACAGCTTTCAAACAAGAGAATAGGGTGGGGCAAAAATAATGGGGGGACGCTGCAACAATCTGCTGAAATCGTAAGGCCAAGATACAAAGGTCACTGAAGTATCATTGCCAATTATTCTAAATCTTATACATTGTCATAAATTATTGTGCCATAAGACTTTATCGAGGGATAAATTTAACTATTAAATCGTGTCTATTTAGACAATTTCACCGTCGCTCCTTTACATCTGTAAAAATGCTACTGACTTAGTAGCCTTTCACACGGGCAAGGAGGTCATGACGAAAAAGAAAGAAACACATTAAAAGAGGGTTTACCTTAGCATGGACTAGCCCCATTGTAACTGTCTGCGTCTGAAAGCCTCTTAAACGGGAATTGGCCGTCCGGTGTACAGAACAAAACCGATCAATTACAGCAAATTCTATTCCCATTAACAACCCCTCTTCCAGAGAGATGCCATGACAGTTGTTGAGATCCGGTGTTGTGTTCGTGATCACCTCGTAATTTACGTTAGAGCCACCATATACGTGCACAAGAAAACATTTGCTTGAAAATGTGAAAATCGATACCACCTATTCTCAATCATTCAATGCCATTGTTTCTAAAATAAGCAAATATAAAATAGTTTTAGACAACATAGCACTAAACCTTTAACGGGCGAATAAACACACGCAATAATATTTGTTATTCTGCAGTAGGACTGACAACAAAAATAGGTTAATGGGATCAGTTTGACATGAAATATACCATGAAATGTAGTCATAATGTGACCAGAATGTGATAGGATATGCGTGCTCTTAAAGGCATCACTTTGTGATTGGCTATGAATGGGAAGGAAAGTAATTGGGCGGGGCCAATGTCATCCTTATAGTGACAATGATCTCCAGCAGGCGGCGATGTCGGTGCGCTATTTACTTATGCATCAGGCGTCTGTAGTTACGTCATACAGAAATACAGACAACCTTGCCCCAATTGTTGCATTCTGACAACAGGAAGCGGCATTATCAAGTGCTGACTACTACCCATAAACCCAACAAGTTAATGAATGAACATAACCGATGTTCAGCAGGAGTTACGTTTTACTTATTCATTTATTTGTACTTGAGTAATAGTGGAACTGAGGCAGATGGCAATGTCAGTGAGGCAGATTCAACCCGCAGGCAGAAATGTCACTTTGAGCACGTGATGGCGCTAGATTAAAAGTCATGGAATTGAAGTTCGTACGAACATGCAATGCATGAATGAGAATGATAATTCAGAAAATGGTGTCAGCAAGGAGGGATGGCGACAGGGGCTCAATAGTTCTCTATTGTGAAAGGGCTGTTAAGAAATTTAAGTTTTGGAGAGTTGCACCAATGAAGTTCCACAAGTACAGCGAAAACTATGAGTGTCTTTAGGGGGTTTCTGCGAGGTCTGCTTGCAACTATGAATCATGGGCTGAGGTCTTAAGGTCTTATTATGATCAGCTATGGCACGTCTGTTGTAGGGTTTGCTCAAATTTAGAAGATTTATCTCAGGATAACATCATATCCCCCCTTAGTGGCTCCGAACGCAGTAAATGCTCACTCACTTACTCGCTAACTCTCTCTCTCATCCATCTCTACCGGTACAAACAAGCCAATCAGAGACCTCGATGTGTTGACCCTCACTCCTGTGCCGCCCCCCCCCCCCCCCCCCC
>CAAKHD010014295.1:0-18372 GCA_901007705.1 Fistularia tabacaria
TCACTCCCAAAGAGAACCTCAACATCTTCATCTCTGCTACCTCCAGCTCTGCCTCCTGTCTTTTGTTCAGTGTCACTGTCTCCAAACCATACAGCATCTCTGGTCTCACCACTGTCTTGTAAACGTTTCCTTTCATTCTACATTAAATTCTTCTATCACAAAGAACCCCTGAAACTTTTCTCCACCCATTCCAACCTGCTTGAACCCGCTTCTTTATCTCTCTTTTCCACACTCTCCGTTGCTCTCGACCATTGACCCTAAGAACTTGAAATCCTTCAACTTCTTGATCTCCACTCCCTGTAGCCTCACCATTCCACCCTGGTTCCTCTCATTTATACCTCCACCTCTCAAGATTTTCCTCAACCTGTTCCCTGCTCTCACTGCAGATCACAATATCATCTGCAAACATCATGGCCCATGGAGATTCCTGTCTAGCGTCATCTGTCAGCCTGTCCATCACCACTGCAAACAGGAAGGGGCTCAGAGCTGATCCCTGATGAAGTCCCACCTCCACCTTGAACTTCTCTGTTTCACCTACAGCACACCTCACCACTGTCTCACAACCAGCACACATGTCCTGGACCAGTCTAACATACTTCTCTGTTACTCCAGACTCCCTCATATAATATCAGAGTTCTTCTCTCTGCATCCTGTCGTATGCTCTTTCTAGGTCTAAAAAAGAGCAATGCAGCTTCCTCTGACCTTCTCTGTACTTCTCTATTAGCATTCTCAAAGCGAATACTGCATCTGTGGTATCTTTCTAGGCATGAAGCCATACTGCTGCTCACAAATACTGACTTCATACATTGAAGTATGGCTCATCAACTTTATCCCTCTATAGTTACTGCAATTCTGCACATCCCCCTTACTCTTAAAAATGGACACTATCATACTTCTATCATGTTCCAGTATATATCATACATATATACATTTAACTGTCCTCAAGAAACAATCCAGTTGCTAAACGCAATGAAGATCACAAAGAAGTAATAACAGATTCACAGAAAAAAACCCAAAACAAACAAACCCCAATGTGCAAATATGTCGATACAACTTTCAAACTAAAGCAGACAAACATGAAAAACCAACAACCACATTGCTCAAAAACTATGAATGCACGGTTCAGTAAATGTTACCTGTGCTATTTCAATGCCATGGCTAATGTTTTACGCAAACCCTCAAAATAAATCAGTATGTTGGCAATGCTTCTAGGAATAGGAACGGGCATACAAAAGCATCCAGCCTCTACTGCTGAGGGACAAGCTGGAGCTCATGGGGGTGGACAGCTGCCTCACAAAGTGGATATTAGACTACCTCACTGACCGCCCACAGTATGTGAGGTCGAAGTACTGTGTCTCAGATATGGTGGTCTGCAGCACAGGGGCCCCACAGGAAACAGTCTTGGCTCCTTTCCTGTTCACCCTGTACACACTGCGGACTTCAGGCACAGTTTGGACAACCTTCATCTACAGAAGTTCTCTGATGACTCCGTCGTTGTCGGACTCATCAAGGACGATGATGACAGAGAATACAGGGAGCTGATAAAGGGACTTTGTGGACTGGTGCCACCGAAACTGCCTCCTGTTAAACACATGGAAAACCAAGGAGCTGGGGGTGGATTTCCGCAGGAACGGGGACAACCCGACACCGGTGAACATCCAGGGGACGGACATTGAGAGAGTGACCTCTCACAAGTACCTGGGTGTTCACCTGAACAATAAACTGGACTTGTCCAGCAACATTGATGCTCTCTACAGGAACGGTCAGAGCAGACTGTACCTGCTGAGGAGACTCAGATCCTTTGGAGTGCAGGGGGCTCTCCTAAGGACCTTCTTTGACATTGTAGTGGCATCAGCCATTTTCTTTGGAGTAGTCTGCTGGAGCAGCAGCCTATCAGCGGCTGACAGGAAGAAGATCGACAAACTGCTGAGGAAGTCTATTTCCTTCTTGGGGTTCCCGTGAACTCAGTGCAAGTGGTGGACAGAGAAGAAGGTGGGCATAACATCACAATGGCACTGAGCAGCTCCTTCAGCCCAAGTGTGTGGAGGACAGATTTCGCAGGTCCTTCCTGCCAGCTGCTGCTCCACTATTCAACACTCAGCTCTACTCTCAATAAAACTTATTTTTCATTCATCCATTCAAGTGTCCATTCATTCACTCTCCATCACATCCACTCAACACTACCTGTTTATACATATGTTGTTCACACTATTTATTGTTTATTCTTAGTTTTTTCTATTTGATAACCTTCCTTGCACTGTCCACTCTCTGCTGTGAGTGGTTGAAATCTCCCCACTGTGGGACGAATAAAGGAATATTCAATTCTATTCTTTTCTATATTGATACTTCGATACCCGCTGGTTGATATTTTGGAATAGATACTTTTTGAAATATCACAATAGCACTGTGTTAATACAAAAAGGGCCATTTGTTTTTCACTTCTGATAGTTTAGATATGTGAAAATCAGCCTGGGTGTATATCAGATGGTCTTACATGTCACATGATTTTAGCAGCCTTGGTCAAGCAAAGCCTCGATCGTCATTCTGCTGTTCTGAGTGAGCTCAGCGGCACTGTGGCGATATTGGTGTCAGAGAAAAAAAGGAAGCGCAGCATGGTGCTATGGTTCACCCACAACCAAAGTGAATGCAATAAATTGGTGCCACACAGCAGTGACACAAGCAGCCTCTTTAAGGATTTGAAGACAACGCACCCTGACGGTTTCAATGAGGCTGAACATCACCATGAACACAACCAGCAAGCCCTGAAGTCCCCTGCACCGTCTGCTGTCCATTAATCGACAGTGAGAGAGAATTTCATGAAACGGCAAAAAATATTGAGGTACTGTTGACAGTTCATGTGTAATAAGTGACTAGAAATTCAATTGATCATTGTTCTATTAAACGACCCAAAATATGCAACGTGAACATTTCATTTATTTGACAAATGTAAAGGTTCATATGTTCGTACTATATTGTAAAATACTGAAAAAAAATGAGGTCTTTAGAAGATTACTAATGGAAGTTAGAATTCAGTTAATGTCGGGTTATTTCATTTTGGCCTTGCAATAAAGTTACTAATCAACACCGAGCAACCATCAGATTTTCCTCTAAGTGGTAAAGTATCAGCATCAATATCGATGAATAAGTACCATTGACTAGTAGTATTGCAATGAAAATATGGCTACCTACAACCATATTCATAATTGTACTTAGTTGCTTGTAGTTGTAGGCTAGGATTACAGGTTTAACTACATTATTTGGTAAAACCTTCATCATCAAGATAAATCTTGAGCAGAAATAAAGTCAATATTTGTATTCTGTCTCTGCATGTATGTGTGTTTCTTGTGCTTTCTTACAATTACTGAGATATCATATCTGATAAATGTGATTTTTCCCTAAGTGTATCACCCACAGGACAATGACAACCTGAGCAGACATGAGCAAAGGTGCAACAGTCACAGCTGACCACGTATTGCTTCAGGCACAGAAAATACAAATACAAATATCTAAGTTTACTACATTTGTTTTTTATTTATTTATTGACGAATGTGTGCCACTCTATTTGTATTGCTACAATATTTTAAAAAGGAGTGTTTAAGCTATCATATCAAAATGTGCATTATGGATTTTGACATTAAGTTAATGTTAGTATCTTTGACAAAATCTGTGGTATATTGCTCTCCTGGTTGTTACTATGATGCTAAAACGCTTCAGTGTTTCCCCTAAGTAGAGAGAAGGGACCTACTTTCTTCTGTTGAGGCAGGAGCACAAGCCTTGACCAGAGGATTTATGTTGCACTTTGTCTACTGCACATCTGGAGTCTTATCTCTCTACACACTTTTTTCAATGTTATTTCACAGTAGGATTCTTTAACATGTAATTGTAAGTATGTAAATTTCTTCACTTGTAGATATTGTCAATAAGATCAGTTGACTCTGTCTGTTTGTCTTATCTATCTATCTATCTATCTATCTATCTATCTATCTATCTATCTATCTATCTATCTATCTATCTATCTATCTATCTATCTATCTATCTATCTATCTATCTATCTATCTATCTATCTATCTATCTATCTATCTATCTATCTATCTGCCCGTCAGCCCGCCTGCCGGCCGGCTAGCTGTTCCTCCATCCATCCATCCATCCATCCATCCATCCATCCATCCATCCATCCATCCATCCATCCATCTATCCTAGACCCACCCACAACCCTGGCAGGTATAATCAATAACTCCCCACAGGCCAATAAACTTAACTGAGAAACCTCTCGGATGAATGATAAAACATCTTCAAGTGAAGCAATTCACGTCCAGTTGCCACGACAAGAAGATTTTGACAAGTATCTATCTATCTATCTACTCCTGTCTGCTTTGAACAAACACAAATGGGTGAATTGTCTGACATTCTGTCCCAGACACTTGCAGTTGGACTTTATGCATGTTTTGTTGCAAAGGCATTTCCTGTGTGCCAGTCCCTTCAGCAAATACAACTGAATCAATGAACAGGATTTACTGAATGGCTGAGTAAGAGTGTGACTGAGTGAATGTCCTAACTTTAACATTATTTTAGCCTGAACTGCCATCAGCCCCGTGAGAAAAACAGTATCACCTTCTACAGTATTAAGCCATGCTCAAAATGAGAGAACACAAAAAACTTACAGCAGTTGGTGACAGCAAAGCTGTTGGCCACCTCCAAGTTGTCTATGTGTGGAGTCAGTCTGAAATCCGCCATCCCAAACTGGACCATGCCAACCCTAAATGCACTGTATTCTTGGTCTGCACCCCGAGGAAACAAGCCACCTGAGACAGATTGACATGTAGACAAGGTCACAGTGAGACAGAAAAACAGAATTAGTCACAGATCAGTCACAACAATTTGACCACTGATGATTGAAATGCTTCGCTCGTTAAAATGGCACCTGCCATTGGGGGGGATATCGTAAGTAGCAAGGGAATATTTTGTCTTTTAAGATAATATGAAAAACTTACAACATGGTCAAATTGAAAAGGCTAAAACGTTGGGTTGGAGAATCTTCACATTTTCAGCTGTTCGGAGGTGTTTCTGGTTTGTAATGACCACTGGTACAAAATCTTTCCAACATTGGTGTAAAGTTAGATGACAAAACTGTCCGCAAAGTTTGAGTTTCAGAAAGGCTTGGAAAAGTATAACTGGTATAAACAATAATTAAAGAAAGAGAGAAAAAAACAGGTGGTTTCAAAATTTGGCATTTAGGGTCAAACTTGCATGACAATTGGGATGTTTATGAAATGTTCAAAGTGGATTGATGTTAAGGTGCCAGACAGAACTTACTTACGTTTGCAGCAAAGTGTTTACTCAGCTCACATTCAAGAGCAAACTGTGAGACTTCATTAATGACACTGAGAAGACTCCTGTCCATGAGGTGATTGCAATGGAGTACTGACCCAGAGTTACTGCATCCCAAAGTCAGGCCAGTTGAGTGATACAATTTCATAGTTAAATTTCAACTTGTTATGTTAATTATATAAAACCCACTTGACAACAGTCAATGCCAGTCAAAACACCTCACCTGCAAGCTAGATTTGATGTCTTTGGATCCCTTCAAAGCCTGAATTCTGCCCCAGTTGCTTCTGTATTGATGACGGTTTGAGGGACAGTGCTGACATGAAACTCTCAAAGATTTCCTTTAGAGATTAGCAGTTGAAATGAATCCCTCCCTCTTGTGCCCCATCTGCTACTGTGTGTGTATTTAATTCATCACACTGCTACTTGAAAATTGGTGGGATACAACTTGGATCTGTCACCTTTCGCCATGACGGCTTCTTTCATTGGTGTGCCGTCTACCTTTAAACTCACCTCTTCTATCAGTTCCAACTTTGGCGTGAGATTGAGGCGTGTTAGTTTTCTTTGAGAGCGGGCCATGTCTCTTTTCTTTACACCAAAAACCATATTTGATGTCAAACTCAAAACCTGGCCCAACTTAAAAAGCGATCTCCCGGCTGTAGTAAACGGCACACTGTATCTTCCATTATGGAAGATACTTCAGAACTACTGAGAGGATTCAAAACAGGTCCACTTGTGATCATAACAGCAGTCGAAAGGAAATAATGCGCAAAAAGCCAAACTACTTCAGGAAGCAACAGGGCACCTAAATACGTTTTATTACATTAAGCAAAGACAATGATTACATAAATAGCATTTCGACAAACAGGAGAGGAATGTATTCATTACATTATGAAAGATGCACAGCTTGAAATGTGTGCAGCCAGCAGCAATTTGCTGGGAAATATCAGACATGTCCATTTCAAATATCCTTATCTGGGTCTGGCATTTCTCGGTTCGGTATGCGACCCAACTAGAAGTTTCCAAATATTACAGAGGATGGATTTGGAACAAAGTTCATTTTCTATTACCTTTTAGATTGTAGGGACTCTGTTGCATGAAAGGTCCCTTCAAAACCACACACAAATACCAGATTGAGATAAATGGCTGTGTGGGCATAATCATTGTACCCGATCAATGGATAGCTTTAATTACTTGAGGGGGTGTTTCCCAGAGAAAGGACTTAGCAGGAGGAATAAATTTGCACTGCCATAAACTGAATGCTTAAATACACTGACACAGGTGCCGTCACAATGTGATATTAAGTACTGGTTGATGTCAAGTTCATAACATCTTGTCCTTAAGTCTTCTTCTTTTCCTTTCAGCTGCTCACCTCAGGGGTTGCCATAGTAAATCAACCTCCTCCCTCCAACCATTTTCTCTGTGACTAACAAATTTCATGTCCTCTTTCACTACATCCATAAATCTTCTCTTCGGTCTTCCTAAATAACAAAACGAATCAATATAAAAGAGGCCAGTGTGCTCTTGTGGTCCTAGAGTTCTCTAGCTTTCAGAAGTATCTTATCAGGTACTGGTTGTTTCTAAAGTATTTGCTATGAATCTCTTTCCCTGGCAATACTTGGTTATGGTTTTGATAGTGTATGATGCACTGCTGATTGGCTAGACATATGTTGCAGTTGACTCCATTTTGGTAATATTTCTACATAGTTACTGAAATCAGTGTTATGCTTCCCTTCAACTGAGAGATGAAGACCACATGTGTCTCACCCATGTGAGACAGTTAAACATGGTGGTTGTTATTGAAATGCAGGTGCCTTTTCCAAATTAAAACGATTCCAAAAGCATTAAACATTGTTACCTTCTTGATGTTAATTTATATTACAAATATTGGGTCAAATCCTACACCCACTCAGATTACGTTTCCAAATCAAGAGACCAAATTAAATCTTCGTCATACCGGATATATTTGTTTTGTACATATGTTTTGTGGATTATTGTCCACATCATCATCATCATCATCATCATCTGCATCAACCACTTATCCAGAGTCGGGTCACGATGGCAGCAGACTCAACAGCACTTTCCAGATCCCGCCTCCCCTTTAGACTCAACTGCTTCTATGGAAAACATGTTGGCTGGTAAATGTCTCCAGGTCAGGTCAAAAGATCTCCTGACATGCTGAACATAGCCAAGATTAGTCCCTGCTTTCCCTTCCAAAGTCACCAAACAGTTTGCCATGACCCCTTTGTGGCCAACTGAAAGTCCATCTCAAAAGCCCCCAAGATGCGATAGTCCTTTTGTACCTCTGGTACCCATCTGCTGCCTCTTAAGACCCCTGGGTCAACCAAGCCATGAAGGCCTCCTTCTTCAGCCAAATGGGTTCCGTCACAACTGCCGTCCACCAGCTGATCCTAGTGATGCCACCTTGAGTGCTGCAAATGGTCTTCATGCCACATCTTCTTCCAACCAACACCCCCATGGTAGCTTTGAACATGGACCACTCAGTCTTCATGTCCAAAATCTCCCTTGGAATGCACAAAATGTTCTTCTGGAGATGGGGAGTCTAAGACTTCCCTGAAAGGTCCTTCTTCAAACACCCATTTTTCCCTCACTACATGTTTTGGTTGGCTAAGTAAGTCTGGCTGTCTTCCCTGCCACTTGATCCAACTCACCACTACGTGGTGATTAGTTGACAGCTCCACAACAGCAGAAAACAGGAATATGAACAGATAAAGCGAGACTGCAACCTGACTAACACAACCTTTAAACACCGTGTCTTTAGGGGGACTATATAGGACAATTTCACGGAACTCACCGCACAAATTTTAAATAATATTCAGACAGCAGGACCACTCATATTGACTTGAAGCATGAGAAACCTTTTGATTCATTTTTCCAGGATATCTTATCAATGTCCAATCAATACCCATATATTCAATGTCGAAGTGGAAATTTAGAAGAGAACACAGGATGTGGAATGTGACCATTCATAGTTGTGAAGAATTAATAACTTAACATATAACTAACTTATCACTGTGTCAGCAGGAGCAGGCAAGTGCTTTTTCATTTGTCAAACAAGTAGTCCAAATTGCATGTCTTTGGGATATCTAAGGGAAGTGGATGCACCATACAGATTACGGACAAATATGGTTGCACTGTTTCCATACCTGTTTGGCTGGATTACTAGCACTGTGGTGATAGCAAGTAAAACCCCACAAGTTAGTGTTCATGCTGTTAGTAACCCTCCGCTCGTTCCCTGTGTGTGGTTTAGTGTGGAGCTCAGCTGTGTGAAGATAAAATCATCTCATTTCTTTCCTTAACCCCTGCTAACCAGAAAATGAAAGTATTAATCATGCTGGAGAAATGACAGTTGTCATATTGAAAAAAAACATTATCATGTCAAAAACGTATTCATTTAAATTCAAATATAAAACAAGGGAGGCACGATGCAGCGCCGGTTCGCAATGGCCACGCAGCACGATAGACCCCGGTTCGATGCTGAGAGGGCACCTTTCTTTGTGGAGTTTACATGTTCTCCCCGTGTCTGCATGAGTTTCCACCGGGTTCTGTGGTTTCCTCCCACAGTCCAAAATCATGCAATCATGCATCTCAATTTTACCGCTTGTTCTTCTGTTTGCACATACTCCGAAAGCCATTCCATCTTAAAGAACCGCGTTTCTTTGTTTACTTTGGCTTGGTGAGTGGATGTGTCGCTGCCCGTTCGTTTCGCCATGATAAGGGGTTAGCATTTGCGTCTTTTGATTTTAATTTCTTATCCAGTGATGTTTTGTTTTATCTATTTTTTATAGTTCAAAATTATTTTTGGCTCACTGTATTTCATGCGCAGCATAGCTTTCCTTGTGCGCTAAGAATGTGCGAGCACTGCGCAGTTGCGCAAGCGCGCAGCTTACAGGGAACATTGCTGTAATGTTCCCTCTGACACTCATCAGGACAGAGATTTCCGCAATTGTAACTCTACATTCGATGCCAGTTGTTGCATTCACGATAAAAAGAATGTTTTATTTTATGAATACATGAAAAAAGTATGACAGCGTTTTAACATTGAAGCAGAAATAGTAACTTAATAAAGTAATTTAGATTGTGCTGGAGCCTAGACTGGAACCAAACACTTTGAAGGTCAAAGTTTTTATACACATCATCATGATCCTAATTCAAGTTGTTTCTCAAGTTTGATATTTTTTGGGGGGGGATTGTCTTTGTACTTTGTCCGCATCTCTTCTTTGTTCAGTTTTTTAATATTTTGAAGAAACAGTGTGTGCACGCTATCAAGAGATATAAAATGACAACAAATTGGACGGAGAAAAAATTTGGACTTTAAAGAAGACCCTTGTGATATACAGTGCAATGAAACAAGAACAGGAAAATTATATAACAGCTATATGCATAGAGCATTTGTTGGAATGTTGGTGTTGGTGCTAGTCCAGCAGCAGCCCCGGGGGAGGGTGAAACCCCAACAGGTGCAATTCGTCAAGCCTATTGTTGGTTCCCTATTCATCTTTCCTCACAAGCTCGACGTCTCGCCCTTCATTCGTCTCCTTGCAATTAAACCCCTTTAACACCTTACCTCCTCAGAGCGTCCTTGCGTTTGGGTCAAACCCCTGCATTCATCATGACAGAACAATCTGGCCACTCTGATCCAGCGGACACTCTCAAGAGGGCCTTAGCAAAACAGAGCTCTGCAATTTCCTCGCATGACACTGCTCTTGGGGTCCTTAGCGAACAACAACATATCGAAGATATCGACTACCAGCGACTGGCTCAGCTCACTAAGTTGCTTCTTGGTCTTCAGTCTGATCCATCTACCCCACCTGCAGAGGCTCCCTCCGCTCCACCAGTCTCCCAGGCCCTCTCCGCCTCCAGAGGGGATAGCTCGCCCATTCCAGAGAAATTCTCAGGAGATGTAGGTTGTTGTGAGGGATTCCTTTTACAATGCACTCTGGTGTTCAACCGTTCACCAGATTGCTTCCCTCACCACGATGCCAAGATCTCTTTCGTCCTTGGACCTCTCACTGACAAAGCCCTAAGATGGGCTGAGGCCCGATTCCAGGACTATTCCAGCTTCGGGTGCACTTTCTCTCAGTTCAAACGGGAATTCAGGCAGACCTTCCGTGGAGATTCCAACCACACCGCCCGGTCCAGAAACCTCTGGATGATTAAACAGGGTCAGAGAACCATTCCTGAATTCTCCATTGAATTCAGAACGCTTGCAGCTGCATCTGGGTGGAACCCCCGGCGCTTAAGAGCACCTTTTATTATGCTCTCAACGACACATTAAAGGACCAACTAGCCCCCTAGGAGGAGCCCAAGACCCTCGATGAACTTATATCCTTGGCTATCCCCCTGGTCTGAGGGAAAGAAGCAAGGAGGGAACTAGACGACCGGTCGTTCGCAGCACTATTGATCCATCTCCTTCCAGCTCTTTCCCTCGTCCCGGATACACTCCGAAACCAGAATGGATGCAGGTTGGCTGGACCCGTCTGTCAGACAGGAAGACCTGGAGGAGACCTGAAAGACAGCGCCCGCCAGTAGAGGCAGGAGTACTGTTGGGCGGGACTCTTCAACACAATCCTCCTTGTTTAACTGTACCTGTAACTTTTATTTGAGGGCGCAGCTCATGGCCTCCAGGCACTTGTGGATTTGGGGGATGAACAGAATCTTATCGATCCCAGCGTGGCCCACCATCTCCACCTTCACCCTGCACCGTTGCCCACGCCACTTTCTGTCTCTGTCCTGGATGGGAGGATTCTGACCGCCACTACTTCAGGTAACAAGAGGGAGACTACTCAGTTCCTCCTTTTCCCTGTTGCTAGCTTCCCACTTGTGTTAGGGTTTCCATGGCTGGCTCTACACAACCCCCACATCCATTGAGCTAATGGTCGACTTGAAAGCTGGAGCTCATTTTGCCTGTCTAACTGCCTAAAATCTGACCTACAAGCTTCCAACCAGACCTCTCTTAAGAGTCCAGAATCGACCATAGACTTCTGTTCCATCAGAATACCACGACTTGGGCACAGTCTTCAGCAAGGACCAGGCCCTGTCCTTGCCGCCACACAGGCCCTATGAATGTGTTATAGACCTCCTTTCTGGAGCTCTGCCACCTGGAAGTAGGCTGTACAACCTGTCGAGACCCGAGCGTGAGGGCCTGGAGACGTATATCTGTGATCATGCGGCTGCTGGACTGATCAGACCCTCCTCCAATCCTGTGGGGGCTGCATTTTTTTTGTCCAGAAAAAAGACGAGACCCTACGCCCCTGTATTGACTACCGTGACCGTGACTACCGGTTGAACCAAATCACAGTTAAGAACAGATATCCCCTGCCTGTCCTCAGCTTTTGAATCCATTCAGGGGTCCACCATTTTTACTAAGTTGAATCTCCGAAATGCCTACCGTCTTGTTTCGGATCTGCCAGGGAGATGAGTGGAAGACTGCCTTCAAGATCCCCATTGGACACTTCAAGTATCTGGTCATGCCCTTTGGACTTTGCAATGCCCCAGCTGTGTTCCAAGCCCTGATAAACGATGTAGTCCAACTTTCTAAATGTATTTGGACGATATTCTCATCTTCTCCAGGACCCTAGGGCGCCGAACGTCCTTTGCTAGTCTGGACAGATCATAAGAATCTATCTTACCTCCAGTCAGCTAAACGTCTTAACTCGCATCAATCCCATTGGTTTCTTTTCTTTTCCAGATTTAGCCTCTCCATCTCGTATCACCAAGGTACCCAAAACACTAAACTAGATACCCTTTCCCGCCACTTCTCGGCAGATGACACGAATGAGGACCCAGCTCCCATCCTGCCACCTAACTGCATTGTTAGGTCTCTCTCCTGGGACACTGAAGATGTCATCAACCAGGCACTCCAGATGGAACCAGACCCCGGCACTGGCCCACCAGGCAGAAGGTTCATCCCCCACCTCTGCCCGACCTAATCTCATTCACTGGGCCCACTCTTCCAAATTCTCTGCCCAACCTGGTATCAGCCGAACTGTTGCCCTTATGAACCACTGCTTCTGGTGGCCGTCCATCCACAAGGATGTTAAGGACTACATCCTTGCCTGTCCTGTTTGTGCCCGCAACAAGTCCTCCCATCGACCATCCGCTGGAGTCCTTCAACCCTTAACCATTCCAAAGAGACCCTGGTCAAATATTGCAATAGATTTGATCACTGGACTTACCCCCTATAAAGGTATGACCACCATTCTCACCATCATAGACCATTTCTCTAAAGTCTGTCACCTCGTTCCCCTCGGAAAACTCCCCTCAGCTTTTCAAACAGCTCAACTGCTGGTAGAGCATGTCTTTCGTCTCCATGGCATCCCCCAGGAGATTCTATCTCATCGTGGACCTCAATTCACCTCCAAGGTTTGGAAACAGTTCTGCCTTACACTCAATGCCAAAGTATTTCTCACCTCAGGCTTCCATCCCCAGTCCAACGGTTAAACAGAGCAGATGAACCAGGAACTGGAGGCCACCCTCAGATGCCTCACATCCGCCAACCCTTCTGAATGGAGCCAGTTCCTTCCCTGGATCGAGGATGCTCATAGCTCACACGTCTCAGCTGCCACTGGCATGTCCCCCTTCAAATCTCCGTGGGCTACCAGCCACCACTCTTCCCCACAGATAAGAAGGATATTGCAGTTACTAAAGTCCACCATCACGTCCGTCGCTGCAAACACATCTGGTCTGATGCCCTGGCCATACTACAATGCATCTCTGGACAGAACCGCCGCTTTGTTGACCACAGATGGATCCCTGCCCCGTCGACTCGCCTGGCCAGAACATTTGGCTATCAATTCATGGCATCTCTTTGAAATCCGTCTCCAGAAAATTCGCCCCTAGGTTCATCGGGCCATACAAAATAGAATCCATAATCAGTCCCACTGCAGTCCGTCTCCGCCTGCCTCCTTGCTTAAGCATCCATCCAACTTTCCATGTATCCCAAGTCAAACCTGTCCTTCACACTACCCTCCGCCCGCCCGGGACGTTGGGGGGAACCCTGCGTACACTGTCCGATAGATTGTTGACTCCCGTCGCCGGGGCAGGGGATGGCAGAACCTTGTTGACTGGGAAGGCTATGGTCCTGAGGACCACTCTTGGGTGCCACTTTCCTTTATTTTGGATCCGTCTCTGATTTCAGGCTATGGCTCCCTTACATCTTGTTCCTCTGAGCCACCTGGGGGCAGCGGTTGAGGGGGGTGGGGGTCGATGTTGGGATCTGGCCGCTCGTTAAGCAGCACCCAAGCGGGAGGGAGAACCCCAACAGGTGCAAGTCGTCAAGCTGAGGATAAAGGTCGTCTGTTGCCAGCCGGCAGTGACAGATTGTTGGTTCCCTATTCGTCTTTCCTCGCAAGTTTGACGTCTCGCCCTTCATTCGTGTCCTTGTTGATAAACCCCTTTAACGCTTTACCACCACAGTGTCCTTGCGTTTGGGTCAAACCCCTGCATTCATGACAGCATGAGTGGTTTTGATGTTGGAAAAGAGACTATTCTTCCTGAAAAAAGGAGTTAAAATATATGTAATATCTTTATATCCTTTACAATTGGTAAGCTATTCAGAGCAGGCATATATTTGAAATGAACGTATCAGCAACTCTCAGATAACTTCCGTGGTAATCAGGTGGAACTGCTACACTGTGTCTGTATGTAAACACAGACGTGTGTGTGTGTGCTTACGGTGTGCGCACTAAATAGTCAAAGACATGAATACAGTGAGTTCATGCCTTTGACTTGGCTCCTTTTTCAGTGCAAGTTTGTTTGTTTGTTTTTTTAATGCCATTTCACCAAAGCTGGATTCTTGTAAGGTAGAAAATTAGGCATCGTTGAGCCGATACCTTCGGAAAAAGCTAAAAAGCTCTGATCAATGGCGCTTGTCACTGTCATACAGACAGCAGACTCTGACTGAGACATTTTTGTCAATATCTATATCATCCTTGGCAGGACAGACACAGAGGCAGAACAAGATTAGAAGGAGAAAGCAGCTAGGCTTCCCCCAGTCTCAGATATGCAACTGTTTATAGCCATCATTCGCAGTCAGAAAAGTAGGCAAAGAGAATCTTCTCCTCACTGCAAAGATTTGGTCTAATGTGGTCTGCAGCATCAAATACAACATGCCTAAACCTAAATCACAATAATTCACTTCTGAGCCACATAAATTGGCAAAATAACAAAAACACCACCATCATCCCACCACTTAAATCATGCAAACTGTTCCTTTTCGCTACTCCCTTCAGGGGTTGCCACAGCAAATCAATCTCATCTAACACTATTCTCTGTATGCTCTTCTCTCACATGACTAACTTCATGTTCTCTTTCACTGCATCCATAAATCTTCACTTTGGATTTCCTCCACGCCTCCTGCCTGGCAGTTCCACCCCCAGCATCCTTCTACCAAAAGATTCACTGTCCCTCCTCTCTACATGACCACTCCATCTCAGTCCGGCTTCCCTCACCTTACCTTCAAAACATCTAATATGCATTTTCCCTCTGGACCCATTCCTGATCCTATCCTTTCTCATCACTCCCTGAGAGAACCTCAACATCTCCATGTCTGCTACCTACAGGCCGGCTTCGTCTTCCCGTATTTTCCTCAATGCCATTGTCTCTAAAGCATAGAGCATCGCTGGTCTCACAACTGTCTTGTACAACTTCCCTTTCAGTCTGGCTGACATTCTTGTATCACACATCACCCCTGTCACTTTTCTCCATCCATTCCCACCTGGTTGAATGTGTTCCTTCACCTTTTTTTCACACTCTCCATTGCTCTGGAATGTTGACCTTAAGTACTTAAAATCCTTCACCTTCTCTCTTCTTCTCTCTCTCCACTCCCTGTCGCCTCAACGTTCCACTTGGGTCCCTCCAATTCACAAACATGCATTGTTTTGCTGCGACCAGTCTCCTTTCCTTTCAAGGGCATACCTCCACCTGCCTCCTGCTCTCCTTACAGATCACAATGTCATCTGCAAACATCATGGTCCGTGATAATTCCTGCCTAACCTCATCTGTCAGCCTGTCCATCACCACTGCAAACAAGAAGGGGCTCAGAGCTGATCTCTGATGAAGTCTCAACTCCACCATGAACTTCTCCTTCACACCTACAGCACATATATGCACTCTCCCTCCTCTGTCCATGACCCAACCATCTCAGTCTGGCTTCTCTGACCTTCTCTCCAAAACATCTAACATGAGCTGTCCCTCTGATGGACTCATTTCTGATCTTATCCATCCTGGTCACTCCTAAAGAGAAGCTCAACATCTTCATCTCTGCTACCTCCAGCTCTGCCTCCTGTCTTCTGTTCAGTGTCACTGTCTCCAAACCATACAGCATCTCTGGTGTCACCACTGTTTTGTAGACCTTTCCTTTAATTGCAGATGAAATTCTTCTGTCACAAAGAACAGCTGAGACTTTTCTCCACCCATTCCAACCTGCTTGGACCCATTCCTTAACCTCTTTTCCACACTCTCCGTTGCTCTGGAACGTTGACCCTAAGTACCTGAAATCCTCCAACTTCTTGATCTGCATGAAACCATAACTGCTACTCACAAACGTTGACTTCTGCGCTGTCTAATTTCCCCTCCTCTTTTCCCATAACTTCACTGTATGGCTCATCAACTTTTTCCCCTGTGTTTACCCCAATTATACACACCTGCCTTCTTCTACAAAAATGGCACCATCACAAGTCTTCTATATTCCTCAGGAATCCTCTCACTCCCTAAGATCCTGTTGAATAACCTAACTAGAAACTCTACTGCCGCCTCTCCTAGACACCTCCATACTTCCACAGGTATATCATCTGGAACAACTTTCTTTTCACTCTTCATCCCCTTCAGTGCCCTCCTCACTTTTACTAAGCACTACTACTGTGCTGTATTCACTGTTTAATATTCATTTGGTGTGATCACAAACTCGGTTTTGTTGACCAAACAATGATAAACGGGGGAAATTCTATTCAATTGATTGTCTGTGTTGTTTTGTACGTGAAAACTGCTGGTTGGCGGGTTACTGTGGTATTCACAGTCTTTATGAAAACATTGATTAATTAATCTTCCCTCAACAAAATAGAAAGGTTGGCTCAATTTTTCAATTACATTTTGATACTTATCTATCTATCTTATTTCTATAATTCTACATTAACAAACACTACTTTTTCCCTGATGGACTCTGAACAAGTTAGTCTATTCTGGACTGTGACGGGTTCTCCATCACTCTGTTATTCGGATAGTGAATTACTTGACTATCAACACATTTTTGGACAGTTAACACAAAACATTTTAAAATGCAGGTGTCTGATTGCCAGTACACCCTGCTCCTTTTTTGCTTTGACTGTGTGTGTGTGTGTGTGTGTGTGTGTGTGTGTGTGTGTGTGTGTGTGTGTGTGTGTGTGTGTGAGAGAGAGAGAGAGAGAGAGAGTCTATCAGGAACTGCTATTTGAGCAATAGCACAGATGATACTGAACACTGATTACACACTGGAATACAGCTAAGCATAGGCCAAACTTATGTAGGAAAAACTATATCAATGACCTAAAAAACAAAGTAAACAACATCAGTAGCAATATGGAAGAAGACAAGATGAATAGTCGTCACACTAATTAATAATAATAATTAATTTTATAATATATATAATAATATCCTGCTGGAGGGGGTCCTCCAGGATATAATATGATATATAAGTTTAGCTACTTCAATGAAACTAAGATGCATGGGACATAGACTTAAGGACAATTTTAAGTGTGATTTTACGAGCTGTTATTCAGTTATGACTTTGTTATGTTTTAATTGGTTGACCAAAAGTTTAATTAGTGTTCAATTTTGTGAAAAACTTTGAGTGAGGCACCACTTTCATGGGCCTCTACCATTGCACTGTTTTTACTGTGTTCAGAGTTAAAAGCTGACAGAGCAATACTCCACTCTCGTCACTTCTGAAGCGCAGAAACCCACGGCTTGCGACAGATATTTCTGTCTGAGCCCCCAATGAAAACAAAGCCGTCCTAATTAGTTGCAACAATAACCCCATCACAGTGTATTTATGGCAGTTAAAGGGTACTGCCTTTAGATACCCCCTTCCTATCTGAATAAAATTGCGGTTGATCAAATTTCAGCCGTGTTGTTCTTGATATTTCTCAACGATTGTCTTTCTCAGTTTGGAGTATTCAGAGTCTTCCTTTCAGGTATCTGAGGTTGACAAAATGTGTCCAATGAACAGGTCTTACACTTGAAATGGTGTAAATTCAACGTGCACACCCTCTGTCCAGCTGCAGTATCCTAATGTGGCTACCTCCTGGCAACTTGCAATATCTTATTTTGGGTACCGTCTGTCTAATGTTACTTTACTTGCAACCTTTGGGGAGAATGTGACACTCAAAGTTAAAAGGCTTTCATTTTTAAAAACATGAAAGGATTATCTGTAAGGATAAATTGTGTTCGAATGCAGCTAATCGAACTGCTGATGGATTTCGCCATTTTTTAAATGTGAGACTACCAAATTCATGCTTCTCTGTTTCTCAGGGAGTTTGACGCACTCGATTGCATAACTCCAGAGTGAATACCACAAAAAATCTGTTTTTCAAATGCACTGATTATGGCACTTCAACCGATTAAAAAGAGTTGTCTGTGTCCATCTCCCACTTCCCGGGAGGATTATTAAACATTTATATTAATTGAGCCATGACCTTAAAAGTCGGGGAAAAATACCAGTGGCGAGCAAATAACTTCCAATGTAATCAGATGAAACTGCTTTACTGTGTGTGTGTGTGCGTGTGTGTGTGCGTGTGTGTGCGTGTGTGTGTGTGTGTGTGTGTGTGTGTGTGTGTGTGTGTGTGTGTGTGGGTGTGTGTGTGTGCGTGGGTATGTGTGGGAGGGGTGTGGGTGGGCGGAGCGTTGGTATTTGCACAGGCTGCGCAGCGGCGGCTCGTTCTCAGAGTTTCAGACGTGCGTCTGGGAAAAAAAAAAAAAAAAAAGGGGGCGGGGTTTGCCCCTGTGGGCCCCCCGTTCTGCTCCGCCCCCCCCCCCCCCCCCGGCCACCCCCCC
>CAAKHD010014295.1:25779-40629 GCA_901007705.1 Fistularia tabacaria
TGCCCAGGTTAACAATGAATGCCATTGGTGCCAATAACCTACAGGAAATCAGTGGAGATTGGGCTACTGTGGGTCGAAGAAGTAGAGGAGGAAGGCGTGATCAAAAGCAGAGAGAGAAAAAGAAAGGCAAGAGTCTGGAACTGAGTGTAGGGACTTCGAATTTTGGGACGATGACAGGGAAAGCTAGAGTTGGTTGATATGATGCAGAGAAGGAAGGTGGTTACAATTTGTGTCCAGGAGACTCGGTCGACAGATAGCAAGCCTAAAAGCTTAGGAGAAGGTTATAAGTTGAACTATCATTTTATTGACAGGAAGAGAAATTGAGTAGGCATGATCTTGATGGAGGAGTTCATTAGGAATGTTCTGAAAGTGAAGAGTGTTAGATAGGCTTATGAGTTTCTTCTTCTTTCTTCTTTTCCTTTTGGCTTTTCCCTTCAGGGGTAGTCACAGCAAACAACCTTCTCCATTTAACCCGATTCTCTATGTCCTCATCACTCACCCCATTGGCATCTCCAATTCCAGCATCTGTCTACCAATATAGTTCCTATCCCTCCTTTGTACATGACCGAACCACCTCAGTCTGGCTTCGCTGACATTTCTCCAAAACACCTAACATGTGCTGTCCCTCTGATGGACTCATTCCTGATTCTATCCATCCTTGTCACTCCCAAAGAAAACCTCCACATCTTCATCTTAGATACCTCCAGCTCTGCCTCCTGTCTTTTGTTCCATGCCACTGTCTCCAAACCAATCAGCATTGCTGGTTACACCACTGTTTTGTACACCTTTCCTTTAATTCTGGCTGATAGTCTTCTATCACATAGAACCCCTGAGACTTTTCTCCACCCATTCCAACCTGCTTGAACCCATTTCTTTACCTCTTTTCCAAACTCTCTGTTGCTATGGATTGTTGACCATGAGTACTTGAAATCCTCCAACTTCTTGATCTCTACTCCCTGCAGACTCACCATTCCACTCAGGTTCCTCTCATTCACAAATATATATTCTGTCTTGCTGCAACAAACATTCATTCCTCTCCTTTCCAGAGCATACCTCCACCACTTAAGATTTCCCTCAACCTGTTCCCTGCTCTCACTACAGATCACAATGTCATCTGCAAACATCATCATCCATGGAGATTCCTGTCTAACCTCATCTGCCTGCCTGTCCATCACCACTACACATAAGAAGGGGCTCAGAGATGATCCCTGATGAAGTCCCTACTCCGCCTTGAAATTCTCTGGTACACCTACAGCACACCTCACCACTGTCTCACAGCCAGCATACATGTCCTTGACCAGTCTAACATACTTCTCTGCTACTCCAGACTTCCTCATACAAATCCAGAGTTCTCTCTCGGCACCCTGTCGTATGCTTTTTCTAGGTCTACAGAAGTGCAATGCAGCTCCCTCTGGCATTCTCTGTACTTCTCTATTAGAATTCTCAAAGTGAATAATGCATCTGTAGTACTCTTTCTAGGCATGAAGCCATACTGCTGCTCACAAATGCTGACTTCTGCTCTCAGTCTAGTTTCCACTACTCTTTCCCATCACTTCATTGTATGGCTCATCAACTTTATCCCTCTATAGTTACTGCAATTCTGCACATCCCCCTTATTCTTGAAAATGGGCACCATCACACTTCTTCTCCATTCCTCAGGCATCTTCTCACTCTCTAAGATCCTGTTGAAAAATCTATCCAGAAACTCTAGCGCTGCCTCTCGAAGACATTTCCTTACCTCCACAGGTATATAATCAGGACCAACTGCCATTCCATTCTTCATCCTCTTCAATGGCCTCCTCACTTCACTTTTACCAATCTCTGCTACTTCATCTGGACCAACTGCCTTTCCATTCTTCATCCTCTTCTATGCCCCCCTCGCTTCACTTTTACCAATCTCTGCTACTTTGTGGTATAATCTGGTCACCTCTTCTACCCTTCCCTCTCTTTCATATTTCCTCATTCATAAGCTCTACAAAATACTACTTTCCGTCTTCCCATCACTCCTCTAGCATCTGTAAATACATTTCCCTCTCTATCCTTAATCACACAGACCTGTTGTACATCCTTTCTGTCTATATCTCTCCGTTTTGCCAACCTGTATAATTAATTCTCTCCCTCCTTACCGTCAAACCGAGCATACAAGTCATCGAATGCCCTTTGATTTGTCTTTGTTACCTCTATCTTTACCTTTCGCTGCATCTCCTTGTACTCCTGTCTGTTCTCTTCAGTCCCCTCAGTGTCCCACTTCTTCTTTGCTAACTGCTTTCTCTGTATACAGTGCACTTCCTCATTCCACCAACAAGTCTCCTTATCTACTTTCCTTCCAGAAAACACACCAAGTACTCTCCTACCTGTCTACCTGATCACATTAGTTGTAGTTGTCCAGTCACCTGAAAGCTCTCCCTGACCACCAAGAGCCTTTCTCATCTCCACTCTGAAAACCATACAACACTCCTCCCCTTTCAGCTTCCACCACTTTGTCCTCTGCTCTGCCTTTGTCCTCTTGATCTTCCTTGTCATTAGAGTCATCCTACAGACCACCATCCTATGCTGTCTGGCTACACTCTCACCTACAACTACTTTGGAATCACTGATCTCTTTCAGATTACGTCGCCTGTACAAGATGTAGTCTACCTGTGTGCTCCTACCTCCGCTCTTATAAGTTCCCCTATGGTCCTGTCTTTTCTGGAAAAAAGTATTTACTACAGCCATTTCCATCCTTTCTGCAAAGTCTACCAACATCTGTTCCGCTACGTTCCTATCCTGAATACCAAACCTGCCTATCAGTTCTTCATAACCTCTATTGCCTGCACCATGTCCATTGAAGTCTGCCCCAATTACCACTCTCTCATTTCTTGGGATATTCTGCATCAATTCATCGAGCTAATTCCAGAACTTCTCCTTCTCCTCTAACTGACATCCTACCTGTTGGGCATAGCCACTAACAACATTGAGCATCATGCCTTCAATTTCTAATTTCAGGCTCATAAGCCTATCTGACATTCTTTTCACCCCCAGAACAAACTCCTCCTTCAGGATAATTCCTATTCCATTTCTTTTCCTGTCACTACCATGATAATACAACTTAAAACCTGCTCAGAAGCCTCGAGCCTTACTACCTTTCCATCTGGTGTCCTGGACCCACATTATATCCACCTTCCTTCTCTGCATCATGTCAACCAACTCTTTACCTTTTTCTGTCATCGTACCAATATTCAAAGTCCCTACTCTCACTCCCAGACTCTTGCCTTTCCTCTTCTCTTTCTGCTTCCGAACATGCCTTCCTCCTCTCCTTTTTCGACCCTCAGTAGGCCATTTTCTACTGGTACCCTGTTGGTTATCGCCACCAATGGTGGTCGTTGTTAACCCAGGCCTCCACCAATCCGGTATGAAATTTTAAAGTTCAATTCGCATATTTGGTTTTGGCAAAAATTTTACACCAGATGCCCTTCCTGACGCAACCCTCGGCATTTATCCGGGCTTGGGACCGGCTCAGGGAGACACTGGCCTGTGCCCCCCCGAGTCTGGCTCCAGGAGACACTGGCCTGTGCCGCCCTGAGGCTGCATTCTCACTAAGCTCTGACAAAATACTTTTTTTTTTTTAACGATGGGCATGAAAGAATGTCATTATTGGCAGGCTGTGCACAGAGAAGCCAATATATTCAACTGTGTCAACAAGCAGAAAAACAATGAATGGGGGGGTGACTTTTTTCTAAAGGTTTGAAACATGGAGGGGAAATTAGCTCTCACTAATAACACTGAGGACCAATGCAATGAATTAGTTACATTCTTTATAAACAAAGGGGAAGCAATTCGTTCCTCCCTATGCCAGCTTGGTCCAACATCTCTGGCCAATACATCCCCTTTCTGAGTTTGGAGCCATTACACTAAGTCATGTGGAAAGTATCATCATCAGCGTGATGGATCCCATTTCAACACCTCTGCTTAAATCAAACCCTGCCACTATCAGCCCCCTTGTCACACAAATCATTGACAGTTCTCTGCAAACTGGAGTTGTTCCGTCAACTCTTAAGACTGCACTAATCAGACCCATAATGAAAAAACCCAAACTGGACTCTGAGGCATTGGCTAGCTACAGGCCAATTTCAAACCTTCCCTTCCTCTCTAAAATACTAGAGAAGGCTGTTGCCGCTCGAATCTTGGTACCATATTTACTCCCACACCCTGTTTGAAAAATTTACATTGACCATCCGGAGCCTTTCTCATCTCCTCCCTAAAAGCTGTACAACACTCCTCCCCTTTCAGCTTCCACCACTTTGTCTTCTGCTCTGCCTTTGTCCTCTTGATCTTCCTTGTCATCAGAGTCATCTTGCAAACCACCATCCTATGCTTTCTGGCTACACTCTCACTTAACACTACTTTGCAGTCACTGATCCCTCTCAGATTACCTCGTCTGTACAAGATGTAGTCTACCTGTGTGCTCCAACCTCCACTCTCATAAGTTACCTTATGTTCCTGTCTTTTCTGGAAAAAAAAGTATTTACTACAGCCATTTCCATCCTTTTTGCAAAGTCTACCACCATCTGTTCCGCTACGTTCCTATCCTGGATACCAAACCTGCCCATCAGTTCTTCATAACCTCTATTGCCTGCACCATGTCCATTGAAGTCTGCCCAAATTACCACTCTCTCATTTCTGGGTATATTCTGCATCAATTCATCAAACTCATTTCAGAACTTCTCCTTCTCCTCTAACTACCATCCTACCTGTGGTGCATAGCCACTAACAACATTGAGCATCACACCTTCAATTTCGAGTTGGAAATTTCTACTTTCTCCCAGTCAAGAATGCTTTTGGAGATTATTCAAGGTCTGGGATACCTACATACAGGCCCTGTTCACTTCTATCAAGATTTTTTGAATGAAAAAAAACAGCAATATTAAGATGGTTTAAAGTCCCAACAGTGGATCTCATCATATGAGCAGAGTCAGTTGTGAGAAGAGTCTGGTGTATACCTCTAAGGCAAAATTATGTTATGAATATTCCATATCAGAACAAACAGGATTGCACAATGGAAGTCAAAACTTGAGTCTGATTTGAAGTAGGAGACCTAAGCATTTTTTAATTCTTGCTGCAAATGCAAATTTAGCCAGGGGGAATAATAATTACTTCTTTTTTTAATGTCCCCACCAGTAGTCAATCAGCAACCAGGATCAAATAGCTCTCAGTGATCTTATACAAAAGTGAGCTTCATATGCAGTTTAACAGTGTCAACTTGACATTTCATTGGAGACCTGCAAAAAAAGGGGGTTTAGGATTGAAGTATTCTTGAAATCAGGTCTACTTTCATCAGTAATAAAGTGAAGAATAACAACCAGGACACCATTTATATACTGCTCATTTTGCAGTTATTTCGGCCATTCTTTTTGTTGTAATTTTTCTTTGGGCTGTTTTCCTCATAGCTGGCTTGACTGTCACTGATGATGAAAATTAAATACAGCAAGTATTCTATATCAGCTCAAACAAAGTCAATCGATATCAAAGCATCAGAAAATTCAATATTACCTCATACATTCAGCATTTGTACTTTGTTAGTAAGATTTTCTTTTTTGGCTGGAATAAAATAATTGATGTGACGATCTTTGCAGGTGGTGCAGTGGTTAGCGCTTCTGCCTCACAGCAAGAAGGATCCTGGCTTGATTCCCACAGGAGGCCTTTCTCTGTGGTGTTCGCATGCTCTCCTGGTGGGTTTCTCTCCATTTGGGTTTCCTCTGAGCTGTCCGGTTTCCTCTCACAGTCCAAAATATATAGGCGGTTAATTGGAAAAAATTGGAAAATTGTCCAAAATTGTGTGACTGAGTGAGTCAATGGTTGTCTTTCTCTATAAATGTAGTCGACGAGTGACCAGTCCACGGTTGACCCCGCCTCTTGCCAAATGACAGCTGGGATCCCCATGAACCTAGGTGCAGGATAAGCAGTAAATAATGAAGGAATCATATTTTGCAATTCGAAGAGATTAGCTGTTAGTTTAACAATGGCAGTTTAAAAAAAAGGTCATATTCCCTCTGGATTTCAGTATAGGTAACCCAACACAAACTCATCAGGGGGTGGATACATTTACCAAACGCTCAATTATCAAGCAGTTTTATCACAATTTGACATGTACAATATATTTATTGAATTTATCAGGATTATTTTAACATTCCTCAATCAATTTTCATCCAATGACATGTAATTCTGAAATATATTCTAAGCTACTGAAGTTCTCAACAGACAACAGAAAGTAATTATTAATCACTTCAAATTACTAATACAAACAAATAATAAAATGAGACCAGGTGTTAATCTCCTCAAATCAAAATCTAAAACAAAGAGGTTTACAGAGGATATTTTAAGGAGCTATTTTTATAATTGTATCACCATCCTTATTTTATGCGTTACCGGTAAAAATTAGTTAAGTATTGGAAGTATTTAAAAAAAAGATTTTTTTAGGCATGATCTATAGTGGGGTTGGTCTTTGTTCCCCAAGAACATCTTGAGAAGGGTGTTGCACAGCTCAGCACTTATGGTGCTGAACTGCTTGATCAATGTGGCAACAGGCTTTGTAATTTTTATGTAAAACGCAGCTCATTTTGAGAAAGTGCCGTTTGGGGATGATCTCTTTCGGCATAAATTAATTTTGTTTGACTAAAGTTAAATCGAATCCTAACACAAGGGGACGAGTAGTATCATTGGTATGCTTCTACATTATAAGCCCCATTACTCATCACAGTTTCTTGTAATGGGTAATTTGCAGTATCTCAGCATTGAAATTAACTTTTATCCGGCAACTGAAATGCCAAATCTCTTCTGGTTTTAAAATCCAAAATCGAAACTCACCTGTTCAAATTATCACACTCCCTGTTAATACACTGTTTACTTATGTATTGTGCATTGCTTTGGCCCTGTTTTTGGCCCTGTAATATTGCCTAATTTTAATTTTGTACAGTGTCCTTGAGTGTTAAGAAAGGCACAAATAAATGAAATGTGTCATAATTTGAATTCACATTATCCTGATAAATAAATTAACCACAATTGGCCATCTTCTAACAAGGAAAATTATTCAAAAAGTCATAATTTACATTCGGTAAACTTGTTGACCACCTAACCAAAGCAACCATTTTGTTGAAAACAGGTAGCTAGAGACTTGGTTGACATGATGCAGAGAAGGAAGGCGGCTATGTCCAGGAGACCAGGTGGCAAGATAGCAAGGCTAGAAGGTTAGGCTCAGGTTTTAAGTTGTACTATCATGGTATTGATAGAAAGAGAAATGGAGTAAGAACAATCTTGAAGGAGGAGTTTGTTAGGGATGTTCTGGAGGTGCAAGAAGATCTCACATGTACTTATGAGTCCAAAGCTGGAAACTGAAGGTGTGATATTTTATGTTGTTAGTAAATATGCCTCACAGGTGCTTGGGTGCTAAAGGGGTAGGGAAAATTCTGGAATGAGTATGATGAATTGATGCAGAATATCTCCAGAGGTGAGAGAGTGTGGTAATTGATACATACTTCAATGGAGGACGGTACAGGCAATAGAGGTGATGAACAAGTGATGTACAGGTATGGCATCCAGAACAGGAACACAGAGGGAAAGATGGTGGCAGACTTGGCAAAAGGATGGATATAGCTGTTGCGAATGTTTCCTTTTTTTTCGTTTTTATTTCCAAAAGAGGCAGGGACATTGTTGTTGACAAGGAAGTAGCAGAGATTAGTAAAGGTGATGTGTGGAGGGTATTGAAGAGGATGGAGAGTGGACAGGCAATTGGTCATGATGATGTAGCTGTGGAGGTATGGAAGTGTCTAGAAGAGGTGGTAGTAAAGTGTCTGGTTAGATTATTCAATAAGATCTTAGACAGTGAGAGGATGGAGAGTAAGTGTGATGATTGTGGTGTTACGTGCTAGTAACATCGGAACTCCAGCTCCCATGAACCCTTGTGAGTTTAGCACATGGGGTACGTTAGAATAACGGTCGGGGCTAGGGGGTTGTTTACCTGTCGTAGCAACTGGATGTGAATAAAGTATAAGTTTATTCAACATGCCTCTACTGTTCATCCATAATGGAACAAATATAACATGGTGTCAGAATTGGTTGTTGGCAAAAGAAGACAGAAGGAATGAAAGTCTGTGTTTTGTGATGAGAGCCACAAATGAAAATGGCGTGAGCTATGGTAAAACGGCTGAGATGGTATAGCTGATAATGACAACGATCGCGTTGTGAGTGAGGAAGAGGAACATACACCACAAGTAGATGCTGTTCCCGAAAATAACATATCAGAAAAGATTAAAGTTGAAGAAATCCCTGCACCCAGACCTGTCATCATGGATAAATTTAATTCACCATCATGCATGGAACTGACTGGTAACCTTGCAGACAATTGGAAACGTTTTAAACAAAGATATAATATCTATTTAGCAGCTAGTGGAGCAGGTGGCAATGATAAGAAATTGAAAGCGTCCATTTTTTTGCACGTGATTGGAGAAGATGCTCTGGACATATGTCATAGCTTTCAGTTAGATGAAGCTGACCTGATGTTGACTGCACTTATGGATAAGTTTGAAGAGTATTTTGTGCCCAGACAGAATGTGATTTTTGAGCGGAACAAGTTTTTTTACCCATGGCCAGAAACAAGGAGTACCTTTTGATCAGTATTTAGCTGAGCTTCACACACTGATTAAAACTTGTGAGTTTCAGACTTTAAATGACTCACTAGTCAGAGACTAGATAGTCAGATAGTCTGCGGAACTCACAAAAATACACTCAGACAAAGACTGCTCCGTGAGATAGGACTGACACTGGAGAAATGTGTCGCCATGTGTAGAGCAGCAGAAACAACCCATGCACAGGCCAAATAGGTGCGCAGAGAGGAAACAACTGCAGAAAAATCAATCACTTCTCTAAATGCTGCAAAGCGACATCAATGAAGAAGAAAGTACATGCAGTGGAAGAAGACGAGGAGGAGGAGTTTGTAGTGGACAGTGTACAGACTTGTGGTACAGACGTAGCTGAATGGATTGTGCCGATCGAAGTAAATGAAACAAATTCATACAAGGTCTGTCAACACAATCTGCACCTCTCAGAATCCTACTTGATCAGAAAAATGAATAGCTTTTCTCACATGAATAGGAACAATGCTTCAGGCAGCTTTAAGAGACCCTAACACAAGAGCCTGTGCTGAAGTTCTATAATCCCCAGAGTAGCACCAGGGTCTCAGCAGATGCTTCGCAGTACGGCCTTGGGTCGGTGCTACCACAACAACATGAGGAGCAGTGGCTACCAGTCGCCTATGCATCCAGGGCCTTGATGAGCGCCGAGTCAAGGTACGCCCAAATTGAGAAGGAACTTATCGCAAGTACGTACGTGTTTGAACGATTTCACCAGTATGTCTATGGGCAAGCGTTTGAGGTGGAAACAGACCACAAACCACTCGTTTCGATCATGTCTAAGCCATTAAATGACTGCCCTATAAGAATTCAATGTATGTTGACAAGACTACAGAAATATGATGTGAGGATGATATACTCACCAGGGAAGTACATGTTCACCGCTGACACTTTATCCCAAGCAGTGGACAAGAAAGAGAGTGCTGACAGTGAGAAGAGCGCAGATATACAGGCTTATGTGGATATTATTGTGACATCTCTTCCTTTTTCTGCAGACAGAACCAAGCAGATCAAAGAAGAAACGAGAGACGAAACATTGAAAGAACTGAAAGATAATACAGAAAAGCCTGCTCATTACAGGAGTATGCCTCTTCAGAACTGCCTATCTCCAGCACATATGAGCATTGAGCACATACAGCTCAACGCTCCCCCCCCCATACAATGGGCTGTTCTGGGTTCTCGAGGCAGGCGCTAAGAGTTTCGTGCTGCACATGGGCAGGTGTAACGAGCGAGTGTCACTCAATCACCTGAAGCCAGCGTACACGATGGCGGGTGAAGTTCTGCTTCTTGCCTAGGTTCCAGGCCGATCAGGCCTCCCGTGAGGCACTAGTTGGGTATCAGGGTAGCTTCTGGGTGTTTGGGGGCGCTGTGTGGTGGACAATGAGGGGTGTGGTCTCTTACTCCATGGGACTAGGGGCTGGAGCCGTGGCTTAGGCCGGAGTCTTATATATATATGCACCCCGGAAGTGCAAAGGGGAGTGTATAGTGGCATGGAGGTTCTCAATAAGAAACTTAATCTCTCATTCAAGACTTCAAGGCTCCGTCATCAATCATTCCTCGCCGAGCACCACAACAATAGCGATGCTGTATAGTTTAGAGACAGTGGCAATGAAGAAAAGACAAGAAGCAGAGCTGCAAGTAGTTGAGATGAAGACTTATTTCCAATGTTTACATCGTTATGATTAAAGAAATGTACTATTTTACTCTCCACAGCATTTTTTACACAGGTACATTGAGATTTAATTTTCCAGAAACTCAACATGGAATGTAGTCCTGTGTGACTAATGCCCAGCTTACACCTTACGATTTTGAAGTCGCCGAATGAATAGCAGTCTTAAGGAAATTGTAAGGAAATCTTAAGAGTTGCAGGGTAGTCGCAGGGCTCCCATGCTGAACCTATGTGCCTTCCATGGTTATTTCAGAACTGATCAAAGAATTATAAATGGAGGAAAAAAAAAATAAAGAAAATAAAAAGGAAATAAGGCCAGTAAGAACATTATTTTCCTCCTCTGGTATTTTCGTCCATCAGGTCTTAATTCCAAATTATCTTTGTCAGTTGTCTTTCTTGCTTTGTACCCCTTCACTGTTTCCACCTCCTCCTCCCCCTCCTCCCCCTCCAGTACCTCAGCATGACATTTTTATGTCAGGACTTTATATGGTACCTGCACTGGAACAATTGATTATTGCTATACGTGCTTCAACACAGATACTAAGAGAAAAGTAATTGACAAACACCAAATTCCTCCACTTAGCTAGCTGGAAGACTTGATGCGAAGGATTATAAGCAGCTCAAACCAGCAGCAACACTTTTCATCAGACACCGCCCCATTCCACACTAACCTTCAGATATTCTCTGCTCTTCTACCCATAGGAACAGATTAACATTTTACTCTCTACACCTGAAAAAATGTATTTGGCATTAGCTAATTTTATTCACAGTAGTTGATCAAGTTGAACATATTGATGTGATTTAGAGTAACAAACATGAATAAATAATCATTAGCAAAATATGAAATAAAGGCTCGGTGGTTCAAAGTGTGGTTAAGGAGGTAGTTGTGATCTATCAAACTGATGGTTTGAATCATAAATCACCGATTCTATTTAAGATAAGATAAGATAACATAACATAACTGTATAACTGTATGTGACTATGAAGACATTTCTTCTTCACAAGCAGTAATAAAATTGTAATGCATATTAATAAAACAAGTACATTGGTCAAATAATATTGTCATCAATAAAACAGTGAAATCATAACATATGTGTTAATATAGATGAGTAACCCTTGCATTTTAACATAGAAATGTACACCTAACTTCAAGATAATTCTACTAATAGGTTTTTTTTTTCCCTCCAAAGTATTCAAGTTACAAAACTGTAATTGCATATCTGCCATCTCTTACTGAATGCACAACTTTTAATGTGTTGCATAGGTGCATTTAAGTAATGTCTTTAAGAAGTGTCACAAAGGAAGCAATTGATACCAACACAAGAAAAAAAAGGCCCTGCAATGCCTGGTAATTTTCTTTCTGAAAACCACTCAGCCTGATTTTTTTTTCTCCCACTGAAAAGGATTCCTGTCTAAGAAGGGATACTTTATGTTGCATCTATGAGGTTGCTAATTAAAATCTATAATCTCTAATGAGTTTTTAGCACCCTTATTGGTTAACATGATTACCTAAGATAAGAGCAGTAAATTCGGCTCTTTTAATTAAGTATAGGATTTACAGTTGCTTTTACTAAAGAGCATCTGAATTGACGTTTGGTCTGGACACTGCTTGGGTAGCTAATCTTCACAAAGGGAAACATTCTGATATTCAAGCACTATAAATCACATTCATGAATATATAACTGTGCTTAACACAGTCACTTGAAGAGACATTACACAGACAGGCTTTTTATGTAGGGCTGATCTTGTTTTTCATTGCAAGAAATTAAGTTCTGACATGGTTTCTCAAAGAGCTTGAGCATGTTGAATCAATCGATTACCAAATATTAAATGTCATATAACCAGTGATGTGCGATGAGGTTCATTGCTGGTGGGGCACTTCATTTCAATCAGAATCAGTAATTGTACACAACTGATGATGTGTCCGCGTCAAAAGTCAAAGTCAACTTTATTTTCAATATTTTCACATGTACAGAGCATTGAAATAGCGTTACTCTAAGACCCATGGTTCAAAAGTACAAAAGACTAAAGAATTCTCACAGAAGAAAAAGAAAAATGATGAGCTATGCTGAGGTAGGTATGGTTAGAGTGCATTTTCTTTGCTTCTGTTTTTTTCTATTTTTTTTTTTTGCTATTTTGCTATTTTGCAATTTTTGCTATTTTTAGTTTTTGCTATTTTTTGACTGAAGTGCTAAAGTGATAGCAGTATTAAAGTCCATTTGTATCAACAGTTTTTACAGTGCATTCATGGTGAAGTTCTTATGGCAGGCACCTGATGACAGTGCAATGTGTGTGTATGGTTAAGTGGGGGGTGAGGGATGGCAGAGCTTGGGGATGCATGTGTGTGTGTGGGGGGGTTGGCTCAGAGTCCATAGTGTCTGAGTGTGTGTGTGGGGGGGTCAGAATACATAGTATGCGGGTGTTTGTGTGTGTGTGTGTGGGGCGGGGGCTGAAAGGGTAGAGGGGGCAGAGCAGGGAGGGAATTGAGCTTCCTGACAGCCTGGTGGATGAAGCTGTCCTTGAGTCTGCTGGTCCTGGCCCGGAGACTCCGCTGTCTCCTTCCTGATGGCATCAGACTGAAGAAGCTGTGGGATGGATGCAAGGGATCACCTTCGATACGGAGGGCCTTGCAGGTGAGATGGGTGTTGTAGATATCCTGGAGGGGGGGAGATGGGCACGACAATCTTCTCAGCCGCTCTCACTATGCGCTGGAGGCTCTTGCGGCAAGATGCAGTGCAGGCGCCGCACCACGCTGTGATGCTGCCGGTCAGGATGCTCTCGATGGTGCCCCTGTTTCCACAAACACAAAAACACAGCACTCATTCACAGTCTTCATGGTATTCTGGAGTAGGTGTATATGGTTCAGTTTGTTGTCCAACATGCTTATGTTGCTGTGCTGTCCAACATGCTTATGTTGGACAGCATAATGGTGGGGATGGCTGGCTTGTTTGGGTTAGTTGCCAGCCTAGCCCTGACATCTCCGTGCTTACCCCTCTTCTGCTTCCTCTCATGCCTGCTGTGGCGCTTCCACGGCAGTGGCAGCACGGTCGCGGTGCCATAAATGAAAAGGACTCAGCAGCCATCAGCCAGTTCGGCCAGATCAGCCTGCTGAATGGAGAGAGAAAGATATTTTTTGGCGTCCTGAGCTAAAGGCTCTCTACATACCTGCAAAGAAAAAACTTCATTGACACATCAGTGCAGAAGGCCGGGATCAAGGGCTTCTCAGGATGTCTAGCGCATGCCAATATCATCTGGCACCAGATACAAATTGCCAAAAAGGAACATAGAGACCTACATGTGATTTTCTTAGACCTTGCCAACGCATTTGGGTCAGTCCCTCACAAAATCTTATGGATGGCCTTCAACTACTCTGGTCTACCAAACCACATCACATATTAGGTCAAGAGCTACTTCCAGGATCTCCAATTTTGTGTTACAATCGAAAACATCACCAATGCCTGACAGCATTGAGAAATTGGCATCATGCCAGGCTGAACAATTCCCCCTGGCTTTTTTCATGGCAATGGAGCTTATTATACAGGCATCTTGTTCGGTGGTGGGAGGTAAGAGAACCAAGAGTGGTCTGCATCTTCTGCCAATAAGAGCCTACGTGGATGATATGACCATCATCACAACAGTAAAACCATGCACCAGATACTTGCTTCAGAAACTCCAGGAAAACAGCCAGTGGGCAAGAATGGAGTTCAAGCCAAGCAGGTCATGCAGTATCTATATTGTTAAAGGCCAACTAACATACGAGCAGTACTACATCAGCAATGAACCAATTCAAACAGTCCTAGAGAAGCCCATCAAGAGCCTTGGTCAATGGTATGATGCAGACATCGAAGACACCCAACAACTTGAGCAACTACAGCAGGACTTGGCTAATGGGTTTAAACAAATCAACAACATTTCACTGCTCGGGAAACTGAAGCTCTGGTGATACCAATTTGGGCTGCTACCTAGATTCTTGTGGCCACTGACGATGTATGAGGTCTTGCTTAGCCATGCCAATCGACTGGAAAGGCTTGTGAACACTCATGAGAGGAAATGGCTTTGACTTCCCAAATGCGTCAGCAGTGTGGGACTTTACAGCAAAGGAGCCCTGTCACTGCCAATTACTAGTCTGGTTGAAGAGTTCAAGTGTGCCAAGGTGAGGCTAGAAATGTCCCTCACTGACTCCTGGGACCCCATGGTAAGAGGTGCCACGCCTACCCTAGCAAAGGGGAAGATGTGGACCCCCGCCACAGCGGTTCAACAAGCCAAATCTGCTCTCATGCATCATGATATAGTGGGCCACGACCAACAAGGAAGAGGATGCTTTGGCCTTGAAGTTTTAACACCTCTCAGACAGTGGCATCTGCAACTGAGCGTCGAACCCTGGAGTTAGGGGAGATGCATTAACAAGAAGAAGCA
Organism: Fistularia tabacaria; assembly: GCA_901007705.1. Taxonomy (NCBI): domain Eukaryota; kingdom Metazoa; phylum Chordata; class Actinopteri; order Syngnathiformes; family Fistulariidae; genus Fistularia; species Fistularia tabacaria. The sequence continues at coordinate 40,528 of CAAKHD010014295.1, forward strand.
GCCAGATGCTCCAAAGCCTTAGCACAAGCCAAGCAGGGCCGCTGGATGAGGCGGGGGGGGGGGGTGAATAGGAAAACACTCGCATGGACACAGGTTGGGTGG
>CAAKHD010014295.1:40649-103335 GCA_901007705.1 Fistularia tabacaria
ACCCCTCCAGCGGGGGAGGGGGGGGGCGGAGGGGGGGGGGGGGGGGGGGGGGGGGGGTTAATAGGAAAACACTCGCATGGAGCGAGCTCTGGAGCATGGAATCCAGCCGGCTGAGTTTCATCATCCGAGCTACGTATGATGTGCTGCCCTCTCCCATAAATCTACAGCTATGGCTTGGAAAGGACCCATTTTGCCCCCTGTGTACCACCCCTGCAGAACCAGCCTCACTCAAGGGAGATATACTTGGAGACTCAACCAGGTCCTCAAGTGCCTGGCTAATAAACTTGAGTGCAAAAGGGAATCTGTCAACGCCCAGCCCTTCAACAACCAAAATGTGCACTGACACCACTCAGTGTTTGTTTGGGAGGGGTACAAGCTGAGGGCTTGCCCCTCAAACCCTGATCTGTCCCCACTGAATACAGCTGGGGACTGGCAGATGTGAATCAGCCTAGATCAGAGACTTTTTTTCCCTCCAGAGATAGTAAAAACGACCCTGCGACCAAACAAACGTCCTCTGATCTATGTCCTGCCAGCTCGCCTACATCATTGACCTGACAGTTCCCTGGGAGGACACCATTGAAGAAGCGTATGAGCGCAATAACCACCACACCTGTCTCCAATCCCACAATCATCACCACACTGCTAATAAGCTGGCTAAGCAATCAGATCCTTGACCAGATCTTGCTTTGGTATTCTTTGAGGGGCGGCGTGGCGCAGGAGGTAGAGCGATCCTCGAACCTTTCTGGTTCAATTCCCCACTCCTCCTAGTGTGTCAAAGTGTTGTTGAGCAAGACACTGAGCCCCTAACTGCTCCCCTGGACAGCATGCCAATTGCCCATGGTTGAGCCATGATGGGTTAAATGCAGAAAAGGAATTTCCCCACGAGGGATTAATAAAGTATACTGTATATATTGCTCTCATCATAGCCTAGTCCTGTTGTTTTCCATCTACCGTATTAAACACCTCCTTAGGTCTTACAGCACCTCTCGTCTCCAGTGGGGCTGCATTTGGATCCAAAGACAACCCAAACCCAAAAATCAGGGTTGCCGAGGGAAGGAGCCTATCCCAGCAGCACGTGTTTATCTATATCTATTCATATTCTTACATATATATATAGAGAGAGAGGGAGAGAGAGATGCATTATTCATTTTAGCACACCATGCAGTCTGCCCTTGATGATTTAGCCGATTTAGATTTAGCTTTTTAGCCTATATAACTGATCCACGGCCACACCAGCTGGTAAGATATTCCTCCAACTTCCACTTTGAACACAAATGGGACATTTGGCTTGTTCAGAGTAGCTGATTCCTGACCTTTTCTACCGGATCGTCCCTCCTGGCTTTCTACTGGCAGCCTCAGTACACATGCAACAGCATGAATGGAATCTTGAAATATTCCACCCAGAGTTGACAGCGGAAAGATTTTATCAGACTTATAAAACATGCAGCACAGTGAAATTGATTGTCTAATTTTCCCATGAAAACAAATGTTAAGAATGGAGTACACCTGGATGGAGGGAAGTGAGCGGAGGTGAATTATTGATGGATGAAATTATTTGATGTGCTTTGGGGACGGTAATTTAACCCGCACAGTAATTTTTACCTTTTAAATGCAAGATGTGTTCCATTTCTTAAACAAGTTTGATTTGTCAAATAAAGCAAACACGTTAAATGTTTTTATACATGACTGGCTACAGCCAAGAACTGAGAATGGGCAAAAACTCACAGTAAAAGAGAAGAGGAAAATATGAAAGATTTTCTGCATTAATAATCATCAATATTGAATCCTGTTAAAATAATGTGGTTCGTAGACATTCTATGAAACATATAAAGAAGCATCTATACATAGACACACGCACACACACACACACACACACAAACACACACACACAAACACACATACACACACACACACATATTCACTCACACATATATAAGAGTTGCAATTGTTTATGACTCAGCTGACATCGTGGCACCGACCCTCACAATCTTTCTTAAATAAATGTACAACTTCTATATGAGGGTTAAAAATGTTGCCAAAAACTTGCATTCCCAAGGATCACATGTTTTGAGCACAAAGGTCATACAGTATGATTACAATAAAATAAAATATTTTACAATTTTTACCAAATAATAAACAAATTCATTATTTGTATATGTATACAAGTATATGTTTTCACAAAACCTCCTGCCTGGCAGTAACAAACCCAGCTTCCTTCTAGGAATATATTTACTATCCCTCCTCTGTACATAACCAAACCATCTCAGTCTGGGCCCTCTGACCTTATCTCCAAAACATCTCTAAAATGTGGCGTCCCTCTGATGGACTCATTCCTGATCCCTTCCATCCTCGCCACTCCCAAAGACATCTTCATCTGTGCTACCTCCAGTTCAACTTCCTATCTTCTCATCAATGCCACAGTCTCCCCAAGCACTTTTTTCAACATGTCCAATATGCTTGAACCCATTTCTTCACCTCTTTCTATACTCTCAAATACTGTGCAATGTTGACACTAAATACTTAAAATTCTCCACTCCATATTGCCTCACCATTCCACTTGGCTCCCTCTCATTCACACACATATATTCTGTCTTGTTGCAACATATATTCTGTCTTGTTGCAACTAACCTACATTCTTCTCTTCTCCAGATTATACCTCCACCTCTCTAGATTTCCCTTCAGCTGTTCCCTGCTCTCACTACAGATCACAATGTCGTCTGCAAACATCATGGTCCATGGAGATTCTTGTCTAATTCATCTGTCAGCCTGTCCATCACCACTGTATACAAGAAGAGGCTCAGACCTGATCCCTGATGAAGTCCCATCACCACCATGACCTTTTCTGTCACACCTACAGCACACCTCACCTTGCATACATGTCCTGCACCAGTATCACCACTATCTCACATCTTGCATATATGCAGTCTAACACACTTCTCCAGACCTCCTAATACAATACCGGTTCATCTCTCGACACCCTGTCTATGCTTTTTCGAGGTCTACAAAGGCACAATGCAGCAATGCAAAATACTGCATCTGCAGTACTATTTCTTTGCATTAAACCATACTGTTCCTCACAAATGCTGATTTCCGTTCTTAGTCTAGTCTTCTTTCCACTTCTCTATCCCCTAACTTCACTGTGTCACTAATCAACTTTATCCATCAATAGTTACAACAATTCTGCACATCTCCCTTGTACTTAAAAAATGGGCATCATCCGTCCTCAGGCATCTTCTTACTCTCCAAGGTCCTGTTGAATAATCTAACCAGAAACTCTACTACTGCTTCCCTTAGATATTTCCATACTTCCACACCTTCCAGACTAAATGCCTTTCCACTCTTCATCCTCTTCAATGCCATCCTTGCTTTACCTTTATGAATCTCTGCTACTTCTTGGTCCACAGTTGTCACCACTTCTACCCCTATATATTCATACCACTCATCTGGCACCTGTCAATACATTTTCCTCTCTAACTTGCCCAAACCTGCTATGTGTCCTTTCCATCTCTATCTCTCTGTTTTGCTAACGAGTAAAAATCATTCTCTCCCTCCATACCGTTCGACTAAGCACACAAGTCATCATATGCCCTTTTGTTTGGCCTTTGCTAACTGTAACCTTTTTTTGCACTGCATCTCCCTGTAGTCCTTTCTGCTCTCTTCAGTCCCCTCAGTATCCCGGTTATTCTTTGCTAGCCTCTTTCTCTGTATATACGCCTGCGCTTCCTCATTCCACCAACAAGTCTCCTTATTAATTTATCTTCCAGACAACACAACAAGTACTCTCCTATCTGTCTCTCTTATCACATTAGATGTAGTTATTCAGTCATCTGGAAGATTTCCCTGACTACCCATAGCTTTCCTCAACTCCTTCCTGAAAACTATACAGCACTCATCTCTGTTCAGCTTCCACCACTCCGTCCTCTACTCTGCCTTTGTCCTCTCTACCTTGACACCAAAGTAATTCTACAAACTAGTATACCATATTGCCTGATTACACTCTCACCTACCTCTACTTTGCCGTCACTGATCTCCTTCAGATTACATCACCTGGGTGTTCCTCCGCCCTCATAAGTTACCCTATGTTTCTGCTATTTCTGTAAAAAACTCGTCATCACTGCCTTTTACGTCCTTTGTGCAAGGTATACCACCATCTATCCCTTTGTATTCCCATCCTGGATACATAACCTGCACATAACGTCATCCCCTCTGTTGCTTGCACCAACATTTTCTTTAAAGTCTGCACCAATTACCACTCTCTTACCTCTAGGAATATTCTGCATCACTTCATCTAACTCATTCCAGATATTCTCCTTTTCCTCTTACTCACATCCCACCTATGGGGCATAGCCTCTGACAATATTGTGCATCGCATCTTCAATTTCCAATTTCAAACTCATAAGTCCATCGAATAATGCAGCCTCAGGGCGGCACAGGCCAGCGTTTCCTTGAGCCAGACTTGGGGGAGCACAAGCCCAGATAAATGCAGAGGGTTGCGTCAGGAAGGGCATCCGGTGTAAAACTTTTGCCAAAACCAAATATGCAAATCAAACCTAAAATTTCATACCGGATCGGTCGAGGCCCGGGTTGACAACGACTGCCATTGGTGCCGATAACCTACAGGGTACCAGTGGAAATTGGGCTACTGTGGGAAGAAGAAGGAGAGGAGGAAGGCGTGTTCGGAAGCAGAAAGAGAAGGGGAAAGGCAAGAGTCTGGGACTGAGAGTAGGGACTTTGAATATTGGTACGATGACAGAAAAAAGTAGAGAGCTGGTTGACATGATGCAGAGAAGGAAGGTGGATATACTGTGTGTCCAGAACGCCAGATGGAAAGGTAGTAAGACTCAAGGCTTGGGAGCAGGTTTTAAGTTGTACGATCATGGCACTGAAAGGAAGAGAAATGGAGTAGGAATAATCTTGAGGGAGGAGTTTGTTAGGAATGTTCTGGAGTTAAAAAGAATGTCAGATAGACTTATGAGCCTGAAATTAGAAATTGAAGGTGTGATGCTCAATGTTGTTAGTGGCTATGCCCCACAGGTTGGGTGTGAGTCAGAGGAAAATGAGAAGTTCTGGAATGAGTTAGCTGAATTGATGCAGAATATCCCCAGAAATGAGACCGCGGTAATTGGGGCAGACTTCAATGGACATGTTGGTGCAGGCAATAGAGGTGATGAAGAAGTGATGGGCGGTTTTGGTATCCAGGAGAGGAACGTAGAGGGAGAGATGGTGGTAGATTTCGCAAAAAGGATGGAAATGGCTGTAGTAAATACTTTTTTCCAGAAAAGACAGGAACATAGGGTAACTTAAAAGAACGGAGGTTGGAGCACACAGGTAGACTACATCTTGTATAGGTGAGGTAAGCTGAAAGAGATCAGTGATTCCAAAGTAGTTGTAGGGGAGAGTGTAACCAGACAGCATAGGATGGTGGTCTGTAGGATGACTCTGATGTAAAGGAAGATCAAGAGGACAAAGGCAGAGCAGAGGATAAAGTGGTGGAAGCTGAAAGGGGAGGAGTGTTGTATGGTTTTCAGGGAGGAGATGAGAAAGGCTCTTGGTGGTCAGGGAGAGCATACAGATGACTGGACAACTACAGCTAATGTGATCAGGGAGACAGGTAGGAGAGTACTTGGTGTGTATTCTGGAAGGAAAGTAGATAATGATACCTGGTGGTGGAATGAGGAAGTGCAGGGGTGTATCCAGAGGAAGCGGCTAGCCAAGAAGAAGTGGGACACTGAGGGGACTGAAGAGAACAGACAGGAATACAATAAGATGCAGCATGAGGTAAATTTAGAGGTAACAAAGGTAAAAAACAAAGGGCATTTGATGACTTGTATGCTCTGTTTGACAGTAAGGAGGGAGAGAATGATTTATACAGGGGGGCAAAACAGAGAGATAGAGATGGAAAGGATGTACAGCAGGTCCATGTGATTATGGATAGAGAGGGAAATGTATTGACAGATGCTAGAAGAGTGATGGGAAGATGGGAAGAGTATTTTGAAGAGCTAATGAATGAGGAAAATGAAAGAGAGGGAAGGGCAGAAGAGCTGACTATTGGAGACCACAAAGTAGCAGATATTAGTAAAAGTGAAGTGAGGAGGGCATTGAAGATGATGAATAATGGAAAGGAAGTTGGTCCTGATGATATACCTGTGGAGGTAAGGAAATGTCTTGGAGAGGCAACGCTAGAGTTTCTGGATAGATTTTTCAACAGGATCTTAGAGAGAGAGAAGATGCCTGAGGAATGGAGAAGAAGTGTGATGGTGCCCATTTTCAAGAATAAGGGGGATGTGGAGAATTGCAGTAACTATAGAGGGATAAAGTTGATGAGCCATACAATGAAGTTTTGGGAAAGAGTAGTGGAAACTAGACTGAGAGCAGAAGTCAGTATTTGTGAGCAGCAGGCTTTGAGCCGAGAAAGAGTACTACAGATGCAGTATTCACTTTGAGAATTCTAATAGAGATGTACAGAGAATGTCAGAGGGAGCTGCATTGCTCCCTCTGACAGGTGGAGGTGGGACTTCATCAGGGATCAGCTGAGCCCTTTCCTGTTTGCAGCTGTGATGGACAGGCTGACAGATGAGGTTAGACAGGAATCTCCGTGGACTGTGATGTTTGCAGATGACATTGTGATCTATAGTGAGAGCAGGGAACAGGTTCAGAATAATCTAGAGAGGTGGAGATATGCTCTGGAAAGGAGAGGAATGAAGGTGAGTTGCAGCAAGACAGAATATATGTGTGTGAATGAGAGGAGCCCGGTAGAATGGTGAGGCTACGGGGAGTGGAGATCAAGAAGTTGGACGATTTCAGGTACTTAGGGTCAACAGTCCAGAGCAATGGTGAGTGTGGAAAAGAGGTAAAGAAATGGGTTCAAGCAGGCTGGAATGGGTGGAGAAAAGTTTCAGGGGTTCTATGTGATTCAACAATATCAGCCAAAAAGAAAGGAAAGGTGTACAAAATAGTGGTGAGACCAGTGATGCTGTATGGTTTGGAGACAGTGGCACTGAACAAAAGAAAGGAGGCAGAACTGGAGGTCGCAGAGATGAAGATGTTGAGGTTCTCTTTGGGAGTGACAAGGATGGATAGGATCAAGAAGGAGTCCATCAGGGGAACGGCACATGTTAGATGTTTTGGAGAGAAGGTATGAGAAGCCAGAATGAGATGGTTCGGTCATGTACAGAGGAGGGATAGGGACTATATTGGTTGACGGATGCTGGAATGGGAGATGCCAGGCAGGAGGTCTAGAGGAAGAATTGAAGATTATGGACATAGTGAGAGAGGATATGAAGGTAGTTGGAGGGAGAGATGAGGATACAAAGAACAGGGTTACATGGAAAAGGTTTATTCGCTTAGGCGACCCCTGAAGGGAAAAGCCGAAAGGAAAAAAAGAAAGAAGAAGAAACTCATAAGTCTATCTAACACTCTTTTCACTTTCAGAACATTCCTAATGAACTCCTCCATCAAGATCATGCCTACTCAATTTCTCTTCCTGTCAATAAAATGATAGTTCAACTTAAAACCTGCTCCTAAGCTTTTAGGCTTGCTATCTGTCCACCTACTCTCCTGGACACAAATTGTAATCACCTTCCTTCTCTGCATCATATCAACCAACTCTAGCTTTCTCTGTCATCGTCCCAAAATTCGAAGTCCCAAAATTCGAAGTCCCAGACTCTTGCCTTTCTTTTTCTCTCTCTGCTTTTGATCACGCCTTCCTTCTCTACTTCTTCGACCCACAGTAGCCCAATTTCCACTGATTTCCTGTAGGTTATTGGCACCAATGGCATTCATTGTTAACCTGGGCATCGAACAATCCGGTATGAGATTTGGAAATTCGTTTCACGTATTTGATTTTGGCATAGGTTTGATGTTTTTGTCCTCTGCATTTATGCTGGCTTTCGGACTGGCTCAGAGAGACACTGGCTTGTGCCCCCCTTTGGCTGCATTTGTGCCCCTGAAGCTGCATTTGTTCCTGAATATCCCAATAAAGGCATTATCTCACTGGGATTTTCTAACCTTTGATTACCTAATCTTGTCAATATCAGCAGCAATGACTAAATAAAGGAGAAGAAAAAATGAAATATAACGTGAATTTCACCTGGCTCTTTTGCTTCTATAGTTTTGCTGATGATGACTTTCAGCAGATATTTCTTGTATGTCCATCATTTTTCACATGTTCCGTATATGCATTTTTTTAATTCATTGGTTCATTTCTGACCTAATTTCTTGAATAATTGATGTCACTAGTAATATATGAGAGATTTAACATTACAGGCCTCTGTCCCATCACATACGAAATGTAAATATGCAATGTCAAATCAAAATTGTCTCAACAGGAAATAGTGGCACACCCCACACCTGCGTGTCCTCCGTGATTCTGGTGATTCTGCCTGAGAGGAAATTGTTTTGACAGCGTTATTATAATAATTCAGGATAAGTGGGGCTTGGCAGAGCTGATATTGAGCTGACATATCATGCAAAAATAATAGTAGGGACTTTGCTGCCTCCTACATACACTGTCTCAACCACTCATTGGTAGTCGCAGAATGATTCTTCACATTGATGGTTTCCAAGGTGATTTTAAATACCAAGATGAATCTCTATTGGCTCGTCTCAACAACAGAATGGAGATTACATTCGCCCACTTCTGACCAGGCCAAATGAAAAAAAAACAGGGAGGGGTGATTACTCATTGGCCCCTTAGACACAAAACCACTCACACACACACATGCCCACACACACTCTGTGACCTTGGCCAAAAGTTTTGTCAATCAGGCAGGGAACTCTTCCTACACTTGGGTGAACATTGACTTTCAGCCGGCAGGACACCTCACTAGAGCAGCTGCTGCACCTCCTCCAGGACAAAGTTGCCCACTGGCTCATCATTAAAGGGCCACACAGATGTTCATCTGCCCTCACCTCAACCTTCCTTACCACTGTTTTCATTTCTGCCAGAGCAGCTGGGTCAAGATTTGGAGCGTTTTAAAAATAAACATTGCTTGGTTTTAACAAGCTGGATAAGACAAATTGAGCTCACAGTTAAGGTTTAGATAATTTTAGGTCGATATCGGAAATCAAATGCTTATTTTATCATTGCTGAGTGTGTTTCCTCTTATTGTCCCTTTATTTATTTGTTTTTTTCTTTGATATTGTGGATCGCCTGGGGATAGTGAGGTTCCCAATAGCCCAGGGGCCTCGTCACTCCAAATGGGGCCCAAAGCTGATGAGCTGTGGCCGCCCTGTGGCAACTTTTATCGTTTGAACGTCACCGTGAACGACTGCTATCCAATCCCCCACATACAGGACTTCTCCACACAGCTGGCAGGTACCACTGCACAGTCCCATTGGCCTCTGAGTTACAAGTGGTGGCGGAATTTCCCCACCCAGCCTCAATCAAGGCATTGCTAGAGATTTTGGGCATGGTGAATTTCTATAACTGCTTCCTATCCTTGCACTGCCCACCTCCTTCAGCCACTTCATGGGACTCTGTGCCTTGAGAAGGCAGACAAGCCTGTTGACTGTCCAGGCCTTTGACAGGGCTAAGCACAGCCTATCTACTCCAGCCCTCCTCGGCCATTCCACACCCATGATGACCATTGCTTTGACGGCCGATGTGTCTGACATAGCCGTGGGGGTGGTGGTCAGCCATTGCTCTACTGACTAAATTGGGTATTCCAGCCCGTAGCCTGAAACTGGAAAATGCAGTCAGTAATGTGTCTCAGGCAGCAAAATGAGCCGGTGAATGGTTATGGCTATTGAAGAAAGGAAACGATTGTTTGCTTGTTACTTCGCTATGTAGCATGGAGGGGGGTGTTTCCAGGATTCTGGATTTCACTGTCAAGCCTTCTGGAGGTGTTGTGGGTCTAACTTGACGATACATTGTTGGACAAAGGTCCCCACTTGAAAACCCCAATGATACGCTTCAGACGGCTATTGGCTAATGTAGGTCAGTGGTTTCTGTTTGGTAGGGTGTTAGCCTACTGGTAGCTTGCTTGTTCTTTGGTGTAGATAGCTTCTCTACTGTCTGAATTGGGCTTCTAGATGTGTTTCACCAAGGCTATTGGCACAAGGGATAGTCACATATTGTCCTGTGTATTGATGTATGAAAAAACCTTTAAGAATTTGTCTCCTCTGTATGTCTGCAGCATGTGTCAGTATTCACAATAAAGCTGATTTTGACTGTATTTGGCTTTGACTTCTGTAACCTTTGCATCACCATTTGTCCATTTAGCCTTTGAACATCACATATTTTGTAATGCATTTTATTTTCACATCCATCTGCTCACAAACCATCTTATTTATATTGTCTGCCAGAAAAAAAACCTCAGTAAGTCAATATATTTTGAATTAAAAGTAGATTTTTCTCTGGTCTTTAAGTCCAAACAAATATAATAAATGCATTCATGAAAATAAACAAAAAATATAAGCATCTATTTGTTTTCTTACTTTTTAAATCTGAAAAAATTAGAAAATTTAGCAGCAAATTAATTATATTTTTATATTTAAGAGCTATTAATTAGGCTCAAATTATAGCACCACATAATTTGACTTGAAATAACTTTTTTTAAACAAATTTTACTGGTCCGACAGATATTAAACACCATGGACAGTTGAAGCATGTGTGGAAACTATGTTGACAATGGTTACACTGCCTCTTCTCTCTCCTCATATCCACTCTGTATTTGCCACCGCATAAATCCATTTCGGACGTGGAACTACTTCAGAGAGTCATCTGATGGTAAATCTGCAGTCTACGCATACAGCAGTGTTAACCTGTCATGATCTTTTATTGTTTTATGTTGAAATTGCACTCAATTAACATTTCAAGAAACATGTAAGGCCTGGTACATAATTTTTTCATTACTCTTTTTTTCATTTCGTCCTTAAAATGACAAACTGACAGTTCCTATTTCCCATGAGAGGAAAATTTGTCTGAAACCATGAGTTTAAAAACCATTGCATGAATGGAGTCTCACACACCTGCCAATGAAACTACAAAGTTCACTCTACTACGGAGGGTAGCGGGGAGAGTCCTTTTTTAGAAATGCCCCTTGGTGTGCTTTATCTCTTCCATTCATAACTCTGACTTGGACAGGAGGAGAGGGAGCTGAGCTCTGGAGGCAAAGACAGTAAAATGAGACAAGGCGGACTCAAGCATGGCCCTCACCAGATTGTCTTTCGACCAATCAGTTTCCCGCTTGCCTGCTTGTCTTGCCACCTGCTGTCTCATTAGCCTCAAGGTTTCTGTCTGCTTTTGACAGATCCTTGTTGAAACTTTTCTAATTTACAATTGTTTGTTAGCTTGTTAGTTCCCATGCTTTGTCTGTAACTAATAAGGTGTGAGAGTACTTTTCCTGCTGTGTTATATTTGTAGCAAAAAATAAATCATAAAAAGCAACACTGCTATGGTTCTGCTTGCTACAAAAGTGCCAACCTGTATCAATGCAGCAGTCTAACTAAGCACAACCATAGGTTTTATGATTTTTTGTCAGATGGTGTATGGATTTGAGACTGTCAAAGTGCAGGTTATAACAAGCCCTTACAATGTGAAAGTAAAAATACAATGCTCTTGCAACATTGTAATACAGACCACAATTAACTAACGGTAATTTGAAAAGAAATACAGTTGCACTTTCAAGTATAAGTAGAAAACATGTGTTTTCCTCCTCTGCACTAGTCCAGTGAGCAATGGCTGTCACTAACCATCATGCTGATTGATTATGGGAAGGCTGAGTGGCACTAAACACAGCCTTCTCTGCTCGACATCACAAAAGTCATTAAGTTTAAGGTCAGACACAAAACTGAAGATGTTGTAGGATACTGTCAATGGGATTATATGATTATATTAAATGATGGATGCAATATTGCATATTCACCTGCAGTGACTGTGAACATGCTTAGGTTCAACAGGCAGTTTCTTTGCAAAGTCACATGCCCTCTTTAACTTAATATGTTCCCGCTTTGGATTCCCTGCACAGGCCTGCAGTCAAGTATTTCAACCTACTTCATCCAAAGAGATAAACTTATGCATCCCATAGTCTGAGACGGACCTATTCATCGAAGCTTATTGAGGTTACCGGCGTTCACATATATGTACCGACTTTAGGGAGGCGATATCTGCTCATGTGATGCAACTTATTTCCTCTCATAGCTGCAGAAACACATTAGCTGCCTTTGGGGACTTCATGACTGTATGAACTGCCCTCTAGATGGTTCTTTATTTGTTTTTCAGGTGGTTCATTTGGAATATGTACCCTGGTAGTTACCACTGACATAGGTGTGACTCGAAAACTCAATGCAGGGGCAAAGGCAAGGAAGTCGAATGATGCTGTGCTCAATGAGAGGAAAATAAGGCTCTTGTATGAAGCTATGATAAATAAAAATAAAAGGGGAATTGGCTGTCTGTGCTAGATTAATGTCGCATTAACCATCGCAATGTAACACACCACATCAAGTGAAAGAGGTTACCTTAAGCCTAGCATCAGGAAACTTGTAAATGTGCCTGTCATTATTCTTACCAGGAATCCACAGCAACACTCATGTTGCCTTCATGGATCACAGCCATTACACATTAGCCATCCCCCAGCTATTTGTCCAATCTATAGGTGGCTTGGGTGGTGTCTGTCTTCATAAGTGCAAAATTTTATTGTGGGGTTTCTAGCAGGTTCACAAGAAGAGCAGGGTTTTGTATATCATAAACATTGTGTTCAAGGTAACTCAGTGGAGACGAGTGGGATTTCACCCATTTTTTACTATTTCCCCAAAACCTTGAAATGCTTTTTTTTCTCACAAATTGCTGATGAATGGCTTTCAATTTCCACTAAAACAGTGACTGAATGATTTTCTTTTGCACCGCTGAAAGAAAATTAGGTTTTGCGTCTTGGTTGTAATATTTACTGTAATTTTGTCCCCACTACCTCTATAGTTTTTCTGATACATTGTTAGCATAAGCAATTCCCCCTCAGCCCTGCGCCATTCAGCTACTTTGCTGTAACTGAATTTCTATTTCATCAAGGAACAATCATTGATCATGAGGACAGCAGGCTGGAGCTGAATGACACGATTCTTCTGTGTGAAGTCATGCAGCATTATTGTATAAAGACCTTTTTCAAAAAGGAGAGCCATTACTGAAGCAAATTATTTAGGGGTTTTCAGGGCCAAATAAATGGAATTGCCAACTGTAAGTCCAACCGAGATTGTCTTGCTGTGAGTCGTGTGCATTGGTGTGTTTGTGGGTGTTGATATGCAGCTATGATAGAAGACATTTTTGAGACGATGAGAGTGGGGACCATTAGCACAATGCTTTCAGGTAGCAGATCAGTCCTTTTAATCAGTCCCATTTTGTCAAAGACAGTGTAAAATAGGCAGATATATTCAGGCTGCAGTCTTACACCTGCTCTTAATTTAATCAAGAAAGATAACCAAGGTCTTCTATCAGTTTCTGTGCTTATGCTTCAAAATACAAACTTCATATCCTGGCCATATTCAGCAGTTACCTCCCCTACACATGTAATAAATGTATTTTTTATGATGGCCAGTGTTGCTTGTGCTTAAATGGAAATATACCCTGAAAATAACTGCATGTTTTGGTGTCATATACCTTGGTATATTTTTCCACTTTTCTTTTTTCTTGAATAATCTGATAACATGCTGAGATTTTCCTAACACTCCAATGGGGTTTAATATTTTTTACTAGACTTCTCCAGGACAAACTGGAGTTTAACATGAACATCCTGAATTGGTAACAATTGGTAACAAGTGCAGTGAAAGCTTATACTTTAATTTGGTTTGGCTTGTCAGTTTCGCATCTACACAGTCACGTTTCTAATTATTTGTATATTTTCATGTTCTTTTTTCCAGCAAGGTTAGGAGACAGTTGAAACAATTTAGAGAATCTACCTTTATGATTGCCATACTTCATAGTTTGAGTTTTTCTACTTTGATTGGTCAGTTTATGGACAGGTGGTAAGAATCATTGTGTCTGTATGTATTCAAATTTTGTCTGAATATTCTTATTTTGTAAGGATGCCAATAAAGTATTTTGATATACAGTACAATCATTGTAGATTATTACTCTAATTAAGAGTCGTTTAAATGTACCATAGGTCACAAATCAGATGAGGTGGGGATTGTGTTAGAAGGTACCTGTTATCAAATGCGCTATCAATGCTTGCGCACTCATATCAATATTTACTGTTTATACTATAATCAAAGTCACACTCTGATCGTGACTGTTGTGGTGTGTGTGAGCAAATGTCAACATGTGTTCGTTTCTGCTGCACATATGAACACACACATCATACATGCACTATTTCTAATATACATTCAGATGCCCTATTCATTTGATTTTCCACTAAGCCATACAAAAGCTTTCCTTTGTGTGAAGTTCCTCCATATACCACCCACATGGAAGGAAAGGAAAGGAAAAAGGTTGTTGAGTATCATTGACACTTACAGTGCTCAGATTTTTTGACATATGGAATTATGGAATTACTATGGAGACATTCTACAAGAAAAGGCAGAGGCACAGGAAAATGACCCACTCTGATCTCTTTTTGATTGTTCATTTCACAGTGTGCAATGCAACACCTGCGCATAAGATGCCGTGAAATACATGTGGCTTCAAACCACACGTCAAAAACTAAAGAACGTGTGCGGGGACTGAATCTGTCATACTGCTGCTCATCATTTCCAAATTAATGCTCGCCTTGAATTCCTACCCTTGTAAATGTGACTCTTACCAAGGCAATCTCAAGCAAGTGGCAGAGGCCACGTCAGTCATTACACACATTGTCATTTCCAAATCTTCTTCATCATCTGTTGTCACAAGCCAGTCAGAGGGGGCGCAGGGAGTGACAGGTGAGGATTGGCATAAGCAGAAAGTGGCTTGTCTTGAAATATATTCGAACAGTTGAGCTCTGAAAACAATTTTTATTGTTCAAACACAGGACGCCTGGCACTTTCTTAATATATTCAGTCATTTGGATTAAAGAGCCTCCGTACTTGCAAATCAATTTAAAGCCATTCTCTCCCTCTAACCGTAATGGCTTTATCATGCTGTTATCAGGAGGTAAAGTTGTCCATGTTATTGGAAAAAGAAGTTTCCTCTTTTTGCCAACCTGTTTATATCTCCACCTTTTGAAAGCATTTGATTTTTTTTTCCCATGTTGGACTTGTACTCTGTCTCCCGTTATTCAGTTACTTGAGGAAGAACATTAGAGCTTATGAGTTGATAAACATCATCAAATGGAAAAAGGGTTTCTCTTTATCTATGGATATGGCATCAAGTGACCAGTTTGTCGAGTATTGTACAGTCTCTGCTGGGGAGCGCTGGCTCCGCTAGCAGGCTAACAGTTCATCGTCGAGGTGCAGATTCGGCACCGGGAGAATACTAACGCTGGCATACCCCAAAGTTCCTGCAGCAGTTGAGCTAGGTCGGTCAGGTTGTGCCTGAGATAGTGCTGGCCCGGTCAGGACCAGAAGTACAATATTGAGTCTATAACGGGGGGAACACTCGGCACTGGCATCATAAGCCTCAAAGACTGGGAGGCAAGGCAAAGAGTGCTTGGATGGAAAACTCAAAGGGGGGCCCGGTTGGGACTGGAAGGCCAGGCGGAAGGGCGCTGGCATTGAAAAACTCAAAGGAGGAGGGGGGCCCAGACAGAACCGACTCCACACATAGACACCTGGAAACCCAACACAATACAGCCAGGCTCCTTTTTGCTGATGACCCGTTTCCACCCCAACCACTGGCTCATCCTGTTCATCAGTTTCCTCACCAACAGATCCCAGAGGGTGCTGGCAAACAACATCCTTTCTGACACCCTCTTCACCTGCACCGGCTCATCACAAGGCTGCATCCTGTCTCCACTGCTCTTCGTCCCTTACACAGATGACTGCAGGTCCACCCTACAGACCGCCACCTGGTGAAGTTTGCCAACGACACTGTCCTCCTGTCCCTACTGTCTGGTCCCTCACTCCACCATGGTTCAGCCCTTCAGGACCTCCTGCTTGATGCTGAATGTGAGCAAGACCAAGGACATGGTTATCACGTTCTCCAACAGGCAGAGGCAACTGGAGGAGGCAATCACCACCAACACAGAGGGGGAGCCAGTACAAACAGTGAGGGAGTACAGCACTGTCTTTGATAACCTCTGGCAGTTCTCCTCGAACACTGAGGAGATCATCAGGAAATGTCACCAGAAGCATTACCTGCTCAGGAAGTTGAGGTCATTTGATGTTAGCAGCACAATCCTAACCACGTTCTATTACTCTTTCATTGAGAACATAATGACCTCCTTCACCTGTTGGTTCCGTTCCATCACCCAACATGACAGGAATCACCTCGAGCACACCACCCTGGTCTGCTCCAACATAATTAGCCAGCCCCTCAGACCTCTCTCCTGCTTCCACAACCGTCAAACGATAAAAACAGCCAAAAGGATCCTCCAAGATCTGTCCCATAACTTACACCCAGCCTTCAACTGGCTCCCCCCAGGTTGCAGACTCCGCTGCCCCACATGCAAAACCCAGAGGAGGAGGAAAACCTTTGTCCGCAGAGCTGTCCAACTCCTCAACTCCCAGCAACTTTGCAAACGCCTCATCGCCATCCCTGCCTCTCCCCGCCAAGTGTAATGCAGCTCATGGTAAATTTTTTATAGAAATGCAGAGCGCAGTTTACTCTACAGTATCTTCTGCCAATGGCACAATCTGCACAGTTCTGTACAGTTATTTATTATACAACCTTGCACTTAAGTACTGCCACTGCCTACTTGCACATGAGTTCAGACACTTTTTACTCCTACTCTTTTTTTCTACCTCTGATTTTAATTTAGTCTTGTCTATATTTTATCTTTTCTATTTTCATGTACTATTGTCTACATTAATATATTCTTGTTTATATTTTATACATTCATCTATACATTTATTAAATGTTTACATTTGATGCTGCTACCCAGTGTGCTCGCTAATTGCTGCTGGCGGACAAATAAAGTTTTTTCTGATTCTGATTCAGAGACGCTGCCCCCCCAGCAGAACCCCTGCAAGAGGATAAAAAAAAGCATGAAGTCAGAGGAAATATAGCACAGGAAAAAGTGAGGCAGACAGAGAGTGTGCTTAGGAGTCGACCCAGCAACCAGTGGGACTGAGGCTATCGCTTTTAAGTCGTCACTGACTGCCATTAATGGGTGGCAGCCCTGAGTCCCCTGACGAGCAGTAACCCTGAGCTGACCCATAACAAGAAATTGAGCTACTGTGAGTCAGCGAAGGAGAGGAGGGAGCCATGTTCGGAAGTAGAGTGAGAAGAGAAAAGGCAAGAGTCGGGGAGTGGGAGTACGGACTTTGAATATTGGGAAATGATGGGAAAAGCTTCTAGACCGAACAGCATTGCTGGTCTCACCACAGTCTTGTTCACCTTTCCTTTCAGTATGGCTGATAGTCCACTATCGTATAGTACTCCTGAGACTTTCCTCTACCCATTCCAACCTGCTTGAAACAGTTTCTTTATCTCTTTTCCACACTCTCCTTTGCTATGGACTGTTGACCCTAAGTATCTGAAATCGTCCAACTTCTTGATCTCCACTCCCTGTAGCCTCACCATTCCACCGGAATTCCTCTCATTCGCACATATATATTCTGTCTTGCTGTTACTAACCATCATTCCTCTCCTTTCAAGAGCATACCTCCAACTCTCAGGTTTTTCCTAAACCTGTGCCCTGTTCTCACTACAGATCACAATGTCATCTGCAAACATCACAGTCCGTCGAGATTCCGGTCTAAGCATATCTTTCAGCCTTTCCATCACCACTGTAAAAAAGAAGTGGCTCAGAGTTGATCCCTGATGAAGTCCCACCTCCACCTTGAACTTCTCTGTTTCACCTACAGCACGCCTCACACTGTCTCAGAGCTAACATGTCCTGCACAATTCTACTCACAATTCTACATACTTCTCTGCTACTCCAGACTTCCTCATAAAATACCAGCGTTCCTCTCTCGGCACCCTGTTGAAGGCTTTTTCTAGGTCTATAAAAGTGAAATGCAGCTACTTCTGACATCCTCTTTACTTCTCTATTAGCATTCTCAAAGTGAATACTGCATCTGTAGTACTCTTTCTAGACATGAAGCCATACTGCTGCTCACAAATGCTGACTTCTGCTTTCAGTCTAGTTTCCATTACTCTTCCCCATAACTACACTGAGTGGCTCATCAACTTTATCCCTCTATAATAACCGCAATTCTGCACATCCCCTTTATTCTTGAAAATGGGCACATCACAATTTTTTTTCCACTCTTCAGAAATCTTCTCACTCTCTAAGATCCTGTTGAATAATCTAGCCAGAAAGTCTGCTGCTGCCTCTCCTAGACACTTACATACCTCCAAAGGTAGATCATCCTTTCCATCTCTATCTCTCTGTTTTGCCAACCTGGACAAATCATTCTCTCCCTTCTTACTGTCCAACCGAGCATACAAGTCATCATACGTACTTTTTTAAAACTTTGCTACCTCTATTTGTATCTTACACTGTATCTCCCTGTACTCCTTTCATTTATCTTCAGTTCCCTCAGTGTCCCACTTTTTCTTTGCTAACCGCTTTCTCTGTATACACTCCTGCACTTCCTCATTCCACCACCAAGTCTCCTTATCTACTTTCCTTTCAGACGACAAACCAAGTACTCTCCTACCTATCTCCCTGATCACATTAGCTGTAGTTGTCCAGTCATCTAGAAGCTCTCCTTGACCATCCAGAGCCTTTCTCAACTCCTCTCTGAAAACCATACAACACTCCTCCCCTTTCAGCTTCTGCCACTTTTTCGCTGCTCTGCCTTTGTCGTCTTGTTCTTCTTTGTCACCAGAGTCATCTTACTAACCACCATCCTATGTTGTCTGGCTATTTTCCTCACCTGCCACCACTTTGCAGTCACTGATCTCTTTCAGATTACCTCATCTATAAAAGGTGTCGTTTAACTGCGTGCTCCTACCACCGCTCTTATAAATTACCCTATGTTCCTGTCTTTTCTGGAAAAAAAAAAAAAAATCACGACAGCCATTTCCATCCTTTTTGCAAAGTCTACCAACATTTGTCCTACTGCATTCCTCTCCTGCACACCAAACCTGCCCATCACTCCTCCATCACCTCCTGGACGCACAGTATATCCACCTTCCTTCTCTGCATCATGTCAACCAACTCTTGACCTTTTCCTGTCATCGTCCCAATATTCAAACTCTGAGTCCCATATTTTCAGACTACTCTCAGGCCCTGACCCCTCTTCTTCACTCTCTGCTTTTGAACAGGCCTCCCTCCTCTCCTTCGACCCACAGTAGCCCAATTTCCATTGGGACCCTATAGGTTATCAGCACCGATGGCGGTCATTGTTGACCCGGGCCTTGACTGATCCAGTATGAGATTTTTAGGTTTGATTTGCAAATTTCATTTTGTCACAAGTTTTGCGCCAGATGCCCCCCCCGCCCCCCCGAGAGTGGCTCAAGGAGACACTGGCCCTTGCCGCCATGAGACGAAAAAAAAGAAAATGGCTAATATGAAAAATGGCAAATGACATTAAGACTCAATTTCCTGAGAACACAAGACACTAAAATGCTTCATATTAAATAAAAAACTGGACTGTTTCACTTGGACTGTGATTTGATAAAGTATGTGTCCCAATTTTCTTATTTAAAGTCGTGTCAAGGCAGGTCAGAGAAAATTAAAAGCATATTTTCATGGCCATTCTTTCCTTTATTTTCTATGAAGAATTCCCGTCCAGATATGATCGAACTAGTATCTACTCACCTATACGTACCCATCCATTTTTCTGGTCATTTCAACTCTGACTCTAACTCTTATTCCCAGAGCTAAAACAGTTTTGGAAAGTTTTGGTCCAACTGTGAAGTGCTTTGCCTCTGAGGAATACAACTGATAAGCAGCTGAATACTTATTATTTCACAAGTAAGTTGTATTGGTTAGCTAATATTCTACTACAATAGATGTGTCGGGATGAGATCACCTTTCCAAGCACGCCACTCCATCTGAATCCTGTTCTGTAAATGTTGATGTGTTATTTGTTGTTTTTCAATAAGAACTGTATCTTTTCACCAACAAAGATTAAGAAAGGCTTTCGCAGGCTTATTTTTTCATGGCCCGTTTTATTATGTATCCAGCTGGCTTGGGATGTGATTGTTTGTTTCATTGTATTTGCCCACAGGTAAGATTTGAAATGTGTCTAGTAAAGGGCAAGCCTAATCCCCAATGTGGGATAAGAAAAGAAGATGATGTAGACATTGGATATACTATATAAGTGTACGGCTTCTTCAGAATATGGAGACTTAGAGGATCAATTGACTCTCCTGCTGTATAGTCTGAGCTGATATATTTGGCTGGGTAAGCATGTGCTGACTGATATTTTTAGGTGTTGAAATGTTTTATCGTTTCCAGTTGTGAGGTATTATGAGATTTCTAGAGGGTTCCGTGCCATCTGTAAGCCATTATGAGGTAAATAAGTCCATAATGAACGCAGCTTCTCAATTGACATTTCTAAATTATATTTTTCCCTCAGTGCTTTGTGTTACGCCCCTGAAAATGTTTGTTTTTAGAAAACGCAGTTCTATGTGATGTTTATTTGTTACCATAGCAACATGGAAGCAGTGAATACTGAAAGACATGAGTAAATTCACCATAGGGCCATCAGTTACAGTCGTGTGAGTACAGTAACGGTCAGCAGCCCTGCAGTTAGTAGACTATTCTCTCTCCTTCTTTGCCAAGTCTGTGAGTATTATTCATTCAGTAACAAAGTTAGGAAGCTATTTAAGTTTGTGTGGCTATTAAAACTGCAGTTATGCAAGTTGTTGCAAAGTTAAGTTAGCTCTATATTTTGCCGTTGCTTACTGTTTTCATTTGAATGATCACGTTTCACCTTATTGGCCGTGCCGACAGGATAGCTGAGCTATGCTATATACGAGATACTGCTGTGATGTTTTTTTTGTTTAAAAAATGCAGACATTTTGTTGTATTGTGTTATATTTTCACAAGATTCCCTGTGAGCTTCATGAAAACGGATCATCTGTCTCCTGGAGTTTTTTGGGACTGTTTCTGAAATGGAAACATAGCCCATGACACTTTGTGCTAGTAATTTTTTTATTACATTACCCATCTGGGAAAATCTTATCAACATTATCCATCACAAATAATCACAAATTGATATTGCCATTTTGCATTTCACTGCTCCATCATCAATGCGACTACTTTTAATGCTGCAGGGGATCAAATAATGGATAGGACCCTGCATATTCAGTTTGTGCCAAGGGGGAGTACAAATCAAATCCTGGTTTACAGAGGATGTGGAAATAGCAGAGTGGATAGAGAGGCAATCGTTTTGTTTTGTGACCTGGGTTTTTGCTTCTCATTTTCAGTACACTGATCTTTCCACTCTGAGGCAAAACAGTTGAGGGTGAAGTTGAATTAGAGGTTGGTAAACTTTCTAGCAGATTGGTCATGCCATTCTGAAAGATTGAGCCTCAAGTCTATGTGGTCAGTTCAAAATTCAGCAAACATTACAAGAACAACTTTTTTTTTGTTAAAAAAAAAGTACATAAAAACGTTATAAAAACGTTATGGCTGACAGCTAGGCCATACAATTGGGCCTGGAGAGGGTCCCGCTAGAAACCCTGATCCCTGTCAAGGCCCTTGATCATCATCTCCTGGGTACGGTCACTCACCGGACTTCCCCAGTTCACAGGCTGTTCTCGGGGAACCACCATAAGACACATCAAATCGGCTCCAACGAGGCAGCCCCCATATTGACTGGGATAATGAGTCAAATTTGTAGGTGTTACCACAAAATTAGACTGGCATGGTGTAAATACATTAAAAAGGAACCAGTCATAACTTTTCAAAGTTGAGGTGGTTATTGAGACATTTCTCATTGGCT
The DNA here is from genome assembly GCA_901007705.1 of Fistularia tabacaria. Taxonomy (NCBI): domain Eukaryota; kingdom Metazoa; phylum Chordata; class Actinopteri; order Syngnathiformes; family Fistulariidae; genus Fistularia; species Fistularia tabacaria. The sequence goes on from CAAKHD010014295.1 coordinate 62,562, forward strand.
GGGTTTCCCTACTCACTGTTTGTGGTGTGTTCCCAGTAAATGAAGAGGAATGGTCCTGTGGGAAAGAAGAGGAATTCGCCATCTGTGATATACAGCACCATGTTCCCTAAGTTCTGCAACCTTCAGTTAGGATTCAAATGCTTATTTTCTTTTCCTTTCTTCCACTCAAGTCCAGATGCATCCGTCAATTAGAGGAAACATGAGCCTATTTATTAGGTTTTGAAGAGTCATCTAAAAGCAGAAACAGTCTGTGTCTTATTTTTTGAGTATTAGCCCAAAGGTTATAGTCTAATGCAGCCTCAGGCCGGCACAGGCCAGTGTCACCTGGAGCCGGACTTGGGGGGGGGGCACAGGCCAATATCTCTCTGAGCCAGTCCCAAGCCAGGATAAATGCAGAGGATTGTGTCAGGAAGGGCATCTGACATAAAACTGTTGCCAAACCTAAGAATTTCATACCAGATCAGTCGAGGCCCGGGTTAACAATGACCGCCGATAACCTACAGGGTACCAGTGGATAATGGGCTACTGTGGGTTGAAGTAGGGAAAGGGGGAAAGGCATGTTTGGAAGCAGAGAGAGAACAGGAAAAGCAAGAGTCTGGGACTGAGAGTAGGGACTTTGAATATTGGGACGATGACAGGAAAAGGCAGAGAGTTGGTTGACGTGATGTAGAGAAGGAAAGTGGATATACTGTGTGTCCAGGAGACCAGATGGAGAGGTAGAAAGGCTAGAAGCTTGTGAGCAGGTTTTAAGTTGTATTATCATGGTACTGACAGGACGAGAAATGGAATAGGAATTATCTTGAAAGAAGAGTTTGTTAGGAAAGTTGAAAAGAATGTCAGATAGACTTATGAGCCTGAAATTAGAAATTGAAGGTGTGATGCTCAATGTTGTTAGTGGCTATGCCCCACAGGTAGGATGTGAGTTAGAGGAGAAGGAGAAGTACTGGAATGAGTTAGATGAATTGATGCAGAATATCCCCAGAAATGAGAGAGTGGTAATTGGGGCAGACTTCAATGGACATGTTGGTGCAGGCAATAGAGGTGATGAAGAAGTGATGGGCAGGTTTGGAATCCAGGAGAGGGACGTAGTGGGACAGATGGTGGTAGATTTTTCAAAAAGGATGGAAATGGCTGATGTAAATACATTTTTTTCCAGAAAAGACAGGAACATAGGGTAACTTATAAGAGCGGAGGTAGGAGCATGCAGTTGGACGACACCTTGTATAGATGAGGTAATCTGAAAGAGATCAGTGACTGCAAAATGGTTGCAGGTGACAGTGTAGCCAGACAGCATAGGATGGTGGTTTGTAGGATGACTCTGGTGACAAAGACGATCAAGACGACAAAGGCAGAGCAGTGAAAAAGTGGCAGAAGCTGAAAGGGTAGGAGTGTTGTATGGTTTTTCGGAGAGGAGTTGAGAAAGTCTCTTGGTGGTCAGGGAGAGCTTCCAGATGACTGGACAACTACAGCTAATGGGGTCAGGGAGACAGGTAGGAGAGTACTTGCTGTGCTGTCTGGAAGGAAAGTAGATAAGGAGACCTAGTGGAGGAATGAGGAAGTGCAGGAGTGTATAAAGAGAAAGCGGTTAGCAAAGAAGAAGTGGGACACTGAGGGAACTGACAAGAACAGACAGGAGTACAAGAAGATGCAGCGTAAGATAAAGATAGAGGTAGCAAAGGCAAAACAAAGGGGTATGATGACTTGTATGCTTGGTTGGACAGTAAGGAGGGAGAGACTGATTTACACAGGTTGGCAAAACAGAGAGATAGAGACTGAAAGGATGAGTGATGGGAAGATGGAAAGAGTACTTTGAAGAGCTGATGAATGAGAAAAATGAAAGAGAGGGAAGGGTAGAAGAGCTGACTATTGTCGACCACAAAATAGCAGAGATTAGTAAAAGTGAAGTAAGGAGGGCATTGAAGAGGATGAAGAATGGAAAGGCAGTTGGTCCAGATGATATACCTGTGGAGGTAAGGAAGTGTCTAGGAGAGGTAGTGGTAGAGTTTCTGGCTAGATTATTCAACAGGATCTTAGAGAGAGCGAAGATGCCTGAGGAGTGGAGAAGAAGTGTGATGGTGGTGGTGGTGATGCTGGTTGTGAGAGAGTGGTGGAGTGTGCTGTGCGTGAAACAGAGAAGTTCAAGGTGGAGGTGGGACTTCTTCAGGGATCAGCTCTGAGCCCCTTCCTGTTTGTTGTGGTGATGGATAGGCTGACAGATGAGGTTAGACAGGAATCCCCATGGACCATGATGTATGCAGATAACATTATGACCTGTAGTGAGAGCAGGGAACAGGTTGAGAAAAATCCTGAAGGCTGGAGGTATGTTCTGGAAAGGAGGGGAATGAAGGTTAGTTGCATCAAGACAGAATATATGTGTGTGAATGAAGGGAACCCGGGTTGAATGGTGAGGCTACAGGGAGTGGAGATCAAGAATTTGGAGGATTTCAGATACTTAGGGTCAACAGTCCATAGCAAAGGAGAGTGTGGAAAAGAGATAAAGAAACAGGTTCAAGCAGGTTGGAATAGATGGAGAAAAGTTTCAGGGGTTCTATATGATAAAAGAATGTCACCCAGATGAAAAAGAAAAGGTGTACAAGACAGTGGTGAGCCTGCGATGCTGCGTGGTTTGGATATAGTGGCACTGAACAAAAGACAGGAGGCAGAGCTGGAGGTAGCAGAGATGAAGATGTAGAGGTTTTCTTTGGGGGTGAAGAGGATGGATAGGATCCGGAATGAGTCCCATCAAGGGGACAGCACATGTTAGATATTTTGGAGAGAAGGTCAGAGAAGCCAGACTGAGATGGTTCGGTCATGTACAGAGGAGGAATAGGGACTATATTGGTAGACGGATGCTGGACTTGAAGATGCCCCGCAGGAGGTCTAGAGGGAGACCGAAGAGGAGATTTATGGATGTAGTGAGAGAGGATATGAAGGTAGTTGGTGTGAGAGATGAGGATACAGAGAATAGGGTTAGATGGAGAAGGTTGATTCACTGTGGCGACCTCTGAAGGGAAAAGCCTAAAGGAAAAGAAGAAGACAAGCCGAAGGGTAACAGTCTGAGAAGAAAATAGCTTCCTTTTTCTGTGAGGGACTTAGATTTAGAAAAGAATCCATGTAAAAATAATTTGAGAGCAACAAGACCTTTAAAGTTAAACTGCGAGAGTCATGAAAAGGGTGGTTAACGGCTCAGTCTCACAGCACAAAGGACCCTGGTTCGATTCCCAAAGGTGGAGTCTGCATGTTGTCCATGTGGGTTTCTTCCAGGCTTTCTAGTTTCCTCCCACAGTCCGAAAAGCATGCAGGATTTGCATGCATTATTTAAGATGCATCATATAGAAGATATTAGAAAATGGTGGGATGGTTGATGGGTTTTCTACATTTTGCCCTGCGGACTTGTGACCGGTCTGGGATATAACACTGCCTCTTAAAGACAGCTGGATGGAGGCTTGGAAAGCCCAAAAACTGCAGATTGCCTTTTTTTTTTAATTCCCTCAATGAAGGGGACTGAAATACACATCAGAAACTTTTACACTGAAACCTTGCCAGACCTCTGTGATCAGATGGGAGGTTTGCTTCAAAGGTCAAACAGACAAGCAAATGTCGGAAGAATTAAAGTTATATACTAAATGCTACAGCGTAACTGTTTACATTAAATCTGGCACTGCTTAAAAATGTAAACTTAAATTTGCTTTAAAATGCTTTAAAGTCAACTTTCTTAAATATAAATCAAGTGACTTCATGTTATATCTATTCCTTTGATCTGTTTATTAGAAATATTTTCACTCTCATATCTCATATTTCTCTGTTATTTCATATTTATAATATATTTATACAGAGTAAAGTTTTTTCAATTCTCTCTCTGAAATAAGTTTATTTTTATAATTTTTTGTTTTTATTGATGGGGTCTGTAATTACTGCTTCTCTGATATGGGACATTCTTGTCAAAAGCAGTGTTACACCTGCTGATATAACTGGCAGCAAGAAGACATGTTTTTTTTTCTTTACCTTCCATCCTCCTGATCTTAAAAACAAAGTATAATAATGACTTACACTTAACAGTGTTTTGGTGTTCGTAATATGATTTGATCATTAAATAATACATTATTTAACATTAGTTGGCCTCTTGGAATTAAGACAAATAAATTACTGACTATAAAATAGTGGAGGCAGAGGAGGGTTGAGAGGAGCAGCTATTTGGTTTTGATGACTTTGAAGGATGCAAGTAGCTGAATGAACAACAAGGATGTTAAACCTCAAAGAAGTTGAAGACATTCAGCCCTTTTGTCTGTGAAATCAGGGATTTTGCTTCATGTTTGTGTTTTAGTTTGTTCTTGTTTTTTATAGCATTTACTCTATCATTGAGGATTAAGAAAAAACATTGCAGTTCCTTGACATGTTTTTTGGGGTTCTTAAGCAGTTGCTTTGCATACCAATTAATCTTTTCTTTTAGGCCACTCCCTTCAGGGGTCGCCACAGTGAATCAACCTCCTCCATCTAACCCTGTACTCTGTATCGTCTTCTCTCATTACTAACTTTTTGCCCTCTTTCACAACATCCATAGATCTTCTCTTTGGTCTTCCTCTAGACCTATCTGGCAGTTCCAAACCCAACATCCTTTTACCAATTTATTCACAATCCCTCCTCTCTAAATGACCGAACCCTCAAAGTCTGGGTTCTCTGACCTTACCTCTGGAAACGTCTAGCTGTGCTGTCCCTTTGATCGACTCATTCCTGATTCTATCCATACTCATCAGTCCCAAAGAGAACCTCAACATCTTGATCTCTGCTACCTCCAGCCCTACTTCCATTTTGTTCAATGTCCCTGCCTCCAAACCATACAACATCGCTGGTCTCACCACTGTCATGACAACTTTTCTTTCATTCTGACTGTTACTCTTTATCACATTTTACCCCTGACACTTTAGCCACCCAACCTGCTTGAAAGCATTTCTTCACCTTTTTCTCCAGTGCTCTGGACTGTTGTCCCAAAGCACTTAAAATCAAATACTTTCTTTATCTCCACTCCCTGTAGCCTAACCGTTCCATTTGGGTCCCTCTCTTTCTCACACTCATATATTCTGTCTTGCTGTGCCAGAACCGTCACTCCTGTCCTTCTTCCCCATACAGTGCCATAGTTCCTCTCTCGGCACCCTATCATATGCTTTTTCTAGGTCTACAAAGCCACAATTAAGGCACTTCTGACCTTGTCTGCACTTGTGTACCATTACTCTCAAATACTGCATCTGTCATACTCTTTCTTGGCATGAAACCATACTGCTGCTCACCAATGCTTAATTTTGCTCTGTCAAGTTTACTCTAATCTTTCCCATAACTTCATTGTATGTGATCCAGGAACTCTACTGCTATCCCCTCTACACATTTCCACATCCCCACAGGTATATCATCAGGACCAACTGCTTTTCCACTCTTCACCTTCTTCAATGTTACCCTTATGTCACCTTTATGAATCTCTGCTACTTTGTGGTCCACAAACGTCACCTCTTCTACCCTTCCATCTTTTTCATTTTCCTCATTCATCAGCGATTCAAAGTACTCTTTCCATCTTCTCATCACTTGTCTGGGATCTGTCAATAGATTTCCCTCTCTATTATATTGACCCCATTTGACCCCATATATTCACCCCATTTGATTATATTACCGAAACCTGCTGTAGGTCCATCCATTCTCAATCTCTCTGGATTCCTGTCTGTTCTCTTCAGTCCCCTCAGTGACCCACTTCTCTTTGTTAACCTCTTTCTCTGAATATAGTCACGTACTTCCCCAGGTCTCTTTATCTACTTTCCAAGCACTCTCCTACCTGTCTCCCTGATCACATTAGCTGTAGTAGGCTACTCCTGCCTGAAAACCATAAAACACTCATCCCTTTTCAGTTTCCACCACTTTGTCCTCCGCTGCACCTTTGTCCTCTTAAGCATCCTTGTCATCAGTCATCCGACAAACCACCATCCTATGCTGTGATGACACTCTCACCTGTCCTGCTCACCTACATTCACTGCTGTATTCTCATTTAGATTTCATCTTTGACACAAGATGTAGCCTACCTATGTGCCACTGCCTCCAGTCTTTTGAGTTACCCTATGTTCCTGCCTTTTCTGGAAAAAAACAAAACTTGTTTACTACAGCCATCGCCATCTTTTTTGCATATGGCCCTCTCTGTTCCTATCCTTGATGCTAAACATGTCTATCACATCTCTATCATCTCTATTGCTTGCACCAACATTGAAGTCTGCACCTGTGGGCGATAGCCACTAACAACATTGAGCATCTCAACTTTAATTTCCTCTTCAGACTCAGAAGTCTATCTGACACACTTTTCACCTCCAGAATATACTCAAAGAACCCCTCTTTCAAGATAACACCTACTCAATTTCTCTTCCTATCAATACAATGATAGTACAACTTAAAATCTGCACCTATGCTTCTAGCCTTGCAATCTCTCCACCTGGTCTCCTGAACACACAGTACATCCACCTTCCTTCAATGCATCATGTCAACCAACTCTTTAGCTTTTCCTGTAATTTTACCAATATTAAAAGTCCCAGACATTTGCCTTTTATCTTCTTGCTCTGCTTCCGAACATGCCTTCCTCCTCTCCTTCTTTGACACACATTAGCCTAATTTCAAGTGGTATCCTGTAGGTTATTGGCACCAGTGTTGGTCATTGTTAACCCGGGCCTTGACCAATCCGATATGAGATTTGTAGGTTCGATTCACATATTTTGTTTGGCACAAGTTTTATGCCAAATGGGCTTCCTGATGCAATTTGCATCTATCCGACTTGGGACTGGCTCAGAAATACACTGGCTTATGGCCCCCGAGGCTGCATTTTGCATACCAATTTATACACTGTATTATTTTTTGTATGCAAAACAAAGAGTGTGTACCTGGGTCTTCATAATGAATCATTTTAAGAGGTTCAATAATTGAAGCAAGTGTATGGATGATGTGAATGTCACCAAGACAGGCAGATCAATGTTAGGTAGTCAGTGATAAAAAAAAAGCCTCTATCATCCATCGGAAGTATGTCTTTTACACTTGAATAACTTAATCGTGTGCAAGAAGTAGAGCCCATATCTGATTTGACACCATTATTAGAATAAAAGTCAACTGGCTCTAAATCTGTCTAAGAAGTAGATTCTCATTTCCCCATCCAGGTCAGGTTTATTAGTAAAATCCCCCTCCCTGACCTGCCTCATTTTCCCTCCATGGCTGAAAATTTTCTGGAAGATGGTGTAACTCAGGGCCAATATTCTGTTGATGGATTCTGGGTGAAAAAATAGAGCCCGATTGTGAAAGATGGGCAGGTCCCAGAGCCATTTCTTAGCCTCCTTCACCAGCTGAGTTACCTGGTTTAATGACTCTATAAGATCTTACAGAGAAGACTTTCATTCAAATATTTTGAGTAGCAAAGCCTTTCTTTTGGGTGAACCAAATTTTAAAAATGATGCTCTCTTTCTATGACAATTTGGAGGTAAAAAAAATAAATAAATCAACAAAACTGATCAGTAATCAAGGCTGATTGGGGCCAGAGAAATGTTTCTTAAAAAACAATGAGGGGGACTCAACATGGTTGTTTGTTCACCCAGCCTTCTTAATGTGGCCGATAAAAATCATGTAATTACATTTGATGCCTTATTTCCTTGTGTTGTATGTGTTCAAAAGAAGTTCATACACATCTAAGGGTCAGATGAATGAGGATGGGTTAGTTGATTTTCAGTCAATGAATGAATAAGTAAAATGGGAGGAAGCAGGAGAGCCAAAGGGTAGCCCAAATAGGCAGAAAATACAAATCATGTTTTGGTGTAAGATTGGAAACCAAGCCATCTCCTGGAATTTAGAGTACAAACCCACAATATTGGATGGGTATTGATTACTAACATGAATATATTGTACGCCTTCATTCATTCTTAACATTAAAGGAACAATTAAAATGCAACAAATATTTTGCTCAAGCCCTCCTATTACCCTTATTTTGGAATAATGAATATAGAACATGGATTACTTAATGTTTATCAATGTTTTTGCCCTTAGTGTGAAGGGAAAAATGCATGACAACCTTTTCTTTTTAACTTTTAGTGTCTGCTGATATGCTTAGATCGGGCTTTTGGAATTGATTGCATTTTTCTCTTTTGTGTGTGTTTGAATCCATCAGAGAAAATCAGCTTTTTTCCCTGACAATATCAGCTGGTTTAAAATCAGTCCTTCCAGGAAAATAGTGAACAATCTGTCTTATTTACATATAATTTAATTGTTGGGTGAACAAGCCTTCCAAATGTCAAGGTGAGCTGTTCTGGGAAAATCAATCGTCCTTTTTCACAGCGGTCATAATGAGAGAAGCACAAGCTTCTTCTACAAACATTAAAACTGACTCCACACAGATCATATGTATCCGTGAGCCATTATAGACTGGCAGCCCAGAGCAGATATATAAAATGCTCTTCTGAATATTTCAAGTATTTATGCCAGCAACAAGTTAAAATATCATGTGCAGAAAAGGAACAGCCAAAAAAGAGAGTCAGTTAGAGTGCTGTTATAAAATAAACAAACAAGTACATTCATAAAAAGGTGTTTAACTTTGACTTAACTGCGGACACAACCAAATCATGAATATACAAGAGTATGTCTTCTGAGCTGCAAAATAATTGATGGCCTGAGTACACGCTCAGGTCCATCTATGTTAAAATAGGGTCAGGTTTTAGTTGGAAATTATCTTTGTGTTTTTCTAGATCTGTTCTGTCTGTCCATCTTGTTAAGAGTTGAAGTGAACATGCTGGAGGGGAACTCATTAGTTACCTACTGCCTGCCCAACAGTCATACAGTATTGTATTGAATACCTTTCAGTTGCTTTGCAGAGGAGGGTTATTTAAACGTCTGTGCCTGCTGATCATTTCTTAAACAGGGATTTTCTCAAGAATATAGGATGACAGTCAAACCGATGCATTCGAGTCACATGACCTGAACCTGATGAGGTCTGGCTCTTTACACTCCAATGATATTCTGGCTATGGGCCATGTCCCAGGTTGTCCCAAATATGCCATGGAAGGGATTATGACATAAACCTAATAAACAAACTAACTCGTGTTTCCTTTTTTTCTTACTATCAAATACAGACATCTACAAATGCAAAGCAACTGAGGAGTTTTTAGGTCAAGCTAATATCTTTTTTTTCATATATAAATTGCCACGTGTTTTTGTGGGGGTTTTTTTGTTCTCTTTTTCCATGTGACTCAGTCGTCTTAGTAGATAGCAAGCAATAAAGGAAGTGGTTGCCCCCCCCCCCTTGACTTTCTCTTCTCTTCATCCAATGCGCTCCTTCAGAGGTAGAAAATAGGCTTGCCGTTTGAGTGGCTTATCTGCAGCAACATATGAGGAGAGCAGCCAAGTAAAGCACATCTTGTTTTAATTGGTTCTTTAAAGCCTGAGCAGCTCCACTGAGGAAGAGGATCTGTAAAATAGCATAGAGGTCCCATAGTGAACTGTGGCAGAGCACATTAACTCTCTCCAAACAAAGAGCTTATTCATAGGTGCTCATGACTTGCTCTACAACACAGCAGGACTGAATGGGTCTCTTCAGCTGAAACCCCTTTAAAGTGAAGAATGTGAAGCTTTTAAATAGATTTAAAAATGATAGTCATGATTTTAATGAATAAAAACATCTAAAATCATATTCAACTGTCCTTTCTTACCCTGTAACTCAACATAGTAACATCTTGAGGGAAAAAAAGCCACAAATACAAAACATCTAACATGAGCTGTCCCCCTGTTGGACTCATTTCTGATCCTATCCATCCTCGTCACTCCGAATGAGAACCTCAACATCTTCATCTCTGCTACCTCCAACTCTGCCTCCTGTCTTTTGTTCAGTGCCACTGTCTCCAAACCATACAGCATTGCTGGTCCCACCACTGTTTTGTAAACATTTCCTTTCATTTTAGATGAAATTCTTCTATCATAAAGAACCCCTGAAACTTTTCTCCACCCATTCCAGCCTGCTTGAACCCGTTTCTTTACCTCTTTTCCACACTCACCATTGCTCTGGACTGCTGACCCTAAGTACCTGAAATCCTCCAACTTCTTGATCTCCACTCCCTGTAGCCTCACCGTTCCACCCGGGTTCCTCTCATTCAAACACATATATATTCTGTCTTGCTGCGACTAACCTTCATTCGTCTCCTTTCTAGAGCAAACCTCCACCTCTCATGATTTTCCTCAACCTGTTCCGTGCTCTCACTACAGATCACAATATCATCTGCAAACACCATGGTCTATGGAGATTCCTGTCGAACCTCATCTGTCAGCCTGTCCATCACCACTGCAAAGAAGAAGGGGCTAAGAGCTGATCCCTGATGAAGTCCCACCCCCACCTTGAACTTCTCTGTTTCATCAACAGCACACATAACCACTGTCTCACAACCAGCATACATGTCCTTGACCAGTCTAACATACTTCTCTGTCACTCCAGACTTCCTCATACAATACCAGAGTTTTTCTTTCGGCACCCTGTTGTATGCTTTTCTAGGTCTACAAAAGCACAATGCAGTTCCCTCTGACCTTCTCTGTACTTATTTATTCGCATTCTCAAAGCGAATACTGTATCGGACGTCTGCGGGAGTATTTACTTTAAAAAATTGCTGCACCCATTTTGATAGAAACTATTGGAAAAATAGGATCTGCAAGAGTAAACCACTTACACCTACTTATAGCATTTCTATTGAATAAATAAAAATGTATGTATGTTGCTGGGGTTGGTCTTGCGGCATTCCATGGCAGCACACCTGCCATGGAATGTTGTGTGTTGGGGTGGGCCATGGCTGCTGCTCATTACCGACAATCAAGGAACACTCAAAAGCTCAAGCTTTGTTCTGCATGTTTTTTTTTTGCGTTCATTAGTGATGGGCGGATGAAGCTTCATTAGGCTTTCAAGCCTGACAGCCAAGTGTTTTTGCAAAAAGGTTAATTTCTCAAGACTTCATGAACACACAGACCCACCCACTGGTCAAATAGTGCTACATGAGTATTTAATGCTTGTAATAAGAATTATGTTCATCTTTATGTATTGCATTTATGGTTCATGTATTGAGCCAAATAAATAAAATTTCAATTTGCAAGTGTATTTGTGTTGGCAATTACGATAACACCTTTTTCAATCTGACATTTTGTCAGTGTCTGATAAGATGTCAGGACAATTGTAGTTTTAAAGTGCTAAAGTGTTTTGACAAGGAAGGGAGGCAATGTCAGCGATTGTGCTGATGAACATTGATTTGGGAGGTATGTGATTTTTGGTGGTTTTATTATTTTTTATTTAAAATTCAGTATTTGTTCAACCATGTTAGGATTCAGTTGGTTTCTCTTTTTGGAGATAACTTCTCCTGCTTTGGAGAAAACTCTCTCACATGGCTCTGAAGAGGGGTGCACAAATATCCTATTGGCAGTCTGAACAAATTAGGATAAATGCACTTCTGCCTTTCCCAATACACAAGCGGGTCATCTGTCCTCCTAATATTTTCTTCTGAGAGATGTCAGTTAAACTAAACCAAAAAAAAAAATCCAGGTCTTTCAGCTACAGTCTGTGGTGATGTTGATCCTGCAGCTACTGGAGATGGTGATTAATTTGTTTCCTGTATGACATTTGCACACTCAGATATGAGTCGTTTCACTGCTTCATCAGCTTTTGTAGGACTGAAGCATATTGCTTTGAATCTGGGGTCAACTAATGTTGGAAGTGATTATGCTTGAGCTCTGCAGAGTGTGTAGCTTTTCTTGAAGGACCTTGATAAGGGGCTGTCCGAGCTGTCTGACCATTGTACTTGTTGTCACCACTTCTTCTCGGAGCATCTCTCCACCATTTTGAGTCACGGGATCACCTTTGAGGCGGTAACTCTCTTCTCCTCAGAGAGCTCCACAGTGGCTCCATAAAATTGAGATAAGACCAACAAGCATCCGGTGACATTATTGTACTCTTCAGAGGTTAGTCCAGGGATGTCATTATCCAAGCCTGGGTGTCTCCCACAATCATGGAGACCAAGGCCCCATCCAGGTCCTTCTTCCTGTTCACTCGCAGAAAAAGCTTTGTGAATACTGTATCGGTTATCAGTTCTGTCAATGCCATTATCATTGTGGTTGATAAACAAAGGTGGTATAGAAGGAATTAAGTAAGTTACTAGTTACTAGTATGTTGCTACAGTAGGATGTATATATTTCTTTGATAAAACATGTTGGCCAGTGTTTACAAAAAATCCTACATTCCTTTGGATAAAGGTTACTATAATACACTAACGATATTTGTAAACACATACCTTATTGGGAGAAATTAGATAAAAGTGTTCCCATACTGGAGTAAATCTCCATTTTCTCCATGAAAACAAGAAACTTATCGGAAGTCTCACTGGAAAACGCAAGCCGAAACTCAAGGCGAAACTCATGCAGCAACTCCAATACAACACCACAACTAGGGAGGGGATCCATTGGAGTTTATATGTGTTCATATAATGCTCAAATTCGAACCACTTCCTGAACCAACAAGCCTTCATTCATCATCAATGACATCATTGCTCCCAAACGATACAAGCCTTGATACGCGCTCCATAAATACTTCCTGGATTACTCGACACACGTGCTGAGGCATTGGAGCTCTCCGTCTCATCACTAGTGTTCACGATTCATGCCTTCTGCATGCCCTCTGTATGCCCTCCGTCTCCCATACCACTCTTGGTCTTCTCTAACGGGCAACAGGGATTCTTGCGCCATCGTTCGCTCTTGTTCCTCTGTTTCCCGTGCCATTATTCACTCTCCTTCCTGTTTCCCATGCCATTGTTCCTTTGTTTCCCACGCTGTCTCTACCGTTATGCGCTTTGTCTCCGTCTCATTATTCCATTCAGTCATTCTCTCGGATGCATCCTTCTCTTGTCTGTGTGGTTGATTACCTCTCACCTGGCCATCTGTGACCTGACTGGGCTTTCTTCGTTGGTGCATACCAGCGCCTTTTATCCTGACTGGGACGCTGCTGTAGGAGCATGGCTGTGCCTTTGCTCAACCGCCCTTTCCTAACCAAATTTCCCTCTTGGACAACTTTCGATGCTGGTGTTTCCTTGACACAACCACCACGTAGCGCCAGCTGTTTGCCTGCCACCGTGCCTGCCACCGTAGTTCTGGCACCAGAGCCCAACGGTTCACCCGCTATGAGAACCCTGCTGGAGGCCAGAGTCCTCCCTACCCTGATGCCGCAGCTCAGCGCCAAGCTGTGCACCAGTGGCTGAGTTCTCCGAAGGCTGGAGTTCTCCCGTCGCCGACCTCGCAATCCATTTGTCAGCAACTATACTTTACAACCAGACTCATGATAAAATTGCCCTTGTTGAACATCATCCGTTTTGGTCCAGAGTCTCGTGTGTGGGTCTGACAACCGAATCGTCACATCTACTGGATGATTTTTTTCATGTTATTAATATTTCCAATAAATAAGTAATAACCTTTTATCACACATTGTGAGGGAATTAAATACTATGATATAATATTTCATGCTAAAGCTCATCCCTTGACAGAATTTAATTTCAATAGGTCGAATAGTTTGTGAACAATTCTCATGGCAGACATTAAACAAACCACACAAAAGTGAAAACAACCTCCATGAAAAAGGTAATAAAATAGTAAATTAGTATATTAGTTGAGTGAACATATTTTGTGCCAGAAAGTCAGGGTTCACCTCTATTCTACATTAACAAATTTTTGCAAAGTGTAGTTTTGCTCCAAAAGATTATAAGATCATGATCATTACATTGGTGTCTTTTAATTTGAAAATGACCACAATATTGAACTGAACATTTATAGCCGTGCATTTATAGCCGTGCATTTATAGCCGTGCATTTATAGCGTGCTGCTCAGGCTTTAAAGAACCTACATGCTGTAGTGGCTTTAAGGAGAACTGGGGGAGGTGTAGATGTCTTTAAAGAAGATGGCTCCCCAGGGATTCATGTATCAGGGGCTGCTGCTGAAGTTAAACATGCCTCTAAGTCACTTAGCATACACACACAGAATACATTTCCTTGATAAAGAAATTATCAAGACCAAGCTACCCTCCAAAAATAACAAGAAAATAATCACATAAATAAAGCTTTAAGATATTTTCTTTCGGTATGTCACCAGCATAACATCTTGAATGTTTGCTCCGCACACTCTTAATGGCATTGTTTTGCCATCAGTTCAAAAGTCACTGTCATATCAATTTTATTATCAGACTCCTGGAAATAACCACTGATTATCATGAACATCTAAAATCTCAGATTTATTTATTTTTTCCCTGAATTTGATGCTTTGCATCCCTCAGAGCCAAGTGCTCTGTCACAACATTCTTGATTTATTTATGTATTCATTTTTTCAACCCAGTGTCTCAAACTTGCACACAAAAACTTGCTCTCATTGTGCTTCATTCAGAGTGTGAAATATGCATCTTCTGATTCAGCCATGGGGCTGTTCATCAGTTATTCTTTTCATATATTTATTCAGAATCTGTAAAAAAAAAAAAAGTCAACAGCTTCATTTTATCTTGTAATGTATTGATAATGGCCTGCTTTCCTGAGAAATTTGCAAACACCCTATTCGATGCAAAGCCTACTGCAAGTGAATTCATAGAATTTACTGCATTTGAAAAATCTGTTAAAACGCTATGAAATAAATTCTCTGTCATTTCTATAATTTAAATATTTAAACATCAGCACAAAACATTTCTCTGTGTTTTGTGTGGACTGTTAGCGATATTATTTATTTGACTGTGATAAAGAGGAGCATTTGAGCTTTTCTACAAAATTAGACACACTGCTGTTCAAATCCACTAAAACTGTTCACAACTGGAATTTTAAACAAATTCATTAAGCAGCACCTTATTTTACATGTATTGTATGCCAATTACACTATGGCATTTATCTATTTATTTTTTTCAATTTTAATGGAAATAAAAACCAATCAACCCACAGTCCAGCAACAGCAGTTAACACACAGGGAAGGATTATGTTCTCTTAACAACGAAAAAAAGGGCTCTTTTTTTCCCCCCTCCTGGTTTCTGTTTATGAAGTGTGATATTGAATGTTACCAATGGATATGTTTTTGAAGTGTGTGGTTGACAGTATCTTTATTTTGACAAAACATAAATCAAAAACAACAAAAATGTATAATTGGAAATATTTTGGGTGCTGTCATGTTCATAATAGACAATTTAAAAATGTTGGCCGGCTAGATTTACTTCCTGTTCTTTTTCCTGATAAGATAGTCCTACTGTGGCTTCTTCATCCCTCAAATGATTTCTTAGTGGGTTTTGGGGCAGGTTGTTCTAACGTTTTGTTGGAAACTGAGGACCCCACATGACTGGAATCACCCAAAACCTTGTACTCTCCCTTTATAAACAATATTTCACATATGTGTCTCATTCTTGTGAAGAAATGTAAAAAAAAAGCATATAATCCAGGCATTTTATGATATGCGAATGCATTCATCATTTAGCTGGAAGTGACACAGTTCTGTGAGTATTAATGTGTTGTTTTCCTTGTGTTCGGATTCTACGCATGTTTGTGTGTTGCTGATCGGATCAGAACTGTCAACTGTCATCCAGGAAAAAAGATAATAATTGGATGTGTTGTCAAGACCCCACCCCAGGTCCTTCTACTTTTATCCTACATTATTTATTCCCCTCCTTCTTACTTGACTCCCAAAGGCAGTTATTTACAAGGCTCATGCTGTTTGGTTATGAAGGGCAACACTGTGCTTTGGGAGTTGATTTATCACTGGAGAATGTTGCCAGGAAACCACCATTCAATGCATTCTGGATGCTTTGGCTCTATTTGTGGCTGCAAAACTGTTGTTGGTGTACTTTGCTCATGTTGCAGACTCCTACCGAAAACTAGGGAAACCTATGGACGATAGAAGGAATAATGCATTAAAGAAAAAGCTGATTGAAACTTCTTTCAGAATGTTATCAAATTCAAATATTATCTTTCAATATTTCAATGTGATTTCTCAAAACCTTGAATAGTTTTGCTCTGTTTTTGCAAATTCACCAATAAGCACAAATAAGGTGGTGTTTTCCCCTCATAAATTTCCTACCACTTTGCCCTCATATTTTTGTGCTCAAACTTTCAAATAATTCGCAATATTTTCCAAACATTGCACGTTTAAAGTAGCGAGCAATTACAGTTTCTGTTCAACTGGCACATTCTTTTGATATTAATTTTTAATCAGTCAAGTGATGTCGTAAGGAAGGTGGAAATTAATTGACTTTCTAATTTTTTTGTTTTGTTCTCAATTGAAAATTGTCTGACAGCAAGCAATAATGATACTTTCTCTCCCTTAGAGAATAAACAAAATGTTGCACAGCTCTGGTTCTAATCCTGATTGATTGTATTATTCATTGTGACATGAGTAGAGCCATTTTAGGATTCCCCCCAAGTGGCCCATGAATAATTTGTCTCTCAGCAAATAACTGTGTTCCTCTCCTCGCTCTACCTTTATTGTACCTCGAGAGCGGTTATCCGTGCTCCCTCCACACAGCATCTGAACCAAGATTGTGGAGGAAATATTACCAGGTGCGGGACCATCCATCATCGGGGGCACAGAGGCTATGAAATACAGGCCAGGTCTGACCAACAATGAGTCCTATCTTGTATGTTGGACCTCATGCTTGTATATTTATCACCTAAGTGGCTGCACAGTGTGATTCATTGAACAGTCTCTGATACAACAAGCTAACTGCATCTCCGGGCAGCAAAGTCACCATTCCATAATAATACTCCAAACCCATTTTGCTTCCCCGTTGGTCCTCTTAAAGAGGAATGGTTCTGTGTGCTTTCTGTTGTTAAACTATCTCACTGGATTTATTATGATATAAATTATACATCAAATGTGTTAATACAAACAGTGTATTGAGGGAGGCATTTAGGTAATCTGGTCATTCTTATAGGCATGTTTCTTAAGGCAAACAGTCTACATCTGTGTGTGTGTGTATGTGTTTGTGTGTGTGTTTGTGTGTGTGTGTGTGTGTGTGTGTGTGTATGTGTGCGTGTGTGAGTGTGTGTGTTATATGTTGACACCATACTGAAGGTTCATGGATCCATGCTGTTTCTGAACTGATTCTAATCTGAGGGCAGCTCATATGGAATATTTGATTGTAAACATCAAAATGTTCAAATTACTTACAGTTGTGAAACAGAAACTGTAAACATATTCTAATTTTTTTACACTTTCTTTGATTGGGACATAATGAAGGTGAGTTTGACTTTGTAACTAAATAGTTTTACATATTTATATGGGATCTTGCATTTTTTTCATCTCTTATATTCTGCTGAACTGAAAATTTGGTTGACTTTTGAATGAAGACCTGTCTGATAGTTGATTTCCAGTTTAAATCCAAATTTCAGTTATTAAAATGGATGTGCAGGAAACATGATGAAATTCTGAGACACTCTCAAAAGAGCATTTCATTAGAAGACTATTTAGATTACATCATCTTAATGTAACTGTACATTATGATATAGTTTAGGAAATATGTATTCAGTTAAAATGTGTATATTTTAATGGGAGCTATTGAGATGATATCTGCAGAGATAATGGGACTCAACATTTTTTTAAATTGATATTAGATACAGATGGGAAGGATGTACAGCAGGCCCTTATGATTAAGGATAGAGTGGGAAATTTATTGGCAGATGCGAGGAGAGTGATGGGAAGATGGAAAGAGTGCTTTGAAGAGCTGACGAAAATGACATAGAGGGAAGGTTAGAAGAGGTGACTATTGTAGACTACAAAGTAGCAGAGATTAGTAAAATTGAAGTAAGGAAGGAATTGAAAGGTGGAAAGGCAGTTGGTCCTGATGATCTACCTGTGGAGGTAAGTAAGTGTCTAGGAGAGGCAGCGGTAGAGTTTCTGGCTAGATTATTCAACAGGATCTTAGACAGTGAGAAGGTGTGTTAGGAATGGAGAAGAAGTGTGATGGTGCCCATCTTTAGGAGTAAGGGGGTTGTGCAGAATTGCAGTCACTATTGACCAGGGGTGCTCAATACGTCGATCGCGATCTACTAGTCGATCGCAAAGATAGTATTGGTAGATCGCATGACATTAAAAAAATGGACGTCAGCCTATCATCCAGCCCATCACTTGTTTGATATACAGGGCAGCCAGTCAGATGACAACTGAATTTTTCTGACAGTTAGGTCACTGCCCATGCGCAAACAACAGCGCTAAGTGCAGCAAAACTAACAAGCTAATCAGTGAGTTACCTCCAATTTTAAGCCCTCCCTTTTGTGATCTACTCGGTAGATCATTTTGACTTGGTCACTTTATAAATAGCTCGCATGCTGAAAAAGTCTGAGCACCCCTGCTATAGAGGGATAAAGCTGATAGGCCATGCAGTGAAGTTATGGGACAGAGTATTGGAAACTAAACTGAGAGGAGAAGTCAGCATTTGTGATCAGCAGAATGGCTTCATGCCGAGAAAGAGTACATATATATTTATAAGAGTGTATATATATCTATATATATATATATATATGTGAGTGTTGTTCAGCTCCCTACATCAAAGACCACGGTTAGATTCCCACAGGGGGGCCTCTCTGTGTGCATTTTGCTTGCATGTTCTCCCCCGACATGCAGGAGGTTAATTGTAATAAACTGGAATAATTTCCCAACTCTGTGAATGAGAGTATATTGTTGTTTGTCCCTTTTTGTGGCCCTGTGATCAGCTGATGACCGGTCCAGGATGTACCCCACACCCCACCTCTTGCCCATTGACAGGTATGATAGGCTCAAGCATCCCCACAGATACACAGTAGATAGTGGATTGATATCTATCTATCTATCTATCTATCTATCTATCTATCTATCTATCTATCTATCTATCCATCCATCCATCCATCTATCTATCTATCTATCTATCTATCTATCTATCTATCTATCTATCTATCTATCTATCCATCCATCCATCCATCCATCCATCTATCTATCTATCTATCTATCCTATCTATCTATCTATCTATCTATCTATCTATCTATCTATCTATCTATCTATCTATCTATCTATCTATCTATCTATCTATCTATCTATCTATCTATCTATCTATCTATCTATCTATCTATCTATCTATCTATCTATCTATCTATCTATCTATCCATATATCTATCTGTCTGTCTGTCTGTCTGTCTGTCTATCTTTAATGCAGACACACCATATTTGTGACCCCGGCGTGATCATGTCATATAGCGAGGAAATATACGTTTCTACCTCGGCTACATTGCCCATCTCACACAGCTGGCCCTGCCCATCACGGTTGTCCGGCTGCCGGAGTTCTGGCAAAGCGACCCGGCCACTTGGTTTCAGCACGCAAACGCAATTTTACACATACCCCACATACACATACATTCCCACCTACCTACCTCGCTACCTACCTCCCTACCTACCTACCTACCTACCTACCTACCTACCTACCTACCTACCTACCTACCTACCTACCTACCTACCTACCTACCAACCTACCTACCTACCTACCTACCTACAGGGGTGATAAGCTCCGGCATCGCCACAGATACTCAGTAGATAATGGATTGATATCTATCTACCCCTCTCTCTCTCTCACAGAACAATTCAACTCTAGAATTTTCGGGAACGCCAGTATATATGGCGTCAGTATATATACACCATGTCCACACCCCCCGACCCCTGAGTCCCTGGATGAGAGGCCACACCCTTTCGTGTCCGCCGCATAGCACCCCCCGAACACCCAGATGGGACTCCGGGCAACAACCAGTCCTTCATGGGAGGCCTGAGCAAACTTCCAAAACTGCTGCGGCGTCCCTCCATCTGGACATCAGGGGTCGCGGGACACTGGCCTTGCAGAGTGCTGCTGGAGTCGTAGAAGAAGTTCACGGCGAGGAACCTCCAGAACACGGAACGGCCCATCGTAAGGGAGCCTGAAGTTGCCGCAGGAAGACATATTGAAAAGGAATCCGCCATTGCCGTATCCCAGTTGCAACAACCTGTCTTCCATAAGGTCCATGGCCGACCCATCGCTTAAACCTGGCAGAGAAAGTAGCCTGTCCGCTTTCCACGTGGCGAACAGACTGAACCTCCAGAGCAGTGGGGGGGGGTACCTCGTCTTCTCCGACACGCATGCGAAATGCATATTTCCTCGCTACATGACATGATCACGTCGGGGTCACCCTCTCTGGGGTCCAGACGAACACTGGACCATTCTTTGCGCACCTGGACCAAAAAGCACTATAAAGCAGCTGGAGGAGGTGAGCAGCGTGAGGGAGGAACCGGTTATAAAAATTCACAATGACCAAGAAGTCCTGCAATGCCATGGCCAACGTTAGTCAAGGAAAATCAGCCACCGCCTGTATCGTAGAAGGCAACAGTACTCCACCCTGTGGGGAAATACGGTGCCCCAAAAAATCCATCACTGGCAGACCACACTGGCACTTAGCTGGGTTGATTATGAGGCTGTGCTTGTCGAGACACTGGAAAACCTGTGTCAGGTGCTCCCGGTGCGCCTCAGCTGATGGGCCGGCCACCAAAATGCCATCCAGATACACAAATACAAATGAGAGATCACGCAGCATCAATTCCATGAGCCTCTGGAAGGTCTATGCGGCTCCCTTCAGACCGAAAAGCAAGCACAAGAACTCGAAAAAGTCAAAAGTGGTGATCACCGTGGTCTTGTGCACATCCTCCGTGCACACGGACACCTGATGATAACCGTGCACCAGGTCCACCTTGGAATAAATGGTGGCACCCGACAGCCGCATAGAGAAATCTTGGATGTGGGGAGTGGGGTACTGGTTGTTCGTGGTCACGACATTCAACCGACGAAAATCGCAGCACGGTCATCATGACCCATCTGCCTTCTGCACCATGTGAAGAGGAGAGGCCCACAGCCTGTTAGACCGCCTCAAGATCCCCAAATACTCCTTAGTGGCAAACTCCTCCTTTGCAATTGCCAGTTTAGACGCATCCAGGCGCCTCGCTCTCGGGAACACAGGTGGTCCCACTATGGAAATGAAATGCTCCACGGCATGTGTCATCGACGCAGTTGAAAACGTGGGTATTGTAAGTGATGGGAAATCTGCTTGCAACCGTTGGTATACATCACCCGCAACCAAAAAATTAGCGTGCATTCGTGGTTCCACCTCCTTCATCTCGCAAGGATCAGTGGCGAATGATAACGCCTTCGCTATGTCCACTAACAGGCCATAGGCACAAAGAAAGTCCCCGCGCTGATGATGGGAACTGTGATGGCGGCGATCACGACGTCCCATTCAAAATGGCGGCCACCGAGACACACAGAGCGACCTGAACGTGTCTATAGCAGATCCGTTAGATCCCACATAATGGGCTGCTGCCTCTGGCACGCATTTCCGCTTGCGTCGAAGGAAGCAGGGTCTTCTGCAAGCCAGAGTCGACCAAAAACCTGAGTCCGTACCTCAAGTCTCTGACGAACAACAGCTGCTGAGTGTGTCCGCCGGTGCTCACAGCTATACTCCTTGAACTCATAAGAGAAAACACAATGCCTTGCCTTGCTGCCAAACCACCAGTAGAAGATAAACAGGTTGGTCTTCCTCCCTCTCGGGGCGGGCACCCCGGCCGCCACGGCTGCTACTCAGCTCCTGGGCTGGTAGCTGTACACTGCATGAAACTAATGTACTCTGTAACAGATTGTGTTGATCGACCTAATGGACTTGTGAGGAAAGTAGCCAAGGCAAGTTGGGAAGCCTCCCACTACAGCAGAGGCTCACTTCTCCTCAACAAGCAGGGAAAAAAGAAACTCCTGAGACAACATGCCTATACAACATTTTGAATCCTGCAACTGGTGCTGACAAATGGTTGTGATCAACAGTAAATATGAGAGGAAGAATTGTGTAGATACATGCTACGGTGTAATTTCCACAGGGGGTCGAGGTACATCTCCCCCAATGACTTGCACTGTCAAATTGATCTACACACCAAAATATCTGGCTGCTGTTTACAAATGAGAGAGCCAACAGTTTTGATCAAACATTGATACCTTCATGGGTTGCTTCCAGTTATTACTGTATCCAGATAGTAATAAGTGAACTTTATAAGCTCTATGAGCTCTATGGGCGCTACTGACATTTTTGCCTACATATTGTCAGATGACATACAATACATGCCAATACTGGAATTGCTGCTCAACTTGGGAGCTGTTACCTGCCTGAGGTAGATCTGTAAGTATAAACAAATTCAGCATTGGTAAGCTTTAATGTACTGTATGTCCATTTAATTATGCTTTTACTTAAGCAATTTTGCTCTTCATTGTTTAAAATATGAGCTCATGACTGCATTTTTTGGGGGGGGAAACTGTGATGAATTTTAAACTTTCTTTTGCCCCTTTTTACCCACATGCCATTCAAATATGTTATATCACAAATGAAAATATAAAGTCTCTTAACAATTTTACCAACTCTAATTTTTTAAAAACAAATTGATCTTTCAGTACAGACTGAATTGTCAGTTCAAAGAAAATATAAACAGAGAATCATGGAATATGTGTCAAGAGAAAGATCAGAGCTTCAAACAATAAAAAACTAAATTAATTAATGATACAGCTGATAGTGTTTTGTTTGTTTGTTTGTTTGTTTGTTTTTTAAACAGTAGACGGTTTAACCATTTTGTTGTCAAAAATCCCCAAAGTCTTTACATGCTTTGATTTATTTCTCATAATAACATATACATAATCTTACGTAACTACATTGTACAAGACACTGGTGAGACCAGTGATGCTGTATGGTCTAGAAACAATGACAATGTAGTAAAGACAGGGGGCAGAGCTGGAGGTCGCAGAGATGAAGATGTTGAGGTTCTCTTTGGTACTGACGAGGACAGACTGAGGTAGTTCATTCATGTACAGAGTAGGAATAGTGACTATATTGGTAGACAGGTACTGGAATTGGAGCTGGCAGGCAGGAGGTTTAGAGGAAGACCAAAGAGAAGATTCATGGACGCAGTGAGAGAAGATATGAAGTTAGTTGGTGTGAGAAGAGAGGATACTGACGAAAGGGTTGGATGGAGGAGGTTGATTCACTGTCGCAACCCCTGAAGGGAAAAGTCGAAATGAAAAGAAGATCTTTCCGTAACTACATTCATTTTTACTTCACTTTTTACTAGTTTACATTCATGCACTTATTCACATTGCGTATCAAGTGCAAGTCCAATCTAACTGACTCCATTTCAATATGCAGGTTTCCTGACTGTGAAACACTCTGAATCTTTTGTATAATCAGATGATAATTAATCAACATCATATTAGATGCCAATTATGAAAAGTCATTACTCAATATTTCCCATAACAATTTTGATGTCTTGTCCTATATCAGATACTATTTCATTATATTTATATTTTGCTTTTATATCCTTGCTCGTCTGGACGCTAGACTAATCTCCAAATCATTTTTCTATTTTATTTTTATTTTCACCCACTTTAAAGGAAAAAAAAAGACCAATCTCCAAATGGTTAAGCTTGCAAAAGTCCATGTACCTTTGAATAAGGTACAAGGACTTCAGTTTGTCCCTTTAAATAAATAAAGCTGGTCTAAAACTTTGTCTAATTCACTTTAGCATTGACAACATTCATTTTTAAATCATAAAATGGTCTTTCCAAGTAACTGCTGGCCAGCCCTAGTGTTACCTCCACACATCTGCCCACATTTTTCATTATCGAACGACCACTGCTTTGTACCCATTTTCACCTCTCTCTGTCTGAGAAGACTTGTAAAATGCAAAACAGTCCTACACTGCAAGCTGCTAAGGCAACTATTGGTCCATCCTAGTGTTAGCTCTACTCATCCGGTTGCCTTTTCCATATTCCAACCAACCACTGATGTGCAACTGCTCTAACCATCTGTAATGCAAGGTTGGAACAACACCTGAGTGGAAAGAGGGTGAATATTTTCAATGATAAATGTATGGATTGATGTTAATGGAATGTGTCCAAACTTATTATGGACTGATAGGTATCCAAGTAGGGCTATTTATCCATTCAAACACTAGATTCTGTCTGGATATTCTCACAGATATACAGATAGAAGGAAATGGATTGAGTCCTTCTCAAAGTCAACAGATTCAAATTAAATGTCACAATATACAAGCTAAAAGGGGATGATGCATTTTCAGTTTTCTATACCTTATTCTTATTTCTTCTGAACTTTGACTTATTTTCCTCATATTTAAAGACTTGTTCACTGTAAGAGGTGCTCACAATAACAAATGATGGCAGTCAGTGTTTTAAATAATGTAAATCACATCAGGGTGGACAAGATAACAAAGCTATCAATTTTCATTCATTTTTTGTTATTTTGGTGTTTTTTTGTAATGTATTATTTGATGTAAAAGAAAGATAAAACAGGTAAGAAGCTGCTGCATTCATAGATAAGAATCATGGTACTGATTTCTTTTGTAAATATGTCTAAATCGAAAAAAGAAATAATAATGACCTTCTGTTTACAAGCCCCATGTATAACTGATCTTGTGCAAAGGATAGATTTCACAATGTTCTATTCAACGACACTGTCTCTGTGCTATGAGGTACTGGGTTCCGTAGAGTTCTGTTCTGAATCGACCACCATTTCCAATTTGTGACCACCATTTGACCAGATTGCGTTCATTTGGAATGGACTTTCACTGCCTCCTAGTTGATCTGCAGGTGTATTTGCCACTGAAAAAAACATGGACTGGACTGACTTAAAGCTGGTGCTTGGCTGGCTGCTGTTTTGGGCTCAAGGGCAAATTATTTGACCAGGGAGGCTGACTTAAATTTTCATCAATTTCTCTGTCTTTGTATGACAGTGTTAATCATTGCAGTGACAAATTTAGGAACCTTAGTTTATTCTTTTCGAACGGGATGCTTTCTTTTGACATACATATTAAAGAGGGCACTGGAGTCACCTTTTTCCACAACAGAGAGATTGCAGCACTAAGACCTATCTCGACATCAAAAGAAGGAACAAATCCTAATCTGTACATTTGTGATATCATGGTTAGAATATTGTAATGCCCTTTATCTGTGTTTTTGATGAGGAGTGTCCAAGACCTGATAAAACTACAAAATGTAGCAGCACATTTTCTGACAAGATAAACAGATTCCACCATATTGTAAAATATAGAACGTATTATGCTGGACCAGCTCCACTGTCTTCCTCTGCAGGTGAAAAAGGACTAAGGTGTTGCTCCTCACCTATTCAATAGTCCTTTGGCATTGCTCCATCTTATTTTTCTGACTTGGTGAAGTTGTTTCCTTGAACATACATTATGCTCATTCTTCCTGCAGTTTAAAAACTTGGCGTAAGATTAGCCACCAATTCAAGGACAGCAGAGATGCACGGAGCCTATGGTAGGGCATCCAGACCCTCACAGACTACAAACCTGTGCCACAGCTCTGCGATAACAACATCTCTCTGCTGAACAACCTCAACAGCTTCTTCGCACGGTTTGAGGCTCAAAACAACACTCATCACCAGAAGACTCCACCGCCCCCCACGACCAAACCCTGTGCCTGTCTGCTGCCAGCTTGAAAAGAACATTCTCCACCATCAACATTCGCAAGGTATCATGAAGTGTTTTGAACGACTAGTCATGGCAGAAATCAAATCCATCCTCCCTAATACCAGTTTGCATACCGGGCCAAACACTCCATAGGGGACGCAATCTGCTCAGCTCTCCACCCAGCCCTCACCCACCTGGACACCAAAGACTCTTATGTGAGAATGCTGTTCTTGGATGTCAGCTCAGCGTTCAACACCATAATCCCACAACAGCTGATCAATAAACTACAACAACTGGGGCTCAACACCTCCCTCTGCAACTGGCTGCTGGAGTTCCTCTGTGAGAGGCAGCATCACACTCAGCACAGGGGCCCCCCAGGCCTGCGTGCTCAGTACCCTGCTCTTCACCCTCCTGACTTACGACTGCAAACCTACCAACATAGATAAAAACCTCCCGCTGAATGTCAGCAAGACTAAGGAGATTGTTGTCAACTTCCCGAGAGGCCAGACAAGCACCCCCCGCTGACCATGAAAGGCGCTGCCGTGGAGGGAGTGAGCAGTTCCAAATTCCTGGGGGTGAACATCAGTAGCGACCTCTCCTGGACCATTAACACCACATCACTGGCGAAGAAGGCACAGCCACGCTTCTACTTCCTCTGCAAACTCAAGCAAGCGAAAGCCCCCACACTCACCATGCACACTGTACAGCCTTACATTCATGCTCAATCATTATCAACATTCTATTAGTCATTTAACAAATAACGCCTTATTCATTAAGTTAAATCACTAAAGCCTTATTGAGTGCATTAAAATGTCATGAAGAGCAGGAGTGCATAAGCAGAACAATGTGTCCTCAAACAAAACATTATTTGCAAAGGCAGCTCAGGACGGAAAAGTACAGACAAAAGAGTGTTCATTGCAAGTCTGATAACTGTCATACTTGACCGCAACAGATGGGGTCAAGTAAGGAACATGATTATAGAGAAATTAATATGATAAACAAACAAAGACAAACAATTAGGTATTGAGGGTTCTTTTGATAGAGGACCTGAGTGCTGTGAACATAACAAACTTTAAGTTGCAGCCCCTACCCAGAGGAACCGAAAAGGCATGAGGAGTCAGATCCATCAGCGGAAGCTACTCCCGTGGGAGAAAACCATAACAGTCGACGACCAATGAGAAGAGTACACATACACGGGTCATTCTTTGTATTATAAAAACACTGGGTCAGGAAAGCACAGTTCGTCAGAGTTTGTGAACTAACACATGTTGCTGCTTGTCAGGGAATAGAAGATCAGACCCAGAGCTCTGTATGCTTTTTTTTTTACTTCTGAATTAAATGCTGACTTAAGCCTGAATTACCTCCATTAAGTTTTTCAACGCGAGTGTGCTTCAGCACATATACTATCAGGCACGTATACTATCAGGATTTTATTTATCCCAAAAGTGACAGAGACAAAGCTGTGGTATCGTGTTGCCAAACCGGAAGGACTTTAATGACACACACGAGAGGAAGATGACCATATAGGCTAAGCCACAGCACAAATAAACACAATCAGTCTCCTGGCCCTCCCTGGACCCCCCATTTACAAACAACAAACCATAAACTGACTAAGCCTAGAGGCAATGAAAGGAACCGATAACACCACTGGGCTGAGGCTACACCTCTAGTTTGTCTGGAGATTATGGGTCGATGGCCCGTACCCCAAGCCCGTAAAAGGTTAGACGGTCAGGGGGTTTGGCTTGAAGGGTACCTCCTCATTGTCTCTCAATGAAATGTCAACTGGTTCTGAAGAGGCTGCCTCCTTTTGGGTGACTGGATGATCTTTCTGGGGGAACTCCAGTCCCCCCATTTTGGGAGCCTTTGGTGGCCCAATCACGGGGACAGTAACTGGTTGACTCATTGCTGCTGGTTGTTGTGGCTCTCGGGGTACAAGCCTTCCCAGCTCACCGGCCCGCATCTGACCAGTATGATGTTTCCAGAGTACAACCTTGCTGGGGCTCAATATAGTTGTCAGTGGCCTGTGGTTCATAAGCAGGGTGAAATGGTGGCCATAGAGGTCGGCATGGAATCTTATGTATGCCAAACATGATTCCCAGGGCCTCCCGTTCAATCTGAGTGTAGTTTTGGTCCGCTTTGCTTCGGGTTCTGGTTGCAAACGCTATTGGCCTCTCTTGACCACCAGGCATAACATGGGAAACCACTGCACCCACACCTAATGGCAAGGCGTCGCAGGCCAACCTGAGTGGCAGTTTGGGGTTGTAATGAGTGAGCACTCTATCTGAGAGGAGCTGTTCCTTTGCTCTGCTAAATGGTTTTACACTGGGTCCATTTCCATTGTATGCCCTTGTGTAAGAATGCATGCAGGGGACTGATAGCAGTTGCCATGTTCGGGAAAAGCCTACCATAGTAATTTATTGGACCCAGGAAAGAGCATAGCTGGCCTAAATTGGTTGGGGCTGGGGCCTCTGTGATAGCATGGAGCTTTTCTGGGGATTTGTGGAGGTCCGTGGCATCAATTATATGCCTCAGGTATTCCGGAGAGTCTCTGAAAAACTCGCATTTTTCTCTCTGCACACGGAGGCCAAATTTTCCCCAAGCGACTCAGTACTGCCTCCAAGTTTTTCAGGTGATCTGTATCATTATGTCCTGTTATCAGGATGTCATAAAAAAGAGTGCAAATTGTGAAACTATGTACCTTATCCATGACTCGATGGAAGACGGAGGGTGCTGATGTAATGCCAAAAGGCAATCAGTTATAGCAGAACAATCCTTTTTGTGCTGTGATGGTGAGGTATTTGCATGAACTCTCCTGAACTGGCACTTGCAGCTACGCATGCAATAGATCCAGTTTGCTGAAGCTCTGCCCCCCATCCTCTATCCTGGGGATAGGATAACGTTCTGCACAGAGTGCAGGGTTGATGGTCACTTTGAAATCCCCGCAAATGTATGTATCCCCCTTTTTCTTTGTGATGGGCATGATGGGGGTGGCCCATTCGCTGAACTGCACTGGGGATATCACTCCGAGCTGCTGTAGGCGCTCCAGCTCTTCCTCAATCTTGGGCCTGAGTGCGTAAGGGACCACCCGCGCCTGACTTTAGCTGATGATCCGGCTTGAGTGTCAGCGCTACTTCAAAGTCCTTTTAAGTTACCAGTCAATCTTTGAACACCGCAGCGTGGCTGTCTAGAACTGTTCTCAAGGTGTCATCTTTCTGCATGTGATGGATGGATGGCTACTTTTCTACAGTTCAGTCTCACACTTCTCAACCACTCACGGCCAAATAGGGGGTGTGCGTTACCTTTGAGCACATATAGGGAGAGCCGTACAAATTATTCATTTATCTGCACCCTAACTTTTACCACCCCTACTGGGGTGATGACAGGGCCAATGTATGTTTTCAGCAGGATGATACCAGATAGGGTACAGAGCTTTTTAAATCTGTGAATAAAAGTCCCTACCTTGTTCACTTAGTAGGCGCTCCGCAAAGCCATAATGGAATAAGCGTTACTTCAGTAGCACTATTGGAACCGTTAAAGCCTTCTGATCTTTAGTTATTATGGCGATGGCATACTCAGTAAAATGGTTAGTGATAACTAAGATGTCCTTAGTATTGTGGCTGTCGGGCTCAAGCAATAGGTAGTCCATGCTTGCTCATTCCATAGGATAAGTTGTTTGGAATATTCACGAGAGGTGTTGACTTCACAGGTGGTGGTTTCCTTGTGACACAACATCCAGATGTCTTTAACCTGAGCTCTACAAGTCCAGCTATCATCAGCCAATAGAATCTCGACCGGACTAAGCCTAGTCTTCTTTCCAGAACCATCCATATCTCCATAATGGAGGCACTGGAGATGGTAGATGACATGGACTTGGGAACCACGGGCTTCTAAGGTGTGTCATTATGAAGTTGACAGATCCTGAATAGCAGGCCATCTCTCATCTTCAGCTGTTTCCATTCTTGCAATAATAGCTTGAGCCCCAGCGATTTTGTATTGAAGTTGAGGATTGGATTTCTGTTGATCGTGACTGAATGGAAGCTTTAGTGACAGTTCTGGCTTTAGGATATTCCTGTTGCCTTTCAGCCTTTGATAGTCCCTCATCAAATACTAGTTTCAGTTTAACTGCTGCTTGTTCTTTCCTTTCCCGGCTTGTGATTCCCTGTTGGCTATCCCTGATTATCTGGATTTAATTTTGAAAGCTGTAGCCAAAATTCTCAGAATGTGAAACAGTGGAGAGAAACACGCTGGATCACATACAGCTGGGTCTGGTTCTGGGTGGTTTGGAGGGAGCAGCTAAGTCCGGTCTTTGTAAGCTAATCTGTCTTGGGATGGAACCCAATACGGCATTGTATGTGGGCGAAAGGTTGTGCCTAAGGCCCCTTTCTCTGTTCACAGATGTTTTTTTTTTCCATTTTGACAAAGACGGCTTCTTCCTCTCCAAAACCATTTGTCTTCTCTGGCCAGAATTTGGACATTGCTCTCTTCTAAGGAGTGGCCCTTGTCCTTCAGTTGTAGATGGACTGCAGAGTACTGCCCTGAAGTGGTGGCACTCCTGTGTTTGGCCATCTGTTTGTGCAGAGGTTGTTTTGTCTCCAATGTAGACAACACAAACTTTAATGCAGGTGACAGCATACGCCATATTTTCAATCTTGTGCCTGGGTGTTTGATCCTTGGAGTGCTACAGTATTAGCCTGAGGGTATTGTTTGGTTTGAAGTGTACTAGTATTTGTTTTTTAATGAAAACCCTTCTGAGTTTGAAAAATCCTCTAATTTTTTTCCGAAAAAATCAGGAAGGTTAACACAAAGGTTTACCTTTGTTCCGACCTAATGACAACCCCATTAACACAAAAACCCCCATTCCCCCGAGTGTCTCCATAACTCTCCCAGTTGCGCAGCAAGCCATCATAACTCAGACTGGCCCCCAACCCCGTTGCTTATATTTGGAAACTCCCAATAGTCCATTTGAACGGAAGAGCCCCCTCCTGGATGAGAGGTGAAATATCTTCAACGGAAGAAAATCGAGTCCAGTTTCTTCAAAAAATTTTTTTTTGACAGGAACAAACAAACAAACAAACAAACACAAGCCTATGTTGTAAGGTACTGCTCGCAAAATATTTCACAGACCAAAGTGACATTTCATGTTAATTTGGTATGTCAAATCACATCTTTCATGTTAAAGCTGCCAGTAAACACACATATTGTGGTGGACACTAAAGGGTGTGGCCTATCACCCAGGGACTGAGGGCTTGGGGGGGGTGGCTATGTAGTGTATATATATACTGGCGTTCCCGAAAGTTCAAGAGAGATGGATTGTTTTGTTGGTCTGTATGTATCAAACTTTGAACACCTCCACAACTCTGCCATCATTTCCTCGTCGACACACCACATTGGTGACCCCGACGCGAGCATGTCTGATAGCGAGGAAATGCGATTCCACCTCGGCCACGTTGCCCCATCTCGCACAGCCAGCCCTGCCCATCATGGCGGTCCGGCTGCCGTAGTTCTGACAGTGCGACCCGGCTGCTTGGTTTCAGCACGCAGAGAATCGTGTCGGAGGAGACGAGGTACTTTTTGGTCGTTGCCACACTGTTTGAAGCAATTTAGCAGGTGCTGCCCCCATCACTTCTATGCAAACTCCTCTGCAATTAATAGTAATCAAATGTTTTTTTTTCTGCTTTTTGTTGACTGATATTAGTCACAACTGATGTTTTTCCACATGTTGTGCTTCTCTGGGTGACAGTTTACCTTACACATACAATATTCTGCCCCTCTCCATAATGGCTGTATCTTTGGAGCAGCAAAATAACTTGGGGGTATTAATTTCTGCACTTAAACCATATCAGCAAACATGTTAAATTATACTAAGCCACACGATTATAACAAAAAAAATTGAGTATTACTCCTGGCTTTTTCATTGACCGTACATGTAAAAAGCTAAACATGAACTGTAAAACCTTTTTTTTTAATAGAAAATGCTGAATCGACTGCAGAAATTATCCGACTCTGAAAAAATTAAGTTATTTTGAGTAAGATATTAAAACACACACACACACACACACACACACACACACACACACACAAACACACACACGTTACGGTTCAAAAGCAGCCTCAGGGCGGCACAGGCAAGTGTCTCCTGGAGCGAGCCTCAAGGGGGATAGGCCATTGTATCCCTGAGCCGGTCCGAAGCCAGATAAATGCAGAGGGTTGCGTCAGAAATTGCATCCAGCGTAAAACGTTTTGTCAAAACTAAATATGCAAATCAACCCTATGAATCTCATACCGGATCGGTCGAGGCCCGGGTCAACAACGGCAGCAAGAGTCTGGGACTGAGAATAGGGACTTTGAATATTGGGACGATGACAGGAAAATGTAGAGAGTTGGTTGATATGATGTAGAAAAGGAAAGTGGATATACTGTGTGTCCAGAAGACCAGGTGGAAAGGTAGAAAGGCTAGAATCTTAGGGGTAGGTTTTAAGTTGTACTATCATGGTACTGACAAGAAGAGAAATGGAGTAGGAATTATCTTGACAAAGGAGTTTGTTAGGACAGACTTGTGAGTCTGAAACTGGAAATTGTTGGTGTGATGCTCAATGTTGTTAGGGAGGATATGGTATATCCACGAAGGTATGTGTTTGAGGTAAAGGGGAATTTCTGGAGTGAGTTAGATGAAGTGATGCAGAATATCCCTAAAGGTGGAAAATTGGAAACAGACTTGACAACAGACTTCAATGGACATGTTGGTGCAGGCAATAGAGGTGAAGAAGATGTGACTGGCAAGGTTGGTATCCAGAAAAGGAACACAGTAGGATAGATGGTGGTAAACTTTGCAAAAAGGATGGAAATGCATCAAGCGAATATTGTTTTTGAGAAAGGGAAGGAACATAATTCGATTGTAAGAGCAGATATGGTACCAGGTATCATACATCTTGTATAAACAATGTAATCTGAAGGAGGTCAGTGACTGCAGATTAATGGCAGGTGAGAGTGCAGACAGACATCATTGGATGGTGGTTTGTAGGATGACTCTGGTGACAAGAAAGATAAAGAGGACAAAGGCAGAGCAGAGGACGAAGTGGCGGAAGCTGAAAAGGGAGGAGTGTATTATGGTTTTCAGACGTGTTGTATGGTTTCGAGACATTGGAATTGAAGAGAAAACAGGAAGCAGAGCTGAAGGTTGCAGAGAGGAAGATGTTCAGGTTGTCTTTGGGAGTGACTGGGATGGATAGGATCGGAAATTAGTCAAACAAAGGGACAGTACATGTTACATATTTTGAAGAGAGAAGCCAGACAGAGATGGTTTGGTCATGTACAGATGGAGGATAGTGAATATATGGGTAGAAGGATGCTGGTTTGGCATTACCAGGGAGGGTGTCAAATAGCAGACCAAAGAGAAGATTTATGGATGTAGTGAAATGGGACAGAAAGTTAGTTGGTCTGAGACAAGAGGATATGGAGAAAGGACATAGATGAAAGGTTGATTCGCTTTGGTGACCTCTGAAGGTGAAAACCCAAAGTAATAGAAGATACATATTTGTGTTTGCATCTCTACATGTTTGTGTGTGTGCATTTGTGTTTTAGAATTACCATCAGCATTGTAGTAGTTTTGTCACATTCTTTGTGATAAACGTGGACAGTTTACTACCTACTCTTTTCAACTGACAGTTACTCTTTAGTTATCACAGCTGTTAAAATTAGCCTTTTCATTTGTTTACACCTCCACACAAAGAAATTAATCTGACCTATGACCTCTTCTGCAGCAGTTATTTCTCATGCAGTAATTTCTCATGCATTGTAACCAAAGGTGACCTTTGATCGTTCATCAATGTGGGTTTTGTTGGTACCGACTGCTTTGGCTCATCTTCAGTAAAGCACAGCAGGATCTGAAGCTGACTGAAAAACATGAAATATGCCACGAGTGTATCTAATTCCATTGCTTTTAAAAGTCATGTCTCAGGTCCTTCTGGCTGAAAGAATTGTGATTATCTAATTCATTTATGCATTCATTTATTTTTATATATCTTAATAAAAAAAAATTAATTAGAATTAAGCCATATCAGTTTTTGAACCTCTATGCTGTCGTCCTTTTTTATTGTAATGTAAAGTTATTTCGGTTACTTATCTTTTACCTTTTTTTAAAGTACGACTCCTACTAATCAAACTTGACTCTTGCAATGTTTTTTTTTCATTAGAACAAAGGGATTTGTGTTCATCCATTAATTTACTGTGTTCTATGAAATTACATGCATACATATAAAATTTATAGTCACTATAAATATAAATATAAATATAAATATAAATATAAATATAAATATAAATATAAATATAAATATAAATATAAATATAAATATAAATGACTATTTGAAAAACTGAATTAAATAACGTTGTAAGGGCTTTGTCTGAACAATTGCAGTAACATCTAAACTATCATTAATTTTCTGCTGCTTCTTCTATATTACCCCCACAGATAAAACAGTACAAGTACTTCCCTGCTTCTTGAAGGCGGAACTGTGAGTCACATGTTTAACAGTGTAGCTTCTCTGTGGCAGTGAGATTCTGTGCAGATCTCATCCATCATTTATGCATGCCTTGCCATTACAGGTTCATTTGAATGAGGATAGTCGAGGCTTCCCTTTCTTCGTGCTCAAGGTTGAATATAGACCTCACGCAGAAAGTAACCTGATTTCCCTTTCATAATTGAGCAGTAAACCAAATCTCCTCAAGTCTTAGTAAGTAACAGCAC
The DNA here is from genome assembly GCA_901007705.1 of Fistularia tabacaria. Classification (NCBI taxonomy): domain Eukaryota; kingdom Metazoa; phylum Chordata; class Actinopteri; order Syngnathiformes; family Fistulariidae; genus Fistularia; species Fistularia tabacaria. The sequence goes on from CAAKHD010014295.1 coordinate 96,857, forward strand.
AGTCTCAGTTTGCTGCAGAACTGTTGCATTAACCTTTGATTGGAATTACGAGGTTTACTCACTGTAAATGTACGCTTAGGAATACAATTTATCATTCAAAGTGTTGCAACATTCTCCTTTGGAAAAATGCAGTCTATCACACTGTAGATCTGATCCAGACTAGAATATCTTGTATCATATCCTGCTACAGATGGAGGGAATACCAGTGTCTCAACATAGTGCCATCAGCAACTTGTAAAGTAAAGCCTTCTTGCCTTTCTCGCAAGATGTTGGACTCTGAAATTGGAGATTGAAGCCTTGAGGCCCCGTGCACTCTGACTGATGATCATTTGAGTGCTTTGGCTTGTTTAATTTTTGCCAATGGCTGCTCGAGAGTAAAGTATTGTGCTTCTCTGGTTGATGTTTATGTAAGCAACACCAGAGGCAGCATTGGGTCAAAACTATAAGCAGCAGGGACATGCAGATGTATGAGAACCCACTACAAGCAAATCTGAGAAGAGAAAATAATGTCAAGTAGTATGTCTGTTTACCAATTAATAATTATTTAGATTCAGTGAATTAGTATTCATGTTTACAGTATCCAACCCTGCTGTTAGGTTACAACGGGTTATTTGAGGCCAGAACACAATAAATGCCCCCTTTTTCTTTGACAGTACCCTTTTGCCACTGAAGGGTCCCGTCAGCGGCAAGGAACATTACAGAAAGCTAAGCACATCCACCCCATCTGCCCAGTTCTGCAGTTGGCAGGCGAAACAAATTGCCTGCACCGGCCCACGCACGTGTGAGACCACCTACTCGAGGGCCGCCCCGCAGCCACAAAGGTAAGGAACATGTGCGGTCCGTCCACTATCATCAAATACTTATGTGTGACAAAGAAAGATAATATTTTGCAATGCTGACTGTGAATATTACATAGCTCAACAAAAAGGTAAAAAATAAATACAAATTAAAAGAAACAATGCCTCCTTGAGCCACCACCTAATTGTGTTGAGGGGTTTGCACATTGCAGTGATACTAGGAGCTACATTATAAGGGGCTATGACCCCTGGAAGGGTCACCAAATGCAAACAGGTCCATGAGAGGGACCTAACAAAGCATGGCTTTGATGACACCAAATTGATGAATGAAATATATTTCCCTTGTCCGGATGCAGGTCACAGGGCCTACACCAAAAGCCAGGCCCTGGGATGGGGTTCTATGGGGAACACCTGTATCCATGGGGCTTGGCCTGACAGGTCAACATGGGTCCCCCCTCTCACAGCCCTGCATTTTTATCATTATCCATCATTGATAACTCTTAAACCAATAGTAGTTTGTTTTGTTTCACCTCTTTTCACACAGATCACTACGTCAAACATTCTAATTTTACAGACATGTGCAAATGAATTTAAAGTTATGCATTAGAATGTTAAGGATTTTTGGGGGTTATAACATGTATGGGGATTTATAAGGATTTTGTCCAGTGGTTCCTGCCCTTGTAGTGAGGCTGTTGCATGACATTGGCTGGCTGAGCTGCAATAGTCCATACGCTTCACCCAGCTCTACGTATGTCACCTAAGAGATGCTTTAACACAGTGACGGCCGAGCCAGGGGCAAATGTGTCAGCTCACCGGCTAAGCTACTAGAGAGCAGCCAATGCATGAACTGGTGACAGTAGACATAACCTCCTGCATAATTTTGCCAAATGGTCAATTGGTTCCAAATGTAAGACGTAAGAACTGTGCCATGTTCAGTCAATGGCCAGTAGAGGGCAGAGGAACTAGCATGAAACATGTGGAAAGTAGCTGACAATCTACCACACTTGTCTATCCAGATTGTTCACATGATGCTACACCATAAGAATACAGAAGTTATTCATTGGATCCATTGTCCAGAAGGTGTGTCAAAAGTTACCATGGAAGAGGGAAGGGTTCCTTGTTCAAGAAACTTTTAACAGCAATGAAGATGGAGAAAGAAGTCTGTTTCATCAAGAAAGGACTCCATATGAAGTCCTCAGAGAAAAATACAACAGAGAAATCACCTGCAAAAAAACCCAAAACTGAACATCGCAAGACTGAATGTGAGAGGATTTACCACCAGGAAGCTGGATGGAACAACAGCAGAGATGGAAAGTGATGCAGTGCACATTTTGGGTTTGTAGGAGCAGTGGTGGACTTCTCAAGGCAGAATCTCGGCACAAAATGGAGTTGTTCTTTTTTTCTTTTTTTTCTGCTGAAAGAGAGATTGGAAGGAAATAGAATGGAGTGTGGTTCATGTTGTCCAGAATGATAGCACAGGCAGTCTTGGGATACTATCATGTAAATGATCAGGCCACAAAATGTGTAAAGGGTCATCTGCTGAACTTAACGTTGATTGAGATCTGCAGGCTACATGTGATGTAAGCAATGTGGGTATGGAATAATTTCTTGATAGTGTCCAGCAAACTCTCTCCCAAGAGAGACAGAGCTTGATAAGAGATTGGAATGCCAAAGTGGAGAGCAGTAGCACGAGAAGCAAACACCTTGGTAAATTTGTTTTGGGAGAGAGGAAGGAGCAGGGTCAAGATTGTGCTGATTTCTGCGTAAGAAACAATTTGGCGACTAGCTACACATTTTTTGCCAAGAAGATTATACACTTGGATTAGTCCAGGCGATAGGGCAAGGAATCAAATTGATTAAATCTTAGTACAGAGACAATCTTCATCCTCTTTAGCAAATGTGAAGACATTCCCCAGTGCCAGACTGTGACAGTGTGCATCAATAGCGATGTGCAACAAGACAGTTAAAAAACAGTCCCTGTTTGCTAACAGGGGATATTCTGAACCTTGCAAGGAAGAGGAGGGGAGGCAAAAGCATTGAAAACCTGCAAGAATGGAGATGGCTGCACAAGGACTATAATTAGCTGATACTCAAGGACAAAACAAGATATCTGGAAGAGAAGTGTCAAGAGGCTGAAAATACACACACATTTGCAACATGAAGAAAGTTGATAAGAGGTCTCTGAGAACTGACTTCATAAATGATAAAGATGACCACACCTTGACAGAGAATGCAGCTATTAAAGCCAGATGGCTTGATTATACTGGCAATCTCTGAAAAATGGAAGTCCTGGGGATGGACTTATCACTGTGGGAACAACTGAAATTTAGGGGCCTGTGCCCCTGAAATCAAGATAAAATTGTCAATGGAACAGTTAAAGAACAGAACAGAACAGAACAGTTAAAGAAAAGGAAGACACTTGGAGTCGATCATCTCCCCATCCAGATAGAAAGTAACCGGATAACCTGGAGTAGAGCTGATATGGAGGTTGTGCATTAAGAACTTGGAGAAGTGGCCAACTGATTGGTGTCGAGAGGTGTTCATTCCACAGCCGAAGAAGGGGAAACTTAGAACATGCTTCAACGATAGCACCAATATACTGATTGTTCACGCAGGCTAAATGTTATTAAAAAGTGATATTTGGAATGATGAAACAGACATATAGAACATTCATTGCTAAAGAACAAGTTGGGTTTGTTGAGGGCAGTGGTACAAGATAAATAGTTAACATCAGAAAGCTGATCGAGAAATTCAAGGAGTGCAATTAAATTGAACAAAATAACACGAAACAGAACTCTTTATTCTCTTACTGATTTTAATTGGGACATTTTGCAACAAACATAAAGACATTAAATGGTACAGTTTTCAAAGGCTGGGCACAGGAGGGACCACTGGGCTGTCTCCAAGGGGAGGGGAAAGAGAAGCAGAGCAAGATCCATGAGGAAGAGAGGGAAATGCCTGACCAAGTCTCCATCCAGCATTGACTAAAAACAGCACGGACACTTCAGAAACAATTCGGAATGAGTTTGGGATTTTTAAACAAACTTTTTTTCAAGACTGCATACTAGTTGATATATTTTCTGACACAGAGTGCTGCTGTGATTAGTTCTGAATGATGGCTTTATAGCAGACAGTTGCTTCCCCATCTTCCTGGTACTGCGTACTGTCACTGAAGCTTTTAGTGGTATGCAGTACTGGACCATAACAGCTTACTTTCACCCCTGGTCAGGATCCAGTGGCTTGGAGTCCAAGATGACCAGGAACCCATCTCTGCTGCAGCCTTCAGCTGCCTTCCCAGCCTTTTATGATTTTTCCCATCGTTCTCCGCCTGTTCCGCAAGTGACGTCTTTTGCACTTTTTGTCAGGGTGTTCTCACTTAGCATTTGCCTTCATAAATAGCCCAACAACCTTGTGGTTGTTGGGCTATTTATAGCCGGGACCATGGTTGGCGGGTGCCAGGGTGTCTCCAAGAGGGGCTAGCCAGTGGCAGTAGCTTGTACGACTGCACTGACGCATCACACGCACCCTGTGCACTAGGTAAAACACACCGTTAAACACATATTGATCCATTCTACCAGTCTATCCATCCATTCTAATTTCATTAAACACACGTAGGCTCTGCAGTCCTGACTGCGTGAGATATCAGACAACTTTGACAACACCAGTATAGTGGTCACCCCAGCTGGGGGGATCAGATGAACTAAGAGAAAAGCTGAGACACAACAGACCATCAATCCAGTAGGAATGCTATATGATCACTGATCTTGTGATCGGGTCTGGAGGGGAACAACCAACAGCTGTGCAGTTTTGGATCACAGTTGGACTTAACTTGCCAGTGGTCACAGGAATTTTAGCTTTTTACGCAAAAACTATTTTTCCTCTGCCCTGATATGTAATTCGGGTTAATGAAATTAAAATATTGACATCAAAACCCCAAAGAGCTTTTAGGCTAACTGAAATGACGAGCAGTCTGCAGGAATGCAATGGTATGCTTGCAATTACTTGCCAGAGATATGTTCTATTTTTTTTTTACAACAGGTGTACAAAGCGAGCTATGTGGTCTCAGAGAAACAACAAAGAAAAAGCCTCCCTGCTTTTTGTTCCCAGTGTTTATCATGACTGTAATCCCATCAAAGGCTTCCCTGATTTTTTGCTTTTCTTTTCCAAATTCCGTAACCTCCCCAGTTTAAGGATTACCTTCCGCCCAGGAAAGCCATCGTGGAGTGCGTTCATTGGTGATTATTTGCCTCCAAACAAACATCCAGGAGAGTAAATACCGCTAATCTCTCTGCTATGGTTCCTTCCACAAGTAAATACCACAGCAAGAAGCAGGACTGGCAACAGAATAAAGTAGCTGAGGCTACTCTAGCAGTATGTAAATAAAGATAAGACCAAGTGAAATACGTTAAGATGCCAGTTAAATCTAGAACTTGTGAAGTTGCTGTACGTCTTTCAACCTGAGATACAGCAATGTCATATAGAAAGAAAACACCTTTTACTGGATGATGTTGGCCACAAATTGATGGATTGACAGTGCTTGATAATTTTCGCTGATGTGCGCTGACATTATGCTATAGCAGAGCAATATTTCATAGTTTTAAAAGTAAAGTGTACGTGATTTCGGAAATGGAAATGGAAGTTTTGAATAACATTTTGAACTGGAATAAGATATATATAAATCCCAATCTTCTCAAAAGACAAGATGATGTATAATTCTATTTTAGTCTTTTCCAATGTTTTTCTTTTGATCAAATAAAAAAGCTTATCAACAAAACAAAATTTGACATGGCATTCGAAGATCCTTTTTCTATTTCTCTCTATTCAGTTATTAAATAATGACTTGAGACGCTTAACATTGATTTGCTTTTCATAACAGTTCTCTCTCTGAAAAAAAAAAAGTTTCGTCGTGGCCTTTCACTGACACGCTTCATTTATTTAATTATTTATAATTAACATTTGCGATGCAGCCTCAGGCTGGCACAGGCCAGTGTGTCCCGGAGTCAGCCTCAGGGTGGCATCGTCCAGTGTCTCTGTGAGCTGGTTCCAAGCCTGGATAAATGCAGAGGGTTGCGTCAGGAATGGCATTCGGCGTAAAACTCGTGCCAAAACCAAATATGCAAATTGAACCTTACAATTTCAGAACAGATTGGTTGAAGCCCGGGTTAACAATGACTGCCATTGATGCCAATAACCTATAGATAGCCAGTGGAAATTGGGCAATTGTGGGTCAAAGAAGGAGAGGAAGAAGGCGTGTTCAGAAGCTGAGAGAGAAGAGGAAAGGCAAGAGTCTGGGACTCAGAGTAGGGAGTTTGAATATTGGGGCCATGACAGGAAAAAGTAGAGAGTTGGTTGATATGATGCAGAGAAGGAAGGTGGATATACTGTGTTTCGAGGAGACCAGGTTGAAAGGTAATAAGGCTTAAGAGCAGGTTTTAAGTTGTACTATCATGGTACTGACAGGAAGGGGAATGGAGTAGGAGATATCTTAACAGAGAAGTTTGTTAGGAATGTTCTTAAACTGGAAATTGAAGGTGTGGAGGTGGGACTTCATCAGGGATCAGCTCTGACACCCTTCTTGTCTTGCTCTGGAAAGGAGAGGAATGAAGGTTAGTCGCAGAAAGACAGGTTATATGCGTGTGAGTGAGAGGAAACCCGGGTGGAACGGGGGCCAAAGAGAGGGGA
>CAAKHD010014295.1:110590-121273 GCA_901007705.1 Fistularia tabacaria
TGTTACAGGTGGGGGGGGGGGGGGGGGTTAAAGCAACCAAACAAGGGCAGTTAACTCACTCATTTCGCCTAAGGATGGGAAACTAAGACACACAAGCAAAACCATCAAATGTGGCAGAGAGTGGAAGCCCCAACAAGCCATAAGGGAAGCAGGAAATCATGGGTGTGGTATGTAAGGGACGACTGGGCCTGGGAGACTACAGCAAGTGGAGGTGGAGCAGGACTGATGCCAGAGCCACAAGAGGCCTTGTGGTGCAGAGAGTCCGTGAGGCGGTAGAGGAAGAGCAGCAGGTGAAAGCTATCAGAGTTGCCTCCCAGGCCCAATGGACGCAATGGGTTGCACAGGCAACCGTTGTCTTGGAAGGCGCTGTGGTAGACCGACCAAAAGAAGTTGAGCTTTCTCTTGCGCTACATGACTGACATACTGCCAACCCCAAGACACTTGAAGATCTGGGGCAAAGAGGAAGACCCATCTTGCAAGCAGTGTGGCGCAGCCCCATGCATGCTGAACCACATCCTGAACAGCTGTCCAAAGGCATTGGCAGAAGGGGGTTATAGATCGCCAAATGGAAGGAACAGCAGCGAGTCAAGGCCAACAACATGCAAGCCCAACCGTACAAAGCCATAACCTTTGTGAGGGAGGGAGACAAAACTCGTAAGGCCGGCACAGTGGCCAAGATCTTATCCTTTAGCTTGCAAGGAGCCTCATAATGGGAGTTGAGCATGGACCTGAAGAGGAAACTTGTCTTCCTGCAGGATGTGGCAGTGACCTCCCTTTGACCAGATATGGTCTTGCTATCCAGGAGCACAACAATCATCACTGATGCTGAGCTCCGAGTAGTACCCTGGGAAGAGAGGCTGGCCAGATCCCACCAACTGAAAAAAGCCAAGTACCAGGACCTAGTCGATGAAGCTACTTTAAAGGGATGGCATGCAACCAGCTACCCCATTGAAGTGGGCTGCCGCTGGCTCCCAGCAAAATTGGTGAGCTACTTCCTGCAGTGGGTGGGGCTGGAACCCAAATAGCAAGCCTCAGCAGCCGAGTCCAGCTAAAGGTGGTTGTGGCTAAAGAGAGCCCACAGTTGGAACCCTTCTGCATGTGAAGACTCGTCAGTCTTTGCTGCCCCACTCAGGCAAGGTGTTCAGGGTAAGGGGCGGATCCCTGCTGACAATGTTGAAGGGTTCTAAAAAATCTGGAAGCCTAGAAAAATTCCATCTTGGAAGAAAAAAGGCATCATCATAAACAGCGTAGTTCCTAATTGTAGCTTGTGGCAAAGCATGTCTGATACTTGCTTCACCTGGATGACAAAAATGAGAAGGAGATATACCGTATCATGATCCTTATTGCTTATTGAGCCCACTGTGTGGAGGAAGAGGGTGTGTGTGAAAGACATTTTTCACCAGGGAGCTAAAACACAAACACTAAAACACACACAGTGAAGGTTTGAGCTGTATTGACCAACAAGATGGGGGAGGATATTTGTTACATTCTGGTTTTGGTTGTAATTTTGGTTGTAATTTCTGACACTTTTTTGTGGTAATGATTCTGTCTGTAGGAATTATATAAAATTGCAACTGGGGCCAAGTGAGGTTAAAATTTTATTGCCCCTAAAATGAAAAATCAATGAAAATGTGACTTTATTCCTTGCCAACCACAGGCTACTGGAACTGCAATAGTTGTGTCTAGTGTTGATTTGTTAAAGGCATAATGCTTTCAGTGACACACATTGGGGTTGATGAAGGTTGCAGAGGCATTAATGCATAACCTGAAAACTTGGTGAAATGTAATTTACTCATAATGACAAACCTTAAAACCCAGGTATATATTGTAATAGCATCAACAATTTAAAGCCAGGGTCTCGTCTCGTTTGAGAATTTAGATCAGTGTGAACATTATTTTGTTTGATAAAACTTTTAACACAAATTTTAGTTTTATATTTCAAGTAGCGATAGAGCACGTGCATGCGTGTGTGTGTGTGTGTGTGTGTGTGAGTGACAAAGTCATAGTCAACTTTATTGTCAATGCTGCCATATGTTCGCACATGCAGAGCATTGAAAGAGCATTACTCGTAGGCCCACGGTGAAGTACAAAAAAAGTATAAATCATTTCTCACAGAAAACAACGAACAACGATGAGGTATGCAGAGGTAAATATAGTTGGAGTGCAAAGGGACAGAGGTATAAGCTTTCATCACCATGAGGTTACAAAGCCTTTGACATTGGATTTTTATTTTCACACATTCACACAAGCACTAACCTGACCATCGGGAGCAACAGGGTCTTCAGTGTCTCGCCTAAGGCCAATTCATATGCATAAAAGTGGAACCGGGAAAACAAACCTCCAACCTTCTGATTTGAGGGTTGCCAAATCTATCAACTGATCTACTTCTTTAAGTAAAAATGAAAAACCCAGCAAATTGGCCAACAAATGCAACATTTTTTTTAAATTGCTTACCTGTCATTTTAGATGCAATACCAATATAATCATCCCTTTCAGATACAACTAATATGAAACAAGGATCCTGTTGGTAAATATATCAGCAGGTATGGTGGAAGAGGAAGACAGATATAATATGTGTGCAAGTATATATCTTGTATTATTCCTTTAGTTTGCTGATCCTACCTTTTTTTCTTTTGCATTTCTTTTGATAATATGTTTCTCTTCAATGGATTCTTTTGTGTATGGCTCCTGAATACATATATAATAAATCAGATCACCAGTGAGGTTCATATTATAAATAATGTCGTTGTATTGCTGGCCAAGTGAATTGTTCATTTTCAAGTGCAAGGACCTTCTTCTGTAGGCCCTTCTTCTGCAGGTCCATTGTCACATTCTAAAAGGTAAAAATGAAGGTACAAGTGATTTTATCGAAAACAACAGTTTGGGTCACTTGGTAGAGACCAATTTGGTAACAGAATAGGAACATTTGACTTTTTGATATAAGACCCTACTATTTTCTTAGTTTTAACTTAAATCAAGTTTTAATTTTCAGACCTAACAATTTAAGTTGTCAGATCCTTGCGAATTCTCAAAACTGATAGCTCTGACTGATTATTTTGTCTCATAAATTGTCAATTGAACTTCTATGGGGGGTCTGCCTGCACTTGACTCACTGCTTTTCCATTTTATAAACTTTTAAATATCACTTTTTCATCTTGCACATAATTGTGTTTAATAGTTTAATAATTGCTGACCACTGTGCAAGTCAGCAAAAAGGTATTTACTCCTAATGCATAGTTTACATCTCTGCGTGCATTAATAGTACCTTTCACGTTGCATTTTATTGTTTTATCATGTATTTATTTCATAAACAGATCATACTGTATATGGCATTCACTGTGGACAGCAAATGAATGAATGTATAGAAGCCACATATTTTGAACCTATAACTGCATTTGTACCAATTAACAGTAAAGTGCACATAAAAATCAATAAATATATTATAATTTGACAAAAAAGAGTCAAAAATGGCAACTTTGACGAAAAAAAAAATCTTATAAATTGACTTTGATTTTATTTCCAACAGCTTCACTTGGTCAGGGATTTTATTCTGCCTTGAAAAAGTTGAAACTACATAGAATATTGGGGACTTAAAAAGGTTGACTTGCTTGGAACATATGTCCTTACTTGATCATTCAAACTTCAAACCGAGAGATACAAAACTATAATAATTAATTTATTATTACTACCTTTTTTTCTTTGTTTGGCATACAGTCCGTATACAAAGTCAACTAGGATACATTTATTATCGTTTACATTGAGAAGGATACTCTTTCATAGCCAAATGGACAATAAACTTCATAACCTTATGTCCATCCATTCATCCATCTTCGACCACTTCATCTGTGGTTGGGGCATGTGGCAACAGCTGAAGCAGAGGGGGCCAGAGCAAGAGTCCAGCCCTTCGGGGGGGGTCCCAGCAGGGTCTGCTGGGCTCATTTCAAATGCGAAGAGTTGCACAGATGACATGTTTTCACACCATACCGTAAAATGGATGGGGTCGAGCCCAGTTCAACCTGATGTCACTACCCAGACAGCATTGTGGTGTGAACAATGTGAGCCTTTGTGTGAATTTTTTTATTTTTTTTTATTTTCTACAAACGAAGATATTTTAAGAGATTTTATTATCATTTTCTTACGTAGCTCATACAAATATCAATCAAATACATCACTAACATTTTGGTAACAGGGGATCCCTTTAAAGAAGATATGGGGACCCACCCCAAAGTCCCCAAACTCTGTTTCTTCATTGGAAGGAGTGTCGTCGAGATTGAGAAGATCCATGAAGTATTCATTCTTCGCCTACAACCTTATGGCCAGAGCCTATCTTCCACCTCAACAATGGAGGCATGGAACACGGCCCACTGGGACTCAATGCACCCCGCCTACCCCAGGATGTAGTCATAGCTTTGCCGGACTGGGGAGTTGAAACTCTTTCTGACACGACCAGGACGAAAAACCACAATGCTCCTCCTGAATCCGAGGTTCCACGACCTGGCGGACCCTCCTCTCCAGCACCGCTGAATAGACCTTACCAGGGAGGCTGAGGAGTGTGATCCCCCTATAATAGGAGCACACTCTCCGATCCCCCTTTTTAAAAAGGGTTATCACCACGCCAGTCAGCCAGTCCAGCGGCACTGTCCCTGACGTCCGCACAATGCTGCAGAGGTGTGTCAGCCAGGACAGCCCTACAGCATCCAGAGTCTTGAGGAACCCAGGGCAGACCTCATTCATCCCCGAGGCTCCGCCGCCGATGAGCTTTTTGACTACTTCAGCAACTTCATCCCCCGAAATAGACGGACCCTCTCCGGAGTCCCCCGGCTCTGCTTCCTCATTGGAAGGCGTTTCGATGGGATTGAGGAAGTCTGAGAGGCATCCCACTGTACACAGTGTTGACAGAGCACTGCTTTCCCCTCCTGAGACACTGGGGGATGGACCAGAATCTCCTTGAAGCCCAATGGAAGTTGATCTCCATGGCTCCCCGAACTCCTCCCATGCCCGAGGTTTTGCCTCGACGACCACCAAAGCCGCATGCCGCTTGGCCTGCCGGTACCTGTCAGCTGCCTCCGAAGCACCACAGGCCAAAAAGGCCCGATAGGACTCCTTCTTCAATTTGACTGCATCCCTCACTACTGGGGTCCACCAGCGGGTTCGAGGGTTGCTGCCCCGACAGGCGCCAACTGCCTTAGAGCTGCAGCTCCGGTCTGCTACCTCAACAATGGAAGCACAGAACAACTATTTGGACTCAATCTCCCTTGGTATGTGGTTGTAGCTCTGCCGGAGGTGGGAGTTGAAACTCCTTCTGACAGGGGACTCTGTCAGACGTTCCCAGCAGACCCTCATGTTACAATTGGGTCTGCCAGGTGTGACCGACATCCTCCCCCACCATCGGAACCAGCTCACCACAAGGTGGTGGTCAGTTGACAGCTCTGCCCCTCTCTTCACCCAAGTGTCAAGGATGTGTGGCCGCAATTCTGACCCCATGACCACAAAGTCAATCAAAGAACTACGGCCTAAGGTACGCTGGTGCCAATTGCACATATGGACACCTTTTTGCCTGAACATGGTGTTTGTTATGGACAATCCGTAGCGAGCACAGAAGTACAATAACAAAACACTACTCGGGTTCAGATCGGGGGGGGGGCGTTCCTCCCAATCACGCCCTTCCAAGTTGCACTGTCATTGCCCACGTGAGCGTTGAAGTCTCCTAGTAGAACGAGGGAGTCCCCAGAAGGCGCGCTCTCTTGCAGCCCCCCTAGGGACCCCAAGAAGGATGGGTAAACTGAACTGCTGTATGGTGCATAGCCGCAAACAACAGTCAGAACCGGTTCCCCCACCTGAAGGCGGAGGGAGGCTACCCTCTAGTCCACTGGGTTGAAACCAAACTCACAGGCACTGAGTCCAGGGGCAATCAATATGCCTACCTCTGCCAGGCACCTCTCAACGGGGGCAACTACAGAGTAGAAAAGAGTCCTCTCAATAGGCCTGGTTCCCCAGGCCTATCTCTCAGCCTCACGCACCAGGTGGGGCTCCTTCCCGATCAGAGAGGTGACATTCCATGTCCCTAGAGCCAGCTTCTGTAGCTGAGGGTTGGACCGCCAAGGTCCCCCGCTCCGGCCACCGCCCGGCTGCACCCGACTCCCTTCGCCTTTCCTGTGGGTGGTGAGCCCAGGGGAAAAGGGACCCATGTTGTCCCTTCGGGCATTGCCGATCCCCATGGGTGCAGGCCTGATCACCAGGCGCTCGCCATCGAGCCCCATCCCCAGGCCTGGCTCCGGGGGGGGGACTGGTTACCCATGTCCGGGAAGGGGAAAATTTATTCCAAAGTTGTTTTCCATCATGAGAGTCTTCTGAGCCGCGCTTTGTCTGGTCTCTCACCTGGGACCTGTTTGCCATCGGTGACCCTTCCAAGGGCATGAAGTCAGCTAATGTGTTAACCATACATAAAAACATTTTCAGATTATACATCTGTGCAGTAAAGCATAATTATTCAAGTGACTTAAGCTTCATTCTTCAAGCCATACATTGATTAGCCATAATATTATAACTGCTGATGAGTGAAGTGATTTATGCATGGGCAGCAAGCAAACATTTGCTCTTAAAGCAGATTAATTTAAAGCAGGAGATAAAAAAGAAGCCAAAAAACAAATACCAACACAGGAATATGGATGTAAGCAACCTTTAGAAGAGCCAAACTGTAATCTCTTGTCAACGGGGTCAGAGCGCCTCCTAAACTAGTGAACCATGGACCGTGTCATGGACAGCCAAGTATCATTTAATGCAAGTGGGGAGTGAGGGCTGGTCTGTATTATCTGACCTAACAGCGGAGCTTCTGTGGCACATATTGCTGTAAAAGATAATGCTGCCTGTGATAAAATGGTGAAAAAAACAGTGCATGACAGTTTCTTGTGTATGATGCTACGTGGCTGCAGACCAGAGTCAGGGTGCATCAACAAAAGCAGCTACATGGTGAGTGTTTGAACTGGACCATAAGAGCAATTGAAGAGGGTCGTCTTGTCTGATGAATGAAAAAAGACACAGGAAACATTTTGAGAAACACAATCTCAAGTTCCAGTGTTAATGTTAAATGTGTTCAATGTGTACATTTGTGTGCTACTTATGCAAATCCATGCAAGGCTCTACCTTCTAACGCATATGACGTTAATTTGTTTCTCACATTCAGGTGCCATATATCAAAACACACCAGTGGGGCAACTGCAATCCATGCATTGCAATGGAAATGCTGTTTTTAATGTTAAAAGAGGGACCTACAAAGTATTTGATAGGTTGCTATCATTTTGTGACTGAATGGAGTATATGGAATTTAGCCCCCCCAAACAAAAGCAATCAGGGCTCTGCAGAATCAGAGCTTGATTCTAAAAATGATAAAAATCAAGCAAAGACTGAACAGAAATTGTGTGACACAATTCATGGGACCCATTGGCTGTTTATGTAAAAAAGTCAAAAAATGCATAATAACATTGATCTTTTGGAGAAAGTTTGAAAGTTTTCACTTAAAAGCTTTCAAGCCCAATGCTTGCTGCAATATTCGCCAAAATGTTTTGCCCATTTTGATGCATTGTTCCTACAGTGTCCATCAAACTTGTTTTGGCTAATAAAAAAAGGCCTGCAGGAAGTTGGGAGGTAGCAAGACAGTCGCCAGCTGATAACACAATACTATTTTTGCAATGTTACCATGACAAACCCAATAAAGCACTTCTAAATCTAAAGCAAATTCTTGTTTATATACTCAAAGGGAAATGCCTGTCCATAAAAACACTGGAGAAATAATTGGAAAATGGTGCTTCGCACCATTGATATTATACTATGCTTGGCATTTAATTAGAGATTTGTTGGAGTTAATGAGGTTCAGAGGGAGTTGGATTGAGTGATTAAACATTTTTTCACTATTTACAACTGGATGTTATGCTGATGCATGGCTTAATAAGACTATTGAATTGTGACCAGAATCAAAAAAAGAGACATGGTAACAATTTGGGGAATGGTCAAAGTCAATAAAGTGTATCGCCCTCTGGGGTTACTTTATCTCTCAAAACAGATCAATGGTATGTGTGATGCCGCAAACGATTTATAAAAGGCAAACTAGAGTTAAACCAGATAAATTTGTGTTAAAAGTCTATATTTGCTGACATCCTCTGCCTCTTTTTATTTTTATTTATGTGTAAAAGCTAAATGCTCAGCATCGCTTAAACAGAGTACTCAGTGTCATATGTCATTTGCCAACGTATGAGGATTGATTTTTCAAATATTTTGTGCAGCAACAATAGCAATAAAAATGTAGTATATTGCTGAAGAAAGCGATACTTGTATTATCTCAAAAATCAAAATCAAGATCAAAAATACTTCTATTTGTACATAATGCGATATTCATATCATACTTTCCAATATTTTTCACTTGAAAACATAAATATTCCCCTGGGCAATTAAATGTTGGCTGGATACTTTTTAAGTATCTAATCAGTTACCTCAGATAGCATAATATATCTTTAAAATTTGGTAACCACGTTATTCTGTAGGTGTCAGTTTAACATCACGTACTTACTCAGCACGTACATATAGTATGGTATCCTGCTGAAATAATTACAAAAATGTAAAAAATCAAACGTCCCTTGCATATCTATTCCCTGGTTTCAGATCACAAGAGAAACACACATTTATGGAGAGCCCATGTACAGGCCTTATACAAATTTCATGATACTGGACTTTTATCTCAGTCACCACATGGCAATTACATGTCAACTCTCTGATTTACTCTGTCTCCTGTTAATATGCTGTGCCAATATACCATGTCAACCACAAAAGAGCTCTAAGTCGTATCTTTTTGCAAGCATCTAAGACCAAATATCTTCAAAACCACCAGAAAATTCTCAAATTTTTCAATGCTTTCAATGCTTTCAATGCTTTTTCAAGCTTTCAATGCTCATTGTAACTGAGCAAAATTGTGGCTTGTGTTGTACATAATATTTTTCTTTCATAAGCTTGAATCTATTTCAATAGAATTTTTTCATTTTGTTTCTTATATATGTGGTGAAGGGTCTATGATTAGAGCCATTAGCTGCTCTTAATTTTGAGCCATGATAAAACGTTAGCACGTGTCTATCGACAACTTTTGTTTTGTGTGTATATAATCTCCTTGACATGCAATAAGTGACTGAAGGCACCCACATACTGCATTTCTCATAATTTTGTTTATGTATCTATTTATTTATTTATCTATTTGTTTATTTATTTATTTACTCATTTATTTATTTTGAGCATAGGTTTCATAGAAAAGTGTATGCATCACAGACATCACTAACTGTAAATAAATTATATTTATACCATTCTTTCATGGAATCTTACATTTGATGCAAGCACAGAAATTAGCACACCCACACACATGCAAATACTCACAAACAAAGGGTAATTTGGATTCGATGTATTGAAACAGGCTTAAAATTATGGAAAAATTGCCTTGTCTTTTTTTAACCTAAATGATAAGATATAAAGATGAAAAGTAGATTTATGACAGGAATTCTTCAAACAATAGTGTATACCAGGAATACATTTTAAGGGGCTGCCTCAAGAAAATAAGCAGGGAAGAAGTGGTACTTGATTCACTTAATTCATAATGTCTATTTCTTTAGTCATGTGCTTTGGTTCCATGCCCCCCCTTTATAAATATATATATACACACACACACACACACACACACACACACACACACACACACACACACACAAATATATATATTCAGGGGTCATCACGTACATCTAACTATCCTCAGCGTTCTCTTCGCTTGCACCAACCAATTTTATGTCCTTTTTCCCTTCATGCATTAATCTCCTCTTTGTCCTCCCTCTAGGCCTCCTGCCAGATAATTCCTACCTACGCATCCCTCTGACAATATATTCACAATCTCCCATCTTTACATGTCCAAACCATCACAGTCTGGTCTCTGACTTTATCTCCAAAACATCTGTTTGAGTTAATCAATCTTAATAGCGTACATTTTAAGTGAACAAGATGATAAGTTGCGAGTTTAGCCGTCATCCTACTGTAACTTGATGTCCTTAAATAATAAGTGGCTTGTCCTAATACGAGCAAAAGTTTCCTACCTATCCTTAACTACAAATCAACTACTTTACTGGTCACTGATTAGACTTTATAGTGACATGATCTGTGCAAGCCTGTACAATTTTTTAGCAGCTTGATCCTGGGATCTTCATGTGAATAATGGCTCACCGATAAGAATTACTGGAATTAGTATACTAATGTGTCTGTGACTACGTTTTCAGGCACAATATTGAAATAAAGAACCACCACAGATGATGTTTTGCTATTCTTATAGTATGACCTCTGACAGCACATGTTGCACATTTCAACATGCTCAAAAAATAGCATAACTAGTCTTCTATTTACTCCAGCCCAGTCGCTTCACTACAGTGCCTCAGCCTGCTTCAGAGGTCCTTCACCATGCACTTTGTGGCCAACTTTACCACAGAGGGGAGGGGAAGAGGGGAATATGTCAAGATCTTTGGGCTTGACAAAAAATGCAACAACAAAGAGCCTTATATACACACACACACACGCACACACACACACACTTACACACACAAAAACAAACACACATACACACACACTCACACACACACACACACAGACACACACTCTCTATCTCTG
>CAAKHD010014295.1:121569-138165 GCA_901007705.1 Fistularia tabacaria
AGGAAAAATAGAAAACCAAAAAGACCTATATAAACAAACACACACACACACACACACACACACACACACACACACACACACACACACACACACACACACACACACACACACACACACACACACACACACTGGCACAGTGATTTCGCATCAGCAAAATCAACTGCTATATTTTGCTGTTTTCTGCTGTGACAAGTCAGATGATTGCTGTCTATTTATATTCCTGGAAAATAAATGGAACTGATTTTTTGGCTTCAAAATTTGACAACACAAATAGTTATAAGGATCAAAAAGTTGGTGCCTTGGCATTGACAGACTTTGTCACTAATCGAACAATGCATCCCAGCATTCTTTGACACAGAAAAATGAATGAAGAATGAACTCTGCTGAATACCCCTAGCAGTAGAAGACAGTTCACATTGTATCAAGCTGTGGATTTTGCTCTTCAGGAATGGCAAGGCAGGAATACTGCTAAGTCAGCCTTGAATTTAAAACCCCCAAACACAGGACAACAGCTGAAGCCCATTCAACTTGCCGTCTATTTCACTCACAGCTTTGACACTAACACTTAACAAGGTGATTACAACATAATACTGACATAGCTGAACAGTTCCAACACAAGGCAAACCTTCCTCTGACAGTTATAACACTCCCTTGGTCTATTTCCTAAATCCCACAATCCTTGCATCATTTACATGTCTCACCCACTTGACCAATCACACCCCAAAGGCTGCCCATTTACATTTACATTAAGTGAAAAAGCCTGTGTAAGAGAATGCTGTAATTTCAGATTATATTTGAAAACTCTTTGTAACATCCCTGAACACCTAGTTTTGACTTAAAATAAGTTAGACTAGCCAAATGAATGCCTGTTTGGCTTGGTGGTGCTGACTCTCGGGTACAATCATTCTGGTGAGCAAAAAAAAACGGAGAATATCACATCTTCGATATCTGAGCTGCTGGATTTGATCCATAATAAGGTGCCACAAGTCCTCCTACCTACTGCAGGAACAGACAATTGACTCCATGATCACCCAGGGACTCAGTCTGGACTCTACCAACAGTGTATCAATTATCAGTTAAATTAAATCTGCCCTCATATCGTCTCTGCTTCATATTGCGGATCACATGAATGTTTTTAATATTGTTGCGGGCAGCTCAGCAGATGTTGAACAGGTGTTATATTGCTAGAAGTCTAATCTGCTTGCTAGGGATTCCCCAGCCTCTTCTGGTGGCAGAGTAGTAGGGTCCACTGTAAAAGCAAAGGGTTTTATACTTATTCGCCAAAGGAATTGTTTCTAAACTTGTTAATGAGTGTATTGTCTGGTTCTCTTATAATGCGCGTTTATTTATTTTTTTTAATTAATGAGCTGAACCTCAATGATGATAATAATTTCAACTGAGCATACAAATACTTACTGCTTCAGTGGGCTCATCATATTTGAGTCAAATAATGAGAATCAGGTCTATATTTTGTCTGGTTTCGCACATTTAGCGAACTGAGGAATTACCCATCCCAGAATCATTCTCACCTACTGGAAATAGTTTGTTTTTCAGCAACTTGAGAGGCCAAAATAAAGCACAAAGAAAAGGCAAAAAACCTTGGTTTTATTCTATTAAACAAAGTAGAGAAAGAGAAGGGAATTATCGTTGAAGTGCCAATGTGCCAGGTTCTGACATATTTTAAGATCTGTAATGACTGTCTTCAGAGCTTTTTGTGCGCTATAAAACAGACAGCTAAGGAACACAAACAATCAACAGAGCAGATATTTTTGTGATTCTGTAATTTTTCAGGGCATTTGTTCAAGCAAATGTGATGGATGGATGCATTTATTCATGGAAAATGAGAAATTGAAAATTCAAAACGATCAAAATATTCTGTCAAAAGTCATGTTTGTGCTTTGTTATATTTATGTTCATATGGACAATGACAGGCTAAAAGTATCTTGTGATCTAAATAAATCACATAAGAACACACAAGTTGCTTAGCAGTTCGTTGTTTTTCTGATTTCTTATGTCATCTTTTCATTCTAGTGCCCCAACGTTCTGACTCTGCATCACTTGTTGATAGGCATATGAAAACACAAGGAGGAACTATTCAGTCATTTACAACGAGGGCATGACACTTGAGAAAAAAAATATTGTTTTAGCAGTTGTGAAAAGCAAACCAGGTTGGTATTTGTTTATTTATGATTTTTAGAATTTAAAGATCCCTACTCGAAGCAGACACCTTGGGCTCGGGTCTAGAGGCACTGATAGAATACTTTGCTTCTCAAGATTGAGTATTGCTTCTCAACCCTCTTGACTTCTGCAGCTCTTCACCTGTTAACCCATGGATGCTATCTCAATGACCCTCTAAGAACCACATAACCTGCCAAATGATTGAGCAGGAAAGACTGCAGGGACTTGAAATGATAAAAAGAGAAATGGCACCCTCACATTAGCCTTTCAGCACCATTACCAAGTGCCACCATGTTTCTGAGAATTGTGGATTTAACCTAAAAGTATTGCAAAGTCTGCCAAAGAGCTGACTTTCAAAAAGTCTGCATTAAGGGATCAAAATCATTTTTGCAACTGCATGTGAGCCCTTGTATGCCTTAAAAGCATGCTTCAGTTGATCTATCCACCGCTTATTCTGCACTTAGGGTCACGGGGGATGCTGAAGCTTATCACAGCTGTGATTGGGTGAGAGGCAGGATACACCCTGGACTGGTCGCCAGTCAACTGCAGGCAACTACACAAACATACAACCATTCACTCACCTGATTTTGGACTTTGGGAGGAAACCCATGCAAACACAGAAAGGTCCCTTTGTCAGAATCGAACCGGGGTGCTTTGCGCTGTGAGGCATGAAGTGCTAACCACTGCACCACCGTTAATATTATCTGTTATTATCTTCTATTTTCAAAGATGAAGAATGACAAAGGTTATACCTCTATCCCTTGAAAATAAATAAATATATAGGTATTCCAGGCATGTCAATCTGGGGGGAGACCGCGGGGAAGACCCTGGACACGCTGGAGAGACTATGTCTCCAGGCTGGTCTGGGAGCGCCTTGGGGTCCCCCCAGAAGAGCTGGACCATATAGCTGGGGAGAGGGAAGTCTGGGCCTCCCTGCTCCAGCTGCTGCCCCCGCAACCACGGATAAGCGGCAGAAGATGGATGGATGGATAAACATGCTCACTGCCAGAGAGTTCAACAATAAGACAGACTTATCTATGCTACCAGGCAAATCAGTCAGATCTATTCTTTAGACTCTTATCTTTCACCAACAACATTTTCCTGAACAGCAGCAGAGAGATACTGTGAAAATATGGAATCATCCAAAGCTCTTCTTTCACTGACAGTGAATACCTGGTCCAATCACTTACATGACACGTTGGTGGAAATCAGATTTTTACTGGGTTTATTTCACACATAATGAGACCTAAAAATGTATCTGCAGTATTAGATTCCTTGTTTTTCTTCTGGCTATTATATTAATGAAACATCTCAAATCCATACCACAGGCGAGGAAATTATTAGAATGGGTTACTTGAACTGTGTAGTGGGAAGGTGGCTAAAGTCTGCTGTTGTGTCTAAAATCATTCCTTCACACTCCCTTCTTCATATGCATGGGAGTTTGATTTAGATGACAATGTAGCTAGTGAGAGACAGAGGGGGAGAAAGGGATAGTGGGAGAAAGAGAGAAAGAGAGAGAAAACACTCTCACAAACACACATTAACTGCATCTTTTATTGTTCCTTAAGCAAGCCTGAATTCAATGAGTGAACTAATGAACTAATTAAAGCTTAATTGTTCACTCCCAAGGTATTGTATGAAACGTTTACTCTACAACATAGTGTATGATTATTCAAATATACATTTTGGCAGCACCACGCATGGTTGACTCAGCCTATTGGGTGTGAACAATTTTGTTACCAGGTTGTGTGTGACATTGGCACTCTGTTCATCTGCTCCCGCTCCCCATCCTTACCGCTTCCGCTTACTATCTACCTCTTTCTTATGTCGATCAGTGTCAACAATTATTTTACCATCCCCCAGCTACAGTGACTGATCTTGGGGGAGTTAATGAATTGAAAAAATGCATCCCTCTCCACACTTTGGTCGCCCTTTGATTTAGCATTTTGTGCAGTACAGTAAATCATTGAGTTATTTTCTTAGGATATGACAGAAACGGTAAAAACAAGCCTCCAAGGGAGATAATTAACAAGAGAATCAATATTATCTTCATGGTGAAATAATGCAAAATGTGTCTCTAAATATGCAATTTGTAAATATGCAATCAGTTGAAATGAAAAAAGGCAAGAAAATGTTTCGAACAAAAAGAGTAAACTAAGCTTATAAAATAAGCTGCAACACATTCCATTATGTGACCTGTCATGAAACAACCCTTAAACCTTCCATTCACCTACCTGCAAAGCATTTAAGATAATAACATACATTGTTTTTTTTACCTCAATTCTCATTCATTATTTACTAATTGTAGGCCACCCCGGGCCTTTGATTTATTTTCTTGCGGCTTTTTCACACGACCACGACACGACCTCACCACCAAGAGGTGAATTACATGAAGCAAACTAGTAAAGATAATCATGATAAATTGAAAATTAGAATAAAATACAGTACAATAGAATGCAACACAATAGTGTTTATTTGCCATATGTACAGGTACATTTAACTACGGTCACATTTAAAGTGGGTGTTCCTCAGAATTGTTGAAAAGTTCCTACAGTTTGCAGTCAAAAGTCTAAACACATGCAGCAGGATAATTGGAGAACCTATACCCAGATATGTGAATAAGAGTGCATGGATGTCTGTCTCCATGTATGGCCCTGTGAAACTGGCAGCCAGTACAAGGTGTAGCTCTTCTGCCGCCCAGTGCCAGGTGAGATAGGCTCTAGCAGCCCCATGACACTGGATGCGGGATGTGTGGTATAGATACTAAACAAACAAGTGTGTGTGTGTGTGTGTGTGTGTG
Organism: Fistularia tabacaria; assembly: GCA_901007705.1. Classification (NCBI taxonomy): domain Eukaryota; kingdom Metazoa; phylum Chordata; class Actinopteri; order Syngnathiformes; family Fistulariidae; genus Fistularia; species Fistularia tabacaria. Next base: position 126,548 of record CAAKHD010014295.1, read on the forward strand.
TGTGTGTTTGTATTTATATAAATGTATGTGTTGTCTTATGACTCACCCTCTGTTAACTGCACCCTTGATGAGACTGTTGATAGAATAGGTAGGGAGCCCCATGCTTCATCTTCTCTGACCCTCCAGACCGTCGTGTCCTCTTGTGACCTGCATGACACTTATAGGATGTTAAAACCACTCGCCAGTCAATACACCTGGGTCAGGACCTGCAGTGGTCAGGTGTTGGTGGCCAGACTTGACAGGTTTGATATTTCCATGACCCTCCTACCCTGGTTAATCAAATACAGTATGATCCCGGTTGGCTTTTCAGACCATCATTTAATTGCCTTTGAACTAGTCACGACTCCTGGTCAACGGGTCAGATCGTTATGGCACTTTAATTTTAAGCTTTTACAAATTTTTAGAAATTTCTGCCAAAAGTTTACCGATTTCCGGCAGGAATGGAGACAACATAAACAGCGTTTCCAGTCTCTGAGCTTACGGTGGGAAGGGGGCAAGGACCAAATTAGGGTGTTCTGCCAACAGCACACATCTCACCCCTCAGTCAATGCAAAATAAATAATCAAGAATCTTGAAGTTGAAAATTGAAATATCGAAGAAGGGCTGGGCAGTGACACAGGCACCACCGGTGAGGCCTTGCTGAAGGGGAGGAGACTCAAACTTGGCACGCTCCTCCAGGAAAGGGTGAAGGGGACTCTGATCAGGTCTCGGCTCCTCCAACTTAAAGATATGGATGCCCCCAGCTCCTTCTTCTTCAACCTGGAAAGGTCTACTGCGCAGAGGAAGCTTATGTGCTGTTTGAGGCTACCTGGAGGCAGAGTCACTACCGACCCAGCAGAAATGACGGCTCATGCACTCAGCTTCTAAACAGACCTGTTTGGGAGAGTAGACTGTGACGTCAAAAGTTGCAAGGATCTCCTAAAGGATCTCCCCAAACTCAGCCTGGAGGAGAGGACTACTATGGACCAGGAACTGTCCATGGAGGAGCTCACCATGGCTGTAAACCAGTTGCCTTTAGGACAGACACCAGGGCTTGATGGGCTACCCGTGGACTTTTTGAGACATTTTTGAAGCAGTATTGGCATGACCTCTATGCAGTGCTGATGGGGTGCAGGCGGACCGGCTCCCTGCCGAGCTTGTCCCGGAGGGCAGTCCTCACTTTGCTGCCAAAGACAAGCGACTTGACATTGCTGAAGACCTGGAGGCCTGTGTCCCTCCTGTGCGCGGACTACGAAATCCTGTCCAGGGCACTTTCCAATAGACTGAAATTTTATCTGGGTAACATCGAACATGCCGATCAGACCTATTGTGTCCCGGACAGGAATATAATGGACAACATATTTCTGATGAGGGACGTTTTTGACGTGTGTGACACTTATGATTTGAATGCTGGCGTAATAGCGATAGATCAGGACAAAGCTTTTGACAGGGTGGAGCATTCATATTTGTTCTCGGCACTCGAGGCTTTTGGTTTCGACAACACCTTTATATCCTGGTGGCGCCTACTTTACTGTGATGCACAATCCCTAGTAAAAATGGGCATAGGGCCTAGTCGGCACCTTACGAGTGCTCTCTCGCTTTATGAGATGGCCAGCTCGGCGAGGGGTGAACTAGGGAAGAGCAAAGCACTACTGCTTGGCTGATGGAGTGGCCACACATTGCCCGCCCTACCCGCTGGCCTCAGCTGGGAGAGGGACGGCCTTAAAGTGCTAGGGGCAGAAGCCTTTACGAAAACAAACTGGAAAGGGGTGAGGGGAAAAAGTCAGTGCGAAGGCTGTTGAAGTGGAGGTGGCTACTCCCTCAGCTGTCCTATAGGGGAAGGGTGCTGGTTATCAACAATCTGATTGCTTTGATGCTTTGGCACAAGCTTGCTGCACTAGCGCCTCCAAGAGGCTTGTCAGAGGAGATTCAGAGGCTTATCCTCGAATATACTGGTCCAGAAAACACTGGACTCGAGCGGCAGTCCCCTATCTTCCGGTCGCTGAAGGGGGCCAAGGCCTCACTCATATATTTAGCAGGGTATCGGCTTTTAGACTGGACACAGCGAGGAAGGTGCTATATGAGTGCGGACCCAGCTGGCTGGTCACTGTGAAGCTGCTATTAAATAGGGTAGGACGGTTTGGGATAGACAGACAGCTCTTTTTGATGCTCATTTTCTCAACCTGACTGGATTCACGCCATTCTATGTCTCAGTCCTCCAAGCTTGGCAGGTTTTAGCGGTCAGGAGGAAGGAGAATGAGCCCCCAGGCTGATGGAAGAGCCACTACTCTTCAACGGCTTCCTGAGGTCCGGGGCCTTGCATTCCACAGGTCTGAGTCTCAGCCTCAGTAGGGCAGGCATTACAGAGCTGGGTCACCTCATACGGCTACCTCCATATTCCGGATTGCGCTAGGAGACTCTGATCCACACTACCTCCATTCGGCTTGTCACCAGGGTCGATAAGGAAATCTGCAATACTCTCCCTCCCTACCTGAAGGGCTTCGTATCGGATCGCTCCCGCCATGAGCTTTGGGACGTGGACATCGACAACAGATTCCCCTCGCTGACCATACTGCCGGGGGTTGGGGAGTGGAAGGACGAGGATGGCCTGCTACTGACCTTTAAAACCTCAAGCTTGAATGCGTTTCAAGACACGGACAAAAACGACCTCTATGCCATGTGCATCAAAGTTCTTAACTTACACCCCTTATCACAAGTGAAGGAATCGAAGTGGCATGATTTCTTCGGACCGATCATCTCTCCAAAGAAGAGTTGGCGAGCCTTGTATCAGCCACCGCTGGACAAGCAGGCAGGTGACCTCCAGTGGAGGATTGTGCATGACACCATAGTCACCAACACATACAGGGCACGTTTTGAGCCTGAGGTGACGGGGGACTTTTTGTTTTGTTCATGCCCTGAAACCTTGCCTCATTTATTTGTCGAATGCCCCAGGTTGCTGCCATTGTTTGATTTCTTGCAGGGTTTTTTTTTAGGTTTGGGGGGGTTACTTGTACTTTGCACTTATTTATTTTTTTTCAAACTATTGTCTTTTTAATAAAGACATCAGTCAACAATTGGGGTTTTCCATCATTCTGTGAGGAAACATGAGCAGATTTTTTTGTCGCACATGGTGTGTGTCTGAATAAGTAGTACCCATTATAAAGGAGCTGGTTACCATGCTTAGAAGTTGAAGTTGCATCCCAGTGCCTGCAGCGCCTCATCAAACAGCTCAAACTTGCTGCTTCTTCTCATTCCATAATGCCTGCACATTTCTAAAATGATCTTCTGTAAAGTTGTTTAAAAATTGCATTGCGAGACAGTACAGATTGGTGCAAAACAAAATAGTACTTCCAGTGATTAATCCTTCATAAGCTTTTACTTTAAGAAAAATGTTTAGGAAAAATACAAATATAGTTATATCCCAGAAAATAAGAATATCATGAAAAAGTTCAATATTTTTGTCACTCATTTCAGAAAGTGAAGCACATACATTATATAGATTAATTACACATAGAGTAAAACATATTTCTATCTTATATTTCTTTAAATTTTGAGGAATGCATTTTGTAAGAGAAAAGTAGAAAATTGGACAGTTACACATCATTGACGTCACACCCTAAACAGCTAATTAATTCAAAATGCTGCAAAAAAAATCCAGAGCCTTTAAATGGTGTCTCAAAGACAAATCCTATACAAATGTTTCATTACTTGACTCAAGCCATTTCAAACCACTGAGACAGCGTCATAATTGTTACCTGGGCTGTGGAGAAAAAGAACTGGACTGTTGCTCAGTGGTCCAAAGTGCTCTTTTCAGATGTAAGTAAATTTTGCATGTCATTTGAAAATCAAGGTTGCAGAGGCACAGAATACACATTGCTTGACGTCCAGAAGTTTACACAGTCAATGATGATTTGGGCTGCCGTTTCATGTGCTGATGTTGGTCCACTGTAATTCCTGAAGTTCACAGTCAATGCAGCAACCTATCAGGAAATTTTAGAGCACTTCATTCTTCTTTGTGCTAACTAGCCTACTGGAGGTGCTGATTCAATTTTCCAGTAGGGCTTGGCACCTGTCCTCACTGCAGAAGTTACCAAAAGCTGGATTAATGACCATAGTTTCACTTTGCTTGATTGGTCTGCAGGTTTCCCTGACCTGAATCATATAGATAATTGGTGAAGTACTGCCAGTCGTTAGCGTAGATACTGAGGTTGGTATTTTAACTGATAAATTCAGCTCAGAATCTAGCAGAGATTATTAGAACAATAGTTCTTTTTGGAACACTAAAACTGTTTCATTGTCATGATTGGGGGTGTGTAAGGATCCAAGTGCAACACATGACTATGCACCAATAGAGAGAGAGTTCAAAAAACAACTTTACTTAGGGTCCAACTGCAGATGAACAGTTGCTCGAAAACCTATGAGGGCAGGAACAGGAAGGGGGACGTGAGCATCCACCAACGGAGCAAGGAACTCTAAGAGGCAAAGTTGGTACCGGGAGGCCAGGCAGGACGCCGCTGAAGAGAACTTGTAGAGGCAAGGTCGGTTTTGGGAGGGTAGGCCAGACGGCGCTAGCATCCAGGGGCAGGAACGAAGGGGACAACAAAAGACGGTGACGCCCAGGGGCAGGGAACCTAAGGAGGATAGCAAAAGACAACAATGCCCACAAACCAACCCAGACAGACAAGAGAAGAGGACAAGGGCACAGTAGAAAGGAAGGCAGACAGGGAGTGTCGTAGCTTCCCCCTGTACAGACTCAGACAGACTAACAACAGACAAGAAATGACAGTGAGAGTTCCCTGGGCGGTGGCGCCTTTTGCTGTCCCCTTCTGAGTCTGTAGGGTGGCTCCTTCTCTCTGTCGCTCTTGGTCTCTCTCTGTATATGTCCTCCCTCAGCCTTACTCCCTTTGCCCTTCACCCTGGACCCTTTGTCCTTCACCCTGAGCCTGTACGGGGGCTCAGGGTGAAGTCTCCCGTTACGTCTTCCTTATCTCCCCAGGGACACTGACAAGATTCCCTCTGCACCAGGCAAGACTTTCAGTGGTTCGGCAGCCGGACCGGTACCTGATGAGCCCCTCCTGAGACCCCTGCCCTGAAGGTGGATGCTACCAATGCCCTGCCTGTCCTCCCAGTACCAACCTTGCCTCTTTAGGTTTCTTGCCCCGTCGATGGATGTCAGTGTAGTCCTGCCTGGCCTTTATTACCTGCCTTGCCTTTCTGAGTTCCTGGGCCTATCGGCAGATGCCTGTGTCCCCCTACCTGATTCTACCCTTGCTCGTTTTTAAGTAACTGTTCATTTGCTGCTGGACCCTTGGTGAATTTGTTTTTTGGAAACAGCTATACTTAGGGTCCTTCTCTCTGTTTGTGCGGAGTCTTGTGGTGCACTTGGATTCTTACACACCCTATCATGACATTCATCCACCACCAAGCTATTATCAACCAGATATATTCATTGTGATGGCCTCTTTATGTCTCATAAACCTGGAAAGATTAAAAGTCTCCGAGTGACCCTATTGAAGTCACACACAACTTACACCTTGTAAAATAACTACAATTTGCCAAAGCACTGAATAATGACAAAAGAAAGCTTGTTCCAATAATTACTTCAGCTGTTAACAATGGGAGTGTTGAATCTGTTAATAATCACCAAATGGGACCTCACTGCTAAAGCACTTTTATTCAAGGTTCTGATACTTAAATATATTCTGTTTCAGATTGGTTTGTGTGTAACATGGTGAGACTCATGTGAGACTTGGTTAAAGCCAATGATTTTCCATCTGTAAGCAATGCCTACCAACATATTGATATTCCTTGCCCATGTGATTCTAAACAGGATGGACATGTAACTGCAATCTATAAATCTATTTTCAAACAAACTTCTAAACTTGAAATTAACTTTAATATGCCTGAAGGGGCTTGGAACATAAATAGTTGAAGAAGGAGCTAGAACATCATCACCAGGCTCTGGATGAGAGAATCATGAGCAGAGCTAATTCTAACAAACTGCACCACCTGTCCCTGGCCCAGCGCAAAGAAGAACAAAAAACGTTTGATCATCTAAAAGTTTAGCTGGAGGATTGCATTATTTCTTGAAGTCCAGTAGTCAAAATGTCTTGGGACCATCTGCATCTACGTCCTTTTGATCCCCATATGAGAGAAGTCATGATGATCCCTTTCTTCCCCCTCGATAGAATACCTCAGTCCGGTCATATCTATCCACGCATCTGTATTTCATCCACATCCGTAATGACAGAGTTTAAATGGTCATCAATTTCAAATAAACTAAGCTTTGACCTCCACACTAGGACATTCAGAAAAAAAACACGAATAATCTCTCTCAACCATCTATAAATTCAAAGCTCTCCCTGTCTAATTAAACTATCATAACAAAGTATTGTTCAGCCCATCCAACTCTCTTCCTCCATCTGTTTCTGAATCATTCTGTCTGTCAAAAACAAGGAAAAGTCTGACATGCATAAGATGCAATAGCAAAACAGCTGGCAAACTGACAGGTCTACCCTTTCCCAGTCTCTCATGGCTAAATAGTAAGGACTACGAATAAATAAATGGATAACCAGCAAACAAACTAACTAACTCACTAAATGAGCACATATATTGATGAAGAGTGGAAAAAAACTAAATGAAACAAAATAAGTAAATAAAAATAAAATTAAATTAAATTAAACTATTTTCCACTCCAATGTGTTTATTTATGAATGCGACCTCAACACTGGCATAAGCCAATGTTCTCTTTCATCTGATCCTAAGTCAGCTAAAATGCAGACGGTTGCATGAAAAAGGAATCTGGCGCAAAAACTTTTGCTAAAACTAAACTTTCATATCGGATGGCCGAGGCCAAAGTCATCAATGAGCATCACACCTGATAACCTACAGGGCAGATTTGGAAAATTGGGCTACTGTGGGTCAAAGAGGGAGAGGAGGAATGTGTATTTGTAAGCAGAGAGAGAAGATAAAAGGCAACAGTCTGGGACTGTCAGGAATGATGAGAAGAAAAGAGAGAGATAGTTAGTTACAGAGAAGTCAGGTGGCTATACTGTGTGTCCATGAGTCCAGGTGGAAAGGTAGCAAGGGTAGAAGCTTAGGAGCAGGTTTAGTCATCCTCCACTGGCGACATGTAAGTTAGAAGAGAGGGAAAACTTAGATGAAGTGATGCAGAATATCCCCAGAGGTTTGTAGAGTGGTAATTGCTGCAGACCATGGGAGGCAGACAACAAAGGTGATGAAAAGGTAATTGACAGGTTTGGTATCCTGCATGGGAATGTAGAGGAACAAATGAGGCAGACTTTACAAAAAGAATAGGAATGGAGGATGAAAATACATGTAGTGAATACTTTCTCCCAGGAAAGTCAGGGACATGGGGTGACTTATAAAACCAGAAGTAGGAACAGACATTTAGACGACATTCTTGTATCCACAATGTAATCTGAAGGAGATCAGGTGGTGCAAAAAAACGGTTTTAGCCGAACAGCATGTGATGGTAGTTTGTTGGATGACTCCTGGCAAGGAGTCCCATGGCAAGAGAGATAAAGAGGACAAAGTTGAGGTGATAGAAGCTGAAAAAGGAGGAGTTTTGAGTGATTTAAGGGAGCAGTTGACAGGGGGACAGGACACATTAGTTGTTTGGGAGAATAAGTCAGAGAGGCAAGACTGAGATCGTAAGGACATGCACAAAGGAAGGATAGTGAAAATATTGGCAGAAAGATGCTGAGGTTTGAATTACCAGGAGGCCTAGAGAAAGACCAAAGAGTAGATTTATGGATTGAGTGAAAAAAAGACATAAAGTCAATTGGTGTGAGAGAAGAGGATAAAGAGAATAACAATTAGTTAGACAAAGATGATTTGCTCTGGCGACCATGAATGGAGCAGCTGAAAGGAAAAGAAGAAGAAGATCTGTCTATCTATCTATCTTTAATTACAAAAGTATTTGAACAGTAAATAGAGCCATACGTCTGTATGTGTGTATATCTAACTGAACACTAATTGTAACTGTGACAATAAAACAGACCTTAAAAAAATTGATCTATTTCTAAATGCAACTGTCACTATTCGAAAAAGATTCAGATTATTGGTATATTCTTCACTTTAATTCAACCCTGAGGATTCACATAAACCGTTTTTCATGGAATGATTCCCCTTGCATTTCCTGATAAAGGGAATCCGTTACATTTTTTGCATGTTCTATTTCAACCAAATCCCCACAAACATATTAATATCATTTTTTATCTTTTGTACCCTGTGCAATATCAGGGTACAATTGTGGTGTATCTTGCATGATACCATAAAAGTATGAGCCAGGATGAAAAGGAGAACTGGCTCTGCTGTCCTGAGCTTCCGCAGAGGGCTTGCATTTACTAGCCTGTATTTTCTCTAGCTACATGTTTTTGCGTTTGTCATTGTACAGGAACATGAGCAGAATAGCAATATACGAGGTCCTTTTGACACATGGCCAAAATACTCGGTTGAAATAAATCTACAGCCTCTTCCAGGCCTTCATACTGAAAGACTGTATTATACTTTCTTTTGGATGATTTTAAGTCCAGTGATTTTACTCAATGAATGTAAACATATTTTGATCTTCCAAATATTTAGACACATTGAAAGAAATCTTCTTAGTAAACTGTTTTGTTTTTGACAATGTAGCCAAAATATATAGATAAGAAATCATCCCTGAAAAAGGAACTAAGCTCTCATTATTGCAAAACTTTCAAAAAATGTATTATTTGTTAGGAATAATTACATGTATATAAATATACCAGCTTCTGAATGATTGATGCAGATAATTTTACACATTTTCCATATTGCCTACCCTGAAAAAAAACAAAACCAAAAACCTCCTCAAATCCTTTTTTTTTTTGCACAACATGGAAATATGTCTGACCTGAACTAGATATAAGGGTTAATTTAGTGTCAGTTCTGCATGAATTTATTAAACTAAACAGGATAAACTAAAAGCTACATTATACTTTGATCATTTCAAGCAGAGACACACCACCACACCTGCGGAGAAGTATTTTTCTGTGCATTTATAAATGGCCACAAACAAATCATAATTACAAGTTTACTTCTGAACTAAGGCATTGTTGGCCTCTGTGTTGTAGTTATTCAACTTTCATATCAGAGGGATTTAAGTACAGATGGCAGATGTTATATAAATAATGTATCTTATGTGAAGCAAAAAGCATGAAGAGATGACTAATGTGGTCAGCCTTATCCGTAACTGCACACTCTTTTCACACAGCAAGTTCTTCTGATTGTTCCTGACACTGGATTATCTTCAGGGAACTCTTTGCCCCTCAATCTGACAAGTTCAGCTTGACAGTAAATTCCCATTCCAGAGAAAATTATTAACCAAAGCAGTCTCCAGCATAGTCATTACATAGTGTAGGTAAATGTGAACAGCTTTTAGGATGTTTTGAGCAGATTAGTCAATTGTCACTTTTGCTTGTGCTGGTTTTAAAAGATACCAAACCAATCCTGGAATTTAGGGATTTCAACCTAAAGGGAAAATATATTGTACAACTTCTCAATCAAGATGGAAGAAGAAAAGTTTATCAAGTTTTATTTTTCTTTCGTCCACATAATACTCCTTGAGTTTCAGCTTCCTTCGAAAGTACTGAAATTATCAGTGAATCATTTTCACTTGAATGAAACAAAAAAAAAAAAAAAAAAAAAATCACAAAAAAGAACATAATTGACAGCATGGCAGTCGCTCTCAGTTCAGCCGGTGTTTTCGGTAATGTGCAAACGGCTCTAAGGTCAGCTGCAGAAATGGGCATATCGATATAAAAATTGACGTTCAAATGAAGGGACTGTTCGAGACTTGGACTAAACGAACGAGCAGTATGGAGTAATTTTTAGTTTTATTTGTTTTCTTTTGTTTTCTCTTACTTTTCAGTTTTTTGGATGGCAGCTGCTGCATTGCTGTTATTTAACACCATTAAGAAGAAAAAAGGCAATATTTTCAGTCACTTAATATTTTACTCAAAACAATTGATTTTATTATGTGATATGAAGTTTACTTTTTGGTGTAAAGTAGTCTAAGTAAATTTTAAGGATGACACCAACAAATACTTTTAAAAAGTTTTTTGGGAAAACAAATTATATTTCTGACTCTGATGCTTATGGTTATATAATGGGGTTTATTGTTAAATACAAAACTACAAGATTTTAATTATTTGATTGAAACACTTCAATTTAGATTATTGAAACTACATCTTCTTTTTTTCCCTTTCGGCTTTTCCCTTTCAGGGGTCGCCACAGCGAATCAACCTCCTCCATCTAACCCTATTCTCTGTATCCTCCTCTCTCGCACCAACTACCTTCATATCTTCTCTCACTACGCCCATAAATCTTCTCTTCGGTTTTCCTCTAGACCTCCTGCCTGGCATCTCCCATTCCAGCATCCGTCTACCAACAAAGTCCCTATCCCTCCTTTATACATGACCAAACCATCTCAATCTGGCTTCTCTGGCTTCTCCTTCTCCTTCTGGCTTCTCCTTCTCTCCAAAACATCTAACATGAGCTGTCACCCTGATGGAGTCATTTCTGATCCTATCCATCCTCGTCACTCCTAAAGAGAATCTCAACATCTTCATCTCTGCTACCTCCAGCTCTGCCTCCTGACTTTTGTTCAGTGCCACTGTCTCCAAACGATAGAGCATTGCTGGTCTCATCACTGTTTTGTAAACTTTTCCATTCATTCTGAATGATATTCTTCTATCAGAAAGAACCCCTGAAACTTTTCTCCACCCATTCCAACCTGCTTGAACCCGGTTCTTACCTCCACAGGTATATCATCTGGGCCAACTGCCTTTCCATTCTTCATCCTCTTCAATGCCCTCCTCACTTCTCTTTTACTAATCTCTGCTACTCTGTGATCTACAATAGTTAGCTCTTCTTCCCTTGTCTCTTTTTCATTTTCCTCATTCATCCACTCTTCAAAGTACTCTTTCCACCTTCCCATCACTCTTCTAGCATCCTTAATCTACCGGACCTGCTGTACATCCTCTCCAACTCTATCTCTCATTCTGGTTGATATTCTTCGATCACATATTACCCCTGAAACTTTTCTTCACCCATTCCAACCTGCTTGAACCATTTCTTTACCTCTTTTCCAAACTCTCCATTGCTCTGGACTATTGACTCTAAATACTTGAAATCCTCCAACTTCTTGATCTCCAATCTCTGTGGCCCACCGTTCCACCCGGGTTTCCTCTCACTCACACACATATAACCTGTCTTTCTGCGACTAACCTTCATTCCTCTCCTTTCCTGAGCAAGACAAGAAGGGTGTCAGAGCTGATCCCTGATGAAGTCCCACCTCCACCTTGAACTTCTATGTTACACTTACAGCACACCTCAACACTGTCTCACAGCTAGCATACATCTCCTGCATCAGTCTAAAATCTCTGCTACTCCAGACTTCCTCAGACAATACCAGAGTTCCTCTCTTGGCACCCTGTCTTATGCTTTTTCTAGGTCTACAAAAGCACAATGCAGCTCCCTCTGATCTTCATTGTACTTCTCTTTAGCATTCTTAACACATATACTGCATCTGTAGTACTGTTTTTAGGCATGAAGCCATACTGCTGCTCACAAATGCTGACTTCTGCTCTCAGTCA
>CAAKHD010014296.1:0-35759 GCA_901007705.1 Fistularia tabacaria
TGCGGTTGCTCCGTCTGTGGTTAATCCCACGAGTTTTTCTCAAGGCAGCCCCATCTCATTTACACATCTGGATACCTCTTCATACAGATCTTGTCCTGTAGTTGTGCCATGCATAGGACGTAATGCCAAAAACTCTTCTGTTATGCTCAGGTTGGAGTCTACTCCATGGACGAAAATTGACAGCTGGGCAATGTCAGATGTATCCGTGCTCTCATCCACAGCAAGAGAATATGCAATGAAATCTTTTCCCTTTCTCACAAGCTGTTCTTTTATGTTGGTCTACACGTTCAGCAACGGTGTTTCTGCTCAGGCTCACATTGGAGAAGAGTTGTCTTTTGTCTGGGCACACTGCTTCATAAACTTCAAGCATACAGTTTTTGATAAACTCTCCTTCTGTAAAGGGCCGGGCTGATTTTGCGACCTCTTTTGCCACAATAAAGCTATCCTTGACAGCAGCCTCGCTTTGTGATTTGGCATATGTGAACATAGCCTGCCTGGACTTAAGGCCTTGCATTAATTCTTCCACCTTCTGTAGCCTTTGTTCCGTGGCCATATTCTTGTCTTTGTCTGTGTGTTTCTGAGATGTTTGATAGTGCCTCCTAAGATTATATTCTTTCATTACAACCAAACTTTCTCCACACAGAAGACACACAGGTTTGCCTTTTATCTCCGTGAAAATGTACTCTGCCTCCCACCTGGCTTGAAACCCCCTGTTCCCAGCGTCCACCTTACGCTTGGCCATTTTTGAATAGGGAGTAGCTGAAAGTTGATCTCTGCTCTAACTGCTGATGAATAACGAAGCAGCTTGTGCGCACTGCAGCGACTTCGCGGGCAACCGTTGCATTGTGGGGAATGTAGTGTTGGTGTGTGCAAAACACTAGTGGGCGGCTGTGGCCTGCGGGCCAGTTCTAATAGTAATTAAATATCATCCATGGGGCCATAGATAATTAATTTGCGGGCCAGATCTGGCCCGCGGGCCTTGACTTTGACATATGTGACGTAGATGCTTGACTTCAAATCAAGCCCAAAACATAACCTATAATTAACCTTGACCTTTATATCCGGTCTCAAGCTGTCAAACAGCCTCTTCCATGTCAGGGCGGTTGAAAATGCTCTCATAGTAGAAAAACATCCTTAAATCTAAAATGTTAACATCCCATTGGTTCTCACAAGGAATGACAGCAACAGCACCCACCCATGGTTGAGCTGATGGCGGGTGTAAACATTAAGAGTTCAGCTGTTAGAAGAGATCAAGATATTTTCAGGATGCATCAGTTGGGAAATTGTTTATGAAATTTGTTTTACCCATCACCCGTAATATTAGTACAAGTAATGTGATGTCATCTCCACAGAGAGTAAACAACTCAAAGTCAAATACACCATAGTTACAGCTGTAGTTTCTTTTCTTGGAAAAGAAGCAGGAGTCTATATTGCACAGTTAGAAACAAAATATGTTGGCTCAAGATTTAAATTACATTCTGATAGGTTGTACAATGATCATCCTTCATTTTGGATAGAAATAAATAAAGAAATAGATTCAAGGAAGATACATGTTCGATTTCCATGTAAAAAAGTAGTCATAGTAAAATTAAAAGTCTACAGTGTAGTTGATTTTTATGATAGCTCCTATTCAAAACCCTACAGTACCAGCAAGTTCATTCACATCACATACCGGATAATATTAGAGTACTCAAATTCCCAATGTAAATTGTGAGCAAGCACTTGGAACCTGTTATTTGAATAATTTAAAATCGAAAATACCTTGAATTACTGAAGAAAGCATTTTTAGCGTATTGAGCTTTGAACCCATAGAAAAAAAGGGAAAGGTAGCAAATCAGTTAAAGGAATGCATGTCAGCTTGCCCCTAAGATGGCAGCTCCATCATTTGACTATCCTGGAGAGAGCCAACAACCACTCAGGAGAAACTTGTCATGTTATGACACAATTTGGAGGATCCAGACTGCCCAACCAAGGACTGGACCTCGGCATGACCCACTACAACAAGTAATGATCAACCTTGGCCATCAGAACTTGCTGCCACCCTGAACAAGGGGGCTTGCTGCCCAAGTGATCCACCACTGATCACATTTCTGCTCTCAGGCTTATCATTGTGAAGGCAAGGGATTGCCAAAGGAGGGTCATATTTTGCTGTCCTGATCTGGAATTTCCATGTAAAGTCTTTGACCCTTCCCATCTTGTACATCAGTCTCACGATACACATTTGGTTATCTTCTTTCTTACATATTAATCATCAGGATATGTAAAAATCCTGTATAGTGCTTTGAACAACAGTGAAAGCCACTCTAAGTGATGTTCCAACCCACACTTCATGTTGACTGAAACAATAGGAAGCTTGGAATTCCATCTGTTCCTTGCCCTGAACAGGTTGGATTGGCTTTGCAGTACAGGTTATTCAAAACTCTTCAATTGTTCCCACCCATATTTTGTGACAAAATCTTGGAGAATTGTCTTTTTGTGAGCAGAGTATCTAATGACCAAATGATCAACCTATAATTCCAGATTATACATCAATAGAAAGATATTTTAAAGCACACTCGTTTGAATAATACTGAATTCTTATCATGGAACCATAAAATGCTAAAGAATATGGTAAAGAAATCAAATCTTTTTTTTGTCAAAAATTCTAAAACCTCCTTTGAGGTAGACAAATTTCTCATCAAGAATGATTATCATGGGCAATAAGATTCTTCATGGTGGCTCTTTTCTTTATTAATTCTGATCCTGAAACACTCATGTCTTCAACATCAGCAGCACTTACTATTTGCTCATTTGAAAAAAACATGTTCTTTCCATTCACTTGCATTGGTATGGTTGTGCTGTATAGTTTACCCTATAAGTCTAACAAGTCTCAACATATTCCTCAACCCTGTCAGTCACACTTCATAGGTTCCCCAGGCACAACAAGCCCAACCAAGAAGAAAACAAACTCTGTGTGTGTTAAGGTACATGTTGCCAAAAATCACTGGATTTGTGGAAACTAGAGGACGAGTACACTCTGGAAGCCACCAATGCAGACTGTTTGCCCCGATTTAAGCCCGTATTCATGTGACTTTGAAAACTAGAACGCGTAGCCAAGAGAAATCAAAAGTAGGTGCTACTAAACTTCCCGTAACTTCTCTCTTGCAGTCTTTTACCCCCCTCTCACTCTCTCAGACACTCATATGCACACACACACACACATACAAACACTCAGTCACACACACACACACACACACACACACACACACACACACACACACACACACACACACACTCACTGACAATCAGATAGTGTACAAAGGACCGTCTGTAGACGTTCATCATTTTTGATACAATTTGTAATGAAAACAGCAATGATTATTGCAATGAACAATGATTATTTTGTCAGATTTATTCAGTTTAACACTATAGTTACATTATTTTCTGCTTTTCTTCCTCAAAGACCAACTTTTATAGCCTTTATAAACTGTCTATCATGAGGGGACCTTGAAAAACCAAACACATTAATCTCAGATTCAAGTGACAGTGAGGTCACCGAATGTAATCAAATGATAGCGTCTGTGGTCCGGTTGGTGAAATATTGATAAGTACTAAATGGGCAACAGTGAGCTCACGATGAGTCATCTAGATGCAAAGTGAGCTGGTGAAAACACATTATATGAGATTAAAATGAAACATTTCTTGCATTTCTCTGTGTGGTTCTCCCACTGTAAAGACATTATTTAATGCATGAGCAAGGGAAGCAAAGGTGTGCGTGGGGGGCAGGGTTAGAACAACTCTGTATTACACTGAAGTCTTTGTGAGAGTAAGTGTTGTGTTAATGTTGCTCTGTGGAAAGGAGAAACAAGGACCATGGGTATGTGAAATGTGAATGTGTTTAGTATGTGAAGGTTCATGGGTTTCAGTGAGGGAGGGAGCAGCTGAGGAGAATTTGGGAGTTGAGTATCATTACCCATCCCCCTGTGTATAGGCTGTCATGGCTTGGCTTCTATATTTGTTTGTGTGTGTTTGTAGGTTTTGGTACCACTGGGCATGTGTGTGTGTGGGGGGTGTAACGTGCTTGCGGTTGTTTTAAGAGTTGTTCCATTGCTCAATCATGCACGTGAGTATCTTCAAGTGACAATGTTGTCATGAGACAGAAGAACACGTCTTTTCAATGTGTTGTGTTTTGCCTGTGTTCATGGCTTTTTGGTATTAGGATTACTTCTATGAATCTGGAACAGCCTGTCTGTAACTGCCAGGCACACACACACACAAACACACATGCACTGAGGCATTCAGGCACAGCTTGCCTGTGTCAGGCGTCTGTGTGGTGAGACACTGTTGATAAAGGGGCTAGTGGTGGAAACGGCAGCTGATTCATTTACATAAGCTCTGTGCAGGGCATGATAAGCTCTGGAATGAGCTTTTGCCTCAAAATCTGATCCTCACCCTGCTCTACCCACTTACAACCTCATGTGTAACCTAAGAAAAGGTTGTGTGGACATACATGAGAGCTACATCGTCAGAACAGAGTGTGTACTTCTGGATAATTCCAGGGAGCCAAGGTGCGCTGTTTTGTGAATTTTTGTTATTTCAGCTCCATTTTTAATTTTTTAACAGAATACTTTGGGCGAAATATGTCAGGTTACATTTGGACTCTGCTGATATGTAGTGAATGTGAACCTGAAAATGTGTTCAAAAGAATGTAAAGATTTTGATCTGTTCCTCTGCTGATTCAGCACCAACTGACCATTCAATCCTTTACTTGTTCTGAAACACAATTCTTGCACAGTGGAAGTGTTTTTTTTTTACCCCTGCCCAGGGAGGAGGCAGCCCAACTTTCCAAGCCACTCTGTTTAAACATTCTCTGTTTAAGTCATACACACAAACCTTTCCTTACATAGTGATCTGGATGATTGCTGAAATAACACCGTGTGTGTTTTTGTATGTGTGTGCAAATGTGGTTCTTGTGGAATTCAAGGGGGTGGGGTGAAGCAAAAAGGTGAAAGGGTGGGTATTTGCATATAACAAGGTGTACACATTAGTGTAGAATTATAGGTTGCCTGGCCTTGACATGCCTCTCTTTTGCTCTTGTAGCTGATATGTATCGTATGGAAGACCACATGCATGCGGTTAGTAAATACGAAATCCTGTGAATGTGAGTGTGTATGTGTGTTGTAGCAGATGTCCCGTGTTCTGTTCTCTTCCCGAGACTGGCTGGTCTTTGTTGCTGTTCCCTCGTGCAGACTGGCTTGGCCACGTGCTTCTCTGTCTGCCAGGATAGGCCACGCCTCCACCCAATAATCTGTCAATTGCAGTCACCAAGTCCCGCCCCGAAACACCCATGGCTGAACAGAACCTTCCTTTGACTTGATGACGTTGCTTTACTCACACGTACACACCATGCTTTTCTCTAATTCTCCCTCCCTCTCATACACGCTCTGTGGCCCTGCAAGAAAATTGAGCAACGCAGTCCTCTGTCTACCCACGTCTTTCTCTCTCTCTCCAGCCGTCCATATGTTTGGGATAAAGTTACTTTCTTGAAAAGTCCCTGTGCTCCCATACTTGGGCAAAAGTCAGTTGCTCTCAGAAACACCCAGACAGACAAGGAAAGATATTATTGAGGAGGAAAAAGTATGGGGAAACCTAGCTGTTGCCGAAGAGTGTTGAATAAACACAATAAACAATAAATGTTTTTGGCAAGATCCCTAAACATCTAATGATTCTTTTACATCCTGCAGTATAATAAGCATGTTCATAGACACAAAATTAAAAGGCCAAATATTTTGCGTAAATTCCTTCAAACTGACAATAATATTATAGGAATTGCAATTGGTTGCTTTTTTTGCCGAAAAATATTTACACACCATCTAAGTGGGCAACGGCAATGATTATAACAGCTAAAACAGAAAAAAGATTGGGCATTTAATAAAATTCCAAAATAAAATACAGCAATAGAACAGAACATGATATGCAATGTCATATTACAACATGAATCCATGACCAGAAAATTTCTAATGCCTAGAGTAATGCTGTAAATCATTTATACATTTTTTTTTAATGCATTCTGAAGTTGTTGAACCTATCCTGTGTCCACAGCAAACAATATTAAATCTGATTTTCTGTCAAGTTTAACTTTAAAATCCTCCTAAACAATAAAAAAAATCCAAACTCATTGAAATCAGACAGTAAAAACAGGCTTTGAGGTAAACAATGATCAAGCTGAATCCAAAGATATGTTTGGACTAACAAGTCATTTCGAAATCACCGTCACCTGATTCACCTATGTTGGATTCCTTTATGTCTGTCAAAAACAACTGAGTTTTCCCCTCTAGGCCAAAACACCTCCCTGCTTGACATTCATTGTCAACAGTTGCAGATCTGAGAAGGATTTATTGCAGTACAAAGTCCTTGGGTTCATCACTCCTGTCATACCAGTGTTGGTGCATTTGTTGTTTTGACTGTTGACCAATTCACTAATAATTACATTTTGTTAACCAATCAAACGTTTCTTCGAAAAATATTTTTGAGTCAACCACTAAAACTAGGCCCTCTTTATGTTTTTTGTGTCCCCTTGTGTGGTATCTATGGCCTGCACTGTGGAACAGAAATGTTACAGAACCCCTATTTGAGTAAGAGAATGTACAGGTATTTTACAGGGCTTTGTAGACTATCATTATGCCAAATGAACCGGTCATGAACAACAACAAGTCTTTGTCATTGATATGATTAATTTTGTGCTTTATCTAAAAAAAAAGAAAGATATAAAACATTGACACATCACTATTTCTCACTCCAAACATTCTAAATTACCATATGCTTGCACAACTGACAGGAACAAAGAGTACACACACAAATGTTCAGAACAATAGCAAACAACAATATGCAGTATTCAATCTACATGCTGTGTCATCTGAAATTCTATAAAAGAGTTGGTCTGCAAATTCAAAAAATTGAACATGATTTCTAATTTTCCACCTTATGATATACAAAACAGTATATGGTTTCATTGTTTGATTGTTTTTTTCTCATGAATTTACAGGCCATTGTTTAAAGAGCTATTCTCCCTATACTCCAGTGACTGCACCTCCAGCCACTCCTAGTTCAAGGGCCTTATCGAGGTCAACACTGAGTCAGCTAATAGATACAGTGTCACAGCTGGAAGCATGGTGTACAGTTAACAACCTGGAGCTCAGTGTCAACAAAACAGAGGAGTTGGTTATGGACTTCCACAGACACTCATCCTCATTCTTCACACTCCCCATTGACAATTCTGCAGTACAAGCGGTGGACTCTGGGAAGTTTCTGGGCACCACCATCACCAGCAACCTGAAGTGAAAAATTCACTCATCAAAGGCCATCAGGTGAAACTGGAGGAAACCCAGGCAGCCATAGGGACAAAAAATGCAAATTCCACATAGAAAGGTCCGAAACAGGGTTGATATGAGGCAGAAGCGCTACCTACTGCTCCACCTTGCTGCCCTCACTGCATATTTACAGACTTCCTCAGAACAACCTGTGTGTGTGTTTTTAGGTTATTGATAGTTACAACTAAGTAAATGTTTCTTTCTCTAATGCATTTGTCACTCATCGTATATTTCCTGCTCTAGCGCATTGTCATATCATATCAAATTCCTGTGTACATTGTACATTTGGTGATTGAAGAGATTCTGATTCTGTGGGTATACAGTATACAGTAATACCAAAATTTCAACAAACAAATTGAGTGGTTAGAGCTACAAAACAGAGAACTTAACAGCAAGACGTTTTTTCCAAATTTCTGATATTTCATGCAGATTACTGTCCAATTTATTGTACCACCTCAAGTTTAGTACACTTACTTATGACTTAATAGATGCACATAAACCGGATAATTTTGTTTGCTGCAATATATTTTCTTGGTCATCAGCTCCGTAAGTGGCAGTACAACCATTACCATTCAGATGTGTCTTGCGGTAAGCTTTAATGCCACTCTCTGCCCAGATGGCCTTCACCTCACCAGTTTCCCCTCAGCAGTACCTAACTTTAGCAACAGCAAACTGATACCCCCACTACTATCCTTCATTTCCTGATAAACGTCTTGAAACATGGATACACACATGCTTCCAAGACTTTTACTTGCATGTGCAAACGTAATCCCACACACTCCACAAAAAAAGAAAAAAACAAACAAAAAAAGTTTTTTCAGTTATACATTAGTACGGAGCAACATTGCCCTCTGCAGGTGCATCATCTTTGATTTTGCCTCACCAGTGTTATCTACATTGTATTTTGATGCTGGTCTCCGGGATCTTCCAGTGAAATGTTTCCTTAAAAAGCATTTTTCAACAATTAGTTGGATGGCTCAGATGCAGTCAGAAAAATAAAAATACAATGTTTTTATGAATGTACAGTCACATCACAGTCAAAGTACTTTATTTGATATCGTTAAGCTTCGTATGGTTGTTGCTTTTAATGCACGCTCAAGTGTACAAATGAAATGAAAGAAATATCAAAATCAAAATCCTCCTTCAACTTCCACGGCTTTGAAATATTCCAGTTTCATGTTTTCTTCCAACATGGCATAATTGTAAGATGAGGAATTTAAAGATGCAGGACTCAGAGGTATGTGAGGTGTAAAGTAATAAAGCAAGGAGAATAAATTCACATTAGATAGGGAAAATGTAATATAATATAACTATATTATACTATAAAATATATATTATAATAGAATAATAACATAATTCAATCCAGCCTCCGGGCGGCACAGGCCAGTGTCTCCCAGAGCCAGCCTCGGGGGGGCACTGCCAGTGTCTACTGTAAAACGTTTGCCAAAACCAAATTAAACCTCAGAATCTCATACCGAATCGGTTGAGGCCCAGGTACACGACTGACAATGGTGCCGATAACCTACAGGATACCAGTGGAAACTGGGCTACTGTGGGTCAAAGAAGGAGAGGAGTAAGGCGTGTTCCAAAGCAGAGAATGAAGAGGAAAGGCAAGAGTCTGGGACTGAGAGTAGGGACTTTGAATATTGGGATGATGACAGGAAAAGATAGAGAGTTCGTTGACTTGACACAGAGAAAGAAGGTGGATATACCGTGTGCCCAGGAGACTAAGTGGAAAGGTAGCAAGGGTAGAAGCTTAGGAACAAGTTTTAAGTAATACTATCATGATACTGACAGGAAGAGAAATTAGTGGAAGTTATCTTGAGGGAGGAGTTTGTTAGGAATGTTCTGGAGGTGAAAAAAATGTCAGATACACTTATGAGTCTGAAACTGGAAATTGAAGTTGTGATGATCAATGTTGTTACTGGCTATGCCCCACAGGTGGGATCTGAGTTAAAGGAGAAGGAGAAGTTCTGGAATGAGTTAGATGAAGTGATGCAGAATATCCTCAGAGATGAGAGAGTGGTAAATGGTGCAGACTTCAACAGAGCTGTCGGTGCAGGCAATAGAGGTGATGAAGAAGTGATGGCCAGGTTTGGTATCCAGGAACACAGAGGGACAAATGGTGGTAGATTTTGCAAAAAGGATGAAAATGGCTGTGATAAATACTTTTTTCCAGAAAAGACAGGAACATAGGGTGACTTATAAGAGCAGAGGACGGAGCACGCAGGTAGGCTGCATCTTGTATAGACGAGATAATCTGAAAGAGATCAGTGACTGCAAAGTAGTGGTAGGTTAGAGTCTAGCCAGACAGCATAGGATGTTGGTCTGTAGGATGACTCTGGTGACAAGGAAGATCTAGAGGACAAGGCAGAGCTGAGGACAAAGTGGTGGAAGCTGAAAAGAGAGGAGTGTTGTATGGTTTTCAGCGAGGAGTTGAGAGAGGCTCTGGGCGGTCAGGGAGAGCTTCCAGATGACTGGACAACTGCTGCTAATGTGATCAGGGGGACAGGTAAGAGAGTACTTGGTGTGTCGCCTCGAAGGAAAGTAGATAAGGAGACTTGGTGGTGGAATGAGTAAGTGCAGGAGTATATACAGAGAAAGCAGTTAGCAAAGAAGGGATCAGCCTCCCTGAGCCCCTTCTTGTTTGCAGTAGCAATGGACAGGCTGACAGATGAGGTTAGATAGGAATCTCCATAGACCATGATTCTTCAGATGACATTGTGATCTGTAGACTGAGCAGGGAACAGGTTGAGGAAAATCTTGAGAGATGGAGGTATGCTCTGGAAAGGAGAGGAATGGAGGTTGGTTGCAGCAAGACAGAATATATGTGTGTGAACAGGAGTAACCCGGGTGGAAGGGTGAGGCTACAGGGAGTGGAGATCAAGAAGTTGGAAGATTTCAAGTGCTTAGGGTCAACAGTCCAGAGCAATGGGGAGTGTGGAAAAGAGGTAAAGAAACAGGTTCAAGGATGCTGGAATTGGTGGAGAAAAGTGTCAGGAGTACTATGCGATAGAAGACTATCAGCCAGAATGAAAGGAAAGGTGTACAAAGAAGTAGCGAGATTAGCGATGCTGTATGGACTAGAAACAGTGACACTGACGTAAAGTCAGTGAAGGGCATTGAAGAGGATGAAGAATGGAAAGGCAGTTGGTCCAGATGATATACCCGTGGAGGTATGGAAGTGTCGAGGAGAGGCAGCGGTAGAGTTTCTGGCTAGATTATTCAACAGGATCTTAGAGAGAGAGAAGATGCATGAAGAGTGGAGAAGATGAGTGATGGTGCCCATTTTTAAGAATAAGGGGGATGTGGAGAATTGCAGTTACTATGGAGCAGTGGAACCTTTTTGGCTGAGAGAGCCATGAAAACCACATATTTTAAAATGTATTTCTGTGAGAGCCATATAATATTTGTTTACACTAAGTGTGTGAATTTTCAAGTAAGACCAACATTATCAAAGTACAATAAGTCTCTTAATATCTTGTTTCTATGTACGTTGTTATACTGGAGTTGAGTTATAAGAAATAAAATACTTCTTACCATTTATGGGACTTCTGGTGCCTCATAGTTTTGCTGATGGCTTTGTCGTCTCGTTGATGCGTGGTGATGTTAAGCTTCATTCATTCATGAATGGCTTTCCGTTCCTTACTATTGCTAAAGAACGAGTAAAGCTATCTGAATTCCAGTCACCTTGTCGGGTCCATACAAGGAATTGCTGCAGACTGGCTTGCACTCTACAGAGTAGCTCTTGGCATGCTTTCGGCCTGCTGTCCCCCACCGGATATTTTGTAGCAAAGGTGTTATGGTGTGTCTCAAAGTGTCGCTTTACTATTGACCTTTTCATCAATGAAATTTTATCAGCGCATATTATACACACCGCAGAACCTGCTCTCTCGACAAAGGCGAATTCCTCTGTCCATTCCTGTTGAAACAGTACGGTAGTTGTCATCTTTTTTTTCCTTTCGCCAAACTACTAGTCAGAAGGGTTTGCTCTGCATAAATCAGTGTGCTGACTGTTTCATTAGGAGGGAAGTTTACTTCTTGACCCCACAACAACTTGTGTAGCCAGCCGCATTATCCAATAAATAAAAGAGTTTTGAAGTCTGACCCTCCCGTACCCCAAATTACAGCTGGGATTGGCTCCAGCCATTCGCAACCCTGAGCAGTTGCAATATAAAAGCTAAGACTTATCTGCAAGCCAGATGCAGTCGTCAAAAGAGACACATCTGGCTTGCGAGCCATAGGTTCCCGAACCCTGCTATAGAGGGATAAAGTTGATGAGCCATACAATGAAGTTATGGGAAAGGGTAGTGGAAACTAGACTGAGAGCAGAAGTCAGTATATGTGAGCAGCAGTATGGCTTCATGCCTCGAAAGTGTACCACTGATGCAATATTCGCTTTGAGAATGCTAATAGAGAGGTACAGAGAAGGTCAGAAGGAGCTGTGCAGAGAAGGTCAGATGGAGCTGCATTGCGCTTTTGTAGACCTAGAAAAAGCATACGACAGGGTGCAGTGAGAAGAACTCTGGTTTTGCATGAGGAAGTCTGGAGTAGCAGAGATGTATGTTAGACTGGTCCTGGACATGTATGCTGGTTGTGAGACAGTGGTGAAGTGTGCTATAGGTGAAACAGAGAAGTTCAAGGTGGAGGTTGGACTTCATCAGGGATCAGCTCTGAGCCCCTTCCTGTTTGCTGTGGTGATGGACAGGCTGACAGATGAGGTTAGACAGGAATCTCCATGGCCCATGATGTTTGCAGATGACATTGTGATCTGTAGTGAGAACAGGGAACCGGTTGAGGAAAATCTTGAGAGGTGGAGGTATGCTCTGGAAAGGAGAGGATTGAAGGTTGGTTGCAGCAAGACAGAATATATGTGTGCGAATGAGAGGAACCTGGTGGAATGTTGAGGCTACAGGGAGTGGAGATCAAGAAGTTGGAGGATTTCAGGTACTTAGGGTCCACAGTCCATAGCAAAGGAGATTGTGTAAAAGATGTAAGGATATGGGTCTAAGCATGTTGGAATGGGTGGAGAAAAGCTTCAGGGGTTCTATGTGATAGAAGAATATCAGCCATAATGAAAGGAAAGGTTTACAAAACAGTGGTGAGACCAGCGATGCTGTATGGTTTGGAGACAGTGGCACTGAACAGAAGACAGGAGGCAGAGCTGGAGGTAGCAGAGATGAAGATGTTGAGGTTCTCTTTGGAAGTGACGAGGATGGATAGGATCAGGAATGAGTCCATCAGGGGGACGGCACATGTTAGATGTTTTGAAGAGAAGGTCAGAGAAACCAGACTGAGATGGTTCGGTCATGTACAGAGCAGGGATAGGGACTATATTGGTAGAAGGATGCTGGAATTGAAGGTGCCAGGCAAGAGGTCTAGAGGAAGACTGAGGAGAAGATTTATGGATGTAGTGAGATAGGATATGAAGGTAGTTGATGTGAGAGAGGAGGATACAGAGAATAGGTCTAGATGGAGAAGGTTGATTCGCTGTGGCGACCTCTGAATGGAAAAGTCGAAAGGAAAAGAAGAAGAAGAAGATACTGTATTTTCAGTGTTCACATTAGTCTAAAATATTGACATGTGTTTCATAACCTTTGCCAAAACTCTACATTTCTGGCTGTTCAATAATCAGATAATAATTGCAGGAGTTTGTACGCCTGATCATTTCTGATACCATGACAACATACACCACACTGTTGATTGGGGACTTCTTCAGAGCTGTGCTTGTTCGTTTTCTCAACTACTGCTGGTGCTGGGACCTGGAAGCTGGATTTGTGAGTCACCTTGTTCCACATGATTGCAGTGACTGTACTTTGCTGTTCGTTGGAGTATCAAACTGTGTATAATTCTACTGGAGCAAATGTCAATCATGGGTGGAAAGGTATGAATTGCAAGTCATCATTTCAGTTCTTTATGGCCTTTTTAAAAGCCATCCTACTCTGAGTTTGATGTCAGTGGGAACGTCCTTGGCCTGATCTTCAATCAGGGAATGATATGGTAAGAGAAAACCTGTGATTAAAATTCAAAGGTTCCAATTTTTAGCAGTTTTTATGTTTGAGTGAATGTAACATCAACCTGTCATCGATTCAGTATTTTCTAATCCTTAGGATGGGTGCTTTCTATGCCCCCTGCCTGCCTGCTCTGAATGTGCTCCGGCTCCACGTGTCCATGTACCTGCAATGCTGGGCAGTCATGTGCTGCAATGTCCCACAGGAGAGAGTCTTCAAGGCCTCTGGCTCTAATAACTTCTACATGGCCATGCTTTTGGTCATCCTCTTCCTCTCCACTCTACCTGCCATCTACACCATTGTCACAATCCCCCCCTCTTTTGACTGTGGACCCTTCAGGTAATGAAATGAATTGTTCAGGTTATCTCATTAAAATATCAGAGTGTTTCTGTCACAATCCCCCTTTTTACATCAGTGGCAAAAATCGTATGTTTGACGTGATCCAAGAGACGTTGGAGTTGGAATTCCCGGCTTGGATCAGTAAAGTGTTCAGCTATGCCTCCAACCCTGGACTGGTTTTACCCTTCATACTGCTTATGATGTAAGTTAGCACCAAACGGTGATAAACAATTTGTTTGTCTTTCATGTAGATCATCTCATTTTGGAAGTTCATTTTTATATTAATGTCTGAAAATCAAATCCTGTCTCTTCATGGTAATCATCTATCATTTTGTCTTTCAGACTGGCCATTTATTACTTACAGTCCACATCAAAAAGCTACAAAGAGGCTAATGTTGAACTGAAGAAAAAACTGCAAACAGTAAATATATCTTTTTTTCCCCCCTCTACTTCTTTGAAATTGTGGGCATAATTATGATCAAAATTTAGATCTGAGCCATGTTACAATTTATAGAGGAAAGAGAGTTTTACCCAATACAATTTTACCCAATAATTGTTGACAATGGGAAATAAAGATATAAATTATAGTAATTATACCACACAATATTTTTTCCAATACTAAACTAAAGAAATCATATGAAAGCATGTCAAAAAAAGTTTTGCTCGTTTTTTACAGAAGTCCAGAAGAGCAAGTGAGATTTTTATTTTTTTTGGCTTACTGTAATTTTCACTCTGGCCAAGACAGTGGACAAATTTTTGAAATGACAGAGAAAAGTAATCTCTTATTTCTCTCACTGTTTAAGAAATGAAAGCAAGTCTTCAGAGCTGTCTATGGCAGATTCTTTTTAGTCTATAAATGGGCTGGTATGTGTGTGTAAATGTGAGCACTTTTTCAAAGGGGAAGTTAGTGGTTGTGCCTATTCCTGGTTAAAATAGTGCTTATTTGCATTCCTGTTTCACTGCTGCTAGCAGAATGGCAAGAAAAACAGGAGTTCATTGCCTGCTGGGGGGTCAGGCCTTACTGCAGGGCAAATGGGACCTCAAGAGCTGGGTCTGAATGTAATACAAGGAAAGACTGTATAAGAGCTTTCTTTTGATTTGGATTTGCAAGAAACAGCACAATTATTTTCAATAACTGTTTGAAGTCATCACAGAGATGTCAGCTGGACATTTCTACTGTTCAGTGCTGCTTGGTAGATGAATGCGATCAAGCAGCATCAGAAAATGTCAAATAATGAAACACATCTTTGATTGCATATCCAGCTTTTGAACAAACCGCAATCTCCTTGTGAGTCACGTTCACGATAAACATTTTTCACCGACTCTTCAGTTGGAAATAGATGACAGAACAAACTTTTCAATCAGACATTTTGAATTTGAAGTCAACCCTGTATTGATTTCGCACATGAGCAGACCTTCCATCTGCCCATAGTAGTTGTACTTGTAGTACCTCTCCAGTAGAGAGCGGCAGAGAAACGCATCATATCAGGATACCCAATCAAAGGCATGGACAAATAGAGCCAACTGTGGTAATGACGAATAGTAATGTGCTCATGAAGAAGAGAATAAGATTTCTGTCATATATGTGATTTCTGTCTCAAGCAAAATGAAGAGAACAAGAAGAAGAGCAAGAAAGCTGCTCTAAAGGCTGCAATGGATGTGGAGGAGGCCAGAAAAGAGGCTTCAGAGCAACAAAAGGACCATAATAATTCTGTACAAAGCCATCAAGGTGAGACCATGGATTTAATGAAATACTTTCAAATTTGATGAAGAAACGTATCAAAATGAGATTTTACTTCCCACAAGATTGAGATCTTTTACCCTTTCTAGTGTGAGGATAAAGTAATTTTGTCTCCTCCTTTTATAGGATGGGGAGAAAGCCTTGGCAGGACTCAGAGGTTGCAAAGTGGTAAGAATGGACGTCACCCTCCATCTCCAATCAGAGACCAGGAATGTCAATATCCAATCACAAGGGCCCCAGTCTCCAGAAGTTACCACCTACCCACCCATGGGGCACATGGATATTTGCCTGGTTTTCCTCGGCAAAACGACCTGAGGATTTAAAGGGTATAGAACGTGCAGAGACACAGAGGGAAGGGAGGTTGATTATAAGATGTTACTTCCAAGCGCTTCACCAATTTGATGACAGTGACAGTAATACTTACTCAATTACGCCACATTTTTTGCTTGCACAGGAATATAAATTAACACAGCAGACAAGGACAATGCCCACCAACATAAATCACTGATTAATTATCCTTCAAACTTATACCTTCTTCAGGGATGGCTGAAGTACTTGTGCTATGTTCGAATGATATAATTAATGAAAATAGGCAAGTATTCCTACATTCTCTTTCTACTGTTTATACTGAGAAATATAAGTGTACAGCTGCTTTATATTTTAAATGAATACACTGAAGAGATTTGCCTGTTAGTTTAGTCGTTGCCCTACAACAAGTCATTACTTTTCTTAATATTCTTACTAAATAGATAGACTCATCATGAAGTTATTTCACCTAAAAGCTTAACTAAGATACGGCTTAAGATCAGTTTGTAATTCAGATATTTTAAACAACTTTAATTATTTACTTGGCCTCTCAGACACTGAGCACCTCTGTCCTCAGTTGAGTTACTGGGACAAAGTATTAAAGAATTCATTTGACAGGGAAGCCATTTAACCCATCCAGCAAGAATCACACTGAACATGACACCTACACATGAAATGTAAATCGCTTCCCAGCTGTTTAATGCAAATGTGTTACACAAGCAAATACAAAGACAGAGAGAGGGAGAGTGGGCGAGAGAGAGCAAGCAAACCAGAGAGAGAGCAAAAGAGAGATGGTGAGAGAAGGAGAGAGAAAGAGAGTTTGAGAGAGAGAGAGAGTCAGAAACTTTATCTCAAGGCTCTGTCAAACATTCAGACATTGTGAATGTGAATCTATTTATGGAGGTCTCTTAAACTCATCATGTTACACAGATGTCTGACCTGTATCATCTATTAATCAAATTTGGCCAGATCCGGTGTCCCAATGGTGGAATTAGCTTTGCCATTCATTTGCTGTAGATAAGGTTCTCTGCGCAATCATCAGATTGTTCAGCTGCCTAGTCTGTTATTCGAACATTGTTGATTTTGACCTCTAAGTCCAGGAAGTAGCAGGTCATTCACCACCTTTTTCCCATCAGATTTTGATGAAAAGTAGGATTGAATTATTGGGGCTCCCTGAAGTGCATCATGAAATGGGCAGAATGAGTGGCACCGTTGACATGCATAAAAGAGCTCCTGGTCTTTGATTGGTCATCAATGTCCTGTTTTGCAGATAAGTAAAGCAGGAAATGAATTCATAAGGTCATAAGAGAATCGAGGCACCCTCTTTTTCTGGATAAACGCTTACTTGGGATCACATCTGAACTCCCATATATCATTGAACACTCAACAAGCTCTTTAAGAATTTATGTATTTTAAAAAATGTTGAAATGATTGTTATATTTTGTGTGTTAAGTTACAGTCCGGATGGCCTTGTTGTTGGCCATGCTTGTGCTTCAGTGATAGGCAAAGTCTCCAAGGGGAATAAAGGTCCATTCATTTATTTCATTCAAGATTCCTAAAAATGCTACTCACATTAAATTACCGTGCCAATAAGATCCAGTTCCAATGATACTCATGATCAATTCATGACAAGTAGCCATTAAGTATTCATGCTGTAGTTATTTGAGATCCAGAGGATTGAATAATCCCTAAGCTTTATGCTTTCATCATGAGCCAAGGGTGGTCCACATACATTATTGATGAGAACTGAAGGGACTTTGATAAGACTTTGATAAGAACACAACTATAGCCTACATCCTCTCTGTTTACCTCTCTTTACTTAAAACATAATCTGACCTGCTATTCCTTGTCTAGGTAAGACCAGCTTTCCAGTGTCTGCTGTTTCACCGTCCAACTAGAGTTGTGTTCTGGCCCCAGTACCAGTTTGATTCTTCCGTGTACATTGTTGTTGAAAACTGAGCCAGGACAGGCTTTACATAACCGGATATCTCAATGTCCACTGTATAGTTTCCAGTTTACTAATGTTAATGCTGCTTAGGACATTTCTACCCGCACTGATTTGACTACTTGGGTGGTGTTCTAATCTACCTTGGAGGTCACAGAGTAACAATAAGTTGGACCATTCATTCATTCATATCTACCGCTTATCCTGCCGGTTCTGCACAGTAATGCTGGAGCCTATCCCAGCTCCCATTGGGCAAGAGGCAGGGCTTACCCAGTCGACTACAAAGTTAGGCAGTATTTGGAAAATATGCTTCTTTGATCATAAAAAAAGTAACAGTTGAGGTATAGATGGAGAATAATACCAAATGTTTGGAGGTGGTATGGGGGACAATCACAGGGTGGGGCAAGAGGAAGAGCTGAATGTAAAGGGCTTAGCTTTTCTTTCAGGTATTACACTCAGGTCCAGCATCCATATGACCTTTAGAAGTGTGTCAACTACACAGCAGGTTAGCATCTCCTGTTTCAATGCATTATTCAACCAGGTCCAGTTTGACATTTGACCATATCGTAGTTTCACCTTGTTAGCTGTGACACATCATGTGAACATAATGTTAACACAGCTTGGCAGTAAAAACACTGCAGTTGAGCCCTCTGTCGTCAGCCCTTCATCATTTCATCTTTCCCCAAGGGTTTGGCGGAAGATTTCCGACCAGATGAACTGACCTTTTTCAAAGTATAAAGTACATACAAAAATGATTTTAATGAAAAAAAATTAAAAGGTCAAGCTCACCTGTTTCAATTATGGTTGAATTTGAAATCTTTTTACATTCCTGTTGAAGACCAATGAGTGTTCGGTTGCCTGTACAAGTCTAATTTACTTGTACATCAACAAGCATCCAGACTGTTATGTTATCTGGACTAAGGTTGTTTTTTTATAGCTTTCCCTGAGTCAGAACCAAACAGGAAGAAGTATCTTTTAGTTATTACAGTCTCCTTTATGGACACCTGTAACTGGAGTATGCTAAGAGTCAGCTCATTTAAATCAAACCATGAAACTTTACCATACATATTTGTATTATACTTTATTTGTGGATTGAATTATATTATATCCATACTATACCTGGATTAAGTTGTTTGTGTGTTTTCCACGCTATGTGTTCATGTTTCATTTTGGTACCTCTTGCCTCAGACTGGCCCTCTGTGTAATTTACATTTTATACTGTTAAAGTCTGTCTTCTTGATCTGAATTTGAATCTCTTAGGATCTCTTCCTATGCTCTCACTATGTGTGAAATTACAAACTAGCCACATACTGGACTTAGCCATTCCAGTTCTATCCACTCAATTCCAAGGACATAATGTAGAATTTAACAAAAAACAAAACATTTCTGTAGGCGCGAAGCTCCTCCCAAATATTCTACCTTTAATGCATTCAGCAAGATCTTTCTAGCATAGTACACCATGGCACAAGCCAGGAGGCTTGGTTTGAATGTGTGTTAGCCAGAAAGAGGTAGTGACTTTTTCAAAACCCAGAAAGAAAATGAGTGTGAACATGTGTGAACATGATAGGCACTGAAATCTCAGCATGCAGCTTTCCCCTGACCTAGCAGAGAAATTCGCCCAACCAATCATTTCCCAACGTGTTCTCCCCACAACCTCTCCTCTAGCCTAGGAGGAACCCAAGCAGTTGGGCTACATGTTGCTATCAGCAGAGGAGCAGTGAAGGAGAGTAGCAGTAAGGTATAAGCTGCTTGCGAACAGGTCAGTTTATCCCATGGGGAGAGACCCATGTCTGCCTATGCCATTGCTTCTTTGATGCCCCTTCCTTCAGAGTTCACCCTGATGATGATGATGATAATAATAATAATAATAATAATAATAATAATAATAATAATAATAATAATAATAATAATAATAATAATAATAATAATAATAATGGGGATTTTTTCCACTTTTAATTGTGCTTTCAATGGTAATTTACTCTTTTACTGTATGGTGTCCCCTGTGCGGGATTACAACTGAATGATGGCTAAGGGGTTTTTGGTGTCAAAGTCCCCTCCCTATGCTGCCACATGGTGGTATGTCTATATGATTGAATCTATTATTTTGTATGTTCTCATTCATTAAGTAAAGGCATGTAGATTGTGTGAGTAGGTACGGTGTCCAAGATGGTTGTCAAGGAGCTTGGCTTTTGAACAGGCAAAACACACACACACCTGTCCTTTGTGTGTGTGTGTGTGTGTGTGCTTGAACATTGGCTTTTTGAAACAATGCCCTCACGGTACCAGCTGCTCATACTGAATGACTCAAGGACATTGACGAGAAAGAGTGTGAAGTAAGCAGAAGAAGTGTCACTGGGGAATTCTAAGATAGATTGAACCACTAAAGACGATGCCTCCTAAGAAGAGAAATGACTCAGCTATCAAAGTCGAAGATGGTGAGAATCTCTTGGTCTTTCTATTTGTGGAAGAGTAGTTCACTTGCCTTATTAATTACCACTTTAAATATTGAACTTAAGATATTTCTGTCATAACCCATAAATGTCAACAATTTATAACAAAGATCAGTCAAATAAATTTGTGGCTTGGCATTTTGGTTGTTTCAGTTGGGATGGAAATAGATGCTGTGACAGAGAGTGGAAGTGAAGGCAAGGAGATTTTATTTGTAACTGATATCTCTACTTTTATGAAAACTATTGGTGTTGGATGTACATTCAATGTGCTTAAATAAGATTAAACTATGGTATTATCACATTAGCCTCTTTATTTCACAATTTCAGTTCCTTATCTGAGATGCATTTACATATGTGCTAGATGAAGCCAGGAGAAGAAGTAAAAACAGAAGAGCTAGACTGCAAAGGAAAGCCAAACAAGTCAGTGATGATGAGGAAGACGATGAAGATGACGCTTCAAGGAAGAGAGGAAGAAAGAAAAAAGTCAGACATGGGGAAAGTAAAGAAGAAGATGATGAGAATGATGAAGACAACAAGAGTGTGAAAAGAAAAGGTTCAAAAGCCTCAAGGAAGAAAGGAGCCAAAGAGGAGAGCGATGACGAGAGTGAAGAGGACAGGGGAAGAAAGAAAAATCGAAAGAAAACAGTGTCTAAAAAGGAAAAAGAGGAGCAGAATAAGGAGAAGAAGGAAAATAGTAAAGGGAAAGGAGGGAACAACAAAGGTGGGCAGAAGAATAAAAAGAAGAAGAATGGCAAGTTGAGCAGGTGTAGTATTCTCTGGCAGCTGTCTTATCTCCCTGCATACGCTACACACCCTCTCGGGGGCTTTCTCCATTCATACATATCCAGGCTCATGCAGACAGTTGATACCAGTGCGAATTGAGGCTCTGCTGTATGTCTTGGACATACATAAATTGAGAGCCGGATAGTTCAGTACAAATAAAAGTAATGTAGTCATTTTATTAATTCATTTAGAAAATATCCTGTCTGCTACATCTTTTACGAGGAAAGCAGTATATGGCAGTTGGCTCCAAATTAAGTATCCAGCGTTTTTCAGAATTTGCTGAAAGCGTCCCACATCTAATAATAAACGCATCCTCACGAATCCATCACTGGTCCCATATGTGATTTAAATTCTGAGGTTTCTATGGATATGTTTGAGCCAGCTCCAGTTTGAGAAATTGAAGTCAACAAAACACAATGAAATGATAAATTGAAATTCACAATGGCCACAATTAAACATTATCAATACAATAATTTAAATAATTTATAAAAGAAGGGTTTTTGATAATATTCAAAACTACATATTACACATTATATCATCATTAGGTATTGTTCTTTTGATGCATAACATATTACTCAACCCATTTTCATGTAATTTACAAAGCTACAAGAGTGATAGGCTGTCTAAAATCAGTTTGACTCTGCCTGAAATAGTGACATTTGACTACTTGTCGATAAAGTAATAGTAATGATACCTTCTTGGAAATTGCATACTCACTGTGTCTGCATGTTTTGACCTGCCTTGTTATGAACTGTTTTTGAAAATATGTAACAAATATCTACCCCAGCTTTTCTCTTTCAACAAGAAATCTTGTTGATGTTTTTGTTGACATTTAATATATGTATTTCATCATTTTGCGAAAGCCATGTAAAAACACATTCAAGATTAGGGACTTATATCTGGTGATGCAGCTGTTGCTATCTAGTATCTTGAAGTCGAGCACCATCTTGGAAAAGAGAGCATATGACTACCCTTTCCCTTTATTAGCTCCTCTTCCTCCTCTGACTCTGAGGAAGACTCCCTGTCAGAGGGAGAGTTGGCAGCCTTGAAGGAGCAGGTAGAAGAGAAGAAGAAACTGATTGGAACACTGAGGAATAAACCATGGCGCATGAAGAGGAGACTTATAATGCTCAAGTAATGAACAGCATCAAATCAGTGCTTAATCTTATCCTCATTCACTGCCTGTCTGGTATAACTAATCACCAATTCCTTCATTGTTAAATTAAAATTATCCTGCTTTTGCACTTTGCTCTCTTTGTCTTGTATTTTCCTTGTTGGTTGGTAACTTTTCTCAGTCTAT
Organism: Fistularia tabacaria; assembly: GCA_901007705.1. Classification (NCBI taxonomy): domain Eukaryota; kingdom Metazoa; phylum Chordata; class Actinopteri; order Syngnathiformes; family Fistulariidae; genus Fistularia; species Fistularia tabacaria. The sequence continues at coordinate 22,225 of CAAKHD010014296.1, forward strand.
TTCATCAATTTATTTCCTTTAAACCATCACATACTTGTCCTGTACATGTTATGCTGATTGTTCACTATTAAAACTCATCTGATGCTGCTTTTGCAGGTCATGCCCCACTTGATAATCAAAGTGAACTTGGTGGCGAGAATGCAACTGAGAAACAAACAAAGAGTTGCTAAATTGTGACATCCTTATAACAAACCACAATAACACAGATGTGTCTTTGTAAGGATGTGCATGTTCCTTCATGATTGTAACAACGTTTGTGAAAAGGAAAGGAAACAAAAACTGCCTTGACAGCTGAACACTGTTAAGTGCATATCCTATTGTCTGACTGACTCTCCTGCTGCCTGCCAAGTCTTTCTGTTGTCACTGTCCCCACCTTCAGTCACTTGACACTCTCAGACCTGCCTTTACTTTCATTGACTTTCATTCATTGATTAGGACATGTTGTTGGGGTTCTCTATACATATATATTAATTGATGTTTGTGTTTTTCAAAAAGGGATGCCCAGGAGTTTGTTGAAAAGTTTGAAGGTGCTCTTGGGAAAGGAAAAGGCAGAAAACTCTATGCATTCAAAGTCATGATGACAAAGGTAATCTAACTTTGCTGACTGTTAAAGCTACACTGATACAAATTTACCATGTTGACAAGGAGGATAATGAAATTTAAACATATTTTCCCCAGAAATTGATAAAGTTCAAACGTGACTTTGACAACTTCAAAACAGCTTGTATTCCCTGGGAAAGAAAGATCAAGGAAGTAGAAAGTTAGTACTTTGATTGAAAAATAATATGAAACTTGAAATAACCTTGCTTTTTATAAATTTAAGTATACTGAGTCTAGTTCGCTGTTTCCACTCACAGGTCACTTTGGGTCATCTGTGGCATCCTATTTCATATTTTTAAGGTGGATGTATGGTCTGAATATGGTTTTATTTGGATTTATGTTTGGCTTGGTGGTCCTGCCGGAGGTACAGTATACGCTGTTCGTGCTGGTTACACATTGAAATGTGGATAGTAATGAAGCAAATATTTCATTAACATCCACCTTTCTCCCTTGTGTTTAGCTCCTAATGGGTCTTCCTTATGGCTCTATTCCCAGGAAAACTGTGCCCCGTGAGGAGCAAGATAAAGCCATGGACTTTGCTGTGCTCTTTGATTTTGGTGTGAGGATCATAGCCCTGTTTGTAACTCTGAATGAACACGTAACAATTACTGTCCAATGTGACAGAAACCACTAAGAGAGTTCAATCTCTTGAGAACTACAGCAAAAACCAGACACCTTAGAGCACTTTTAGGCCTCGTGCAAATTGGTTAGCTGCCAAAAAAGAAAAACATTTTCAGAATTGAGAAACTTTATACTTTATCATCAAGTTTATTGATAACTTGAAATGTTTGCTTCTCTATGAAATGCAATTGAGATGTTAAACTTTTGTCTTGTGGTGCTCAAAGTGCCAAAAATTGTGCAATAATTGGATTGTTACAGAATATTTTAGGCCATCGGAAAGTAAATCTTTTGAATAAGGGTTGGACTGTCACTGTTGGTAGTTTCACGATGTATAATCTTGCATTATTTTGACTTTTACACTACATTAACAGGGTTACTGCAAGTACTCTTTTTTGTTCTATGGGTACTACAACAACGACAGAACGATCGGGCTGCTGAAATTCAGACTCCCTCTGTCATATCTGCTAGTGGGCGTTGGCATCTTTGGCTACAGCCTCATGGTTGTTATTAGAACGTATGCAAGACACACATACACACACGCACAGTGGTGCAGACTTGCTGACACACAATAACACACATGCTTCATTGAACCCTCTTTTCATTTGCAGGATGGCTCGTAACTCAAATGAAGGAGGGGACGGGGCAGAGGAAGGAGAGTTCACCTTCAGCTGGAAAATGTTTACTAGCTGGGACTTTCTGATTGGAAACCCAGAGACTGCAGACAATAAGTATGCTTCCATCACCACCAGCTTCAAGGTGTGTGTGTACATATACATATACATATACATATACATATACATATACATATACATATACATATACATATACATATACATATACATATACATATACATATACATATACATATACATATACAAAGAGATAGATAGATAGATAGATAGATAGATAGATAGATAGATAGATAGATAGATAGATAGATAGATAGATAGATAGATAGATAGATAGATTGATTTTAATTGTATCAGTAATTGATTCCTGTCATTAAAACACATGATTTCAATTAAGATATCTCAGTGAAGGAGATTTTTATTTATTGTGGCGCACAGAGGAATTTACATCTGTCTGATCCTGCAGGAGTCCATTGTTGATGAACAGGAGAACCAGAAGGATGAAAACATCCATCTTCGTCGTTTCCTGAGGGTTCTTGCAAATTTTCTCATCCTATGCAGCTTAGGAGGCAGTGGCTACCTCATTTATTTTGTTGTGAAACGCTCGCAGGAGTTTGCAAATATGGCTAATGAAGATCTCTCCTGGTTTGAAAAGAATGAGGTAGGTCCACATAGAATTTCTCTGCAATCAGTTTATTATAATAATTATTATTATTGATAAAGCACAGTAGGAGATAATAGAATATGGGAAATTTGAGGGGTGAAAATGAGTGTTAATAAAGGGTCACTCATTTTTATATAATCTATCAGGTGGAGTTTGTAATGTCACTATTGGGGCTGGTCTGTCCTCCTCTCTTTGAAACCATTGCTGAACTAGAGGACTATCATCCACGAATTGCCCTCAAGTGGCAGCTGGGCCGCATCTTTGCCCTCTTCCTGGGAAACCTGTACACCTTCCTCTTTGCACTATTTGATGAGGTTACTGCAAAGGTATGGCTAAAGTTTTGTGAGGTTACTGCTAAGGTATAGCAGATGTATTATCTGCGATTTAAGTAGATATTTCCTGTATTTTCACAGACAGGTGTATGCATTCCAATTTTGTGGCAAATATCTAATTATATCAGGTTTTGGCAAACTCTGAGTTATGCTCAGCTTAATGCAAAGGCTGCAACACCAAATTTTACATCCTTGAATTTTGTAGCTGTGTATACTGACCTGCATGATCAATCTTGCTTTTATTAAGTCCAAGGTGTTTCCTGTTTTTTAGTTGGAGAGTGAAAAGTCGATCAAGAATGCCACAGAGTGGGCCTTGGCTCAGTACTACACCAACTACAGCCTCCACTTCAACACCACAGATGTGCCTCCTCCAAATGTTCATCCTGCAGATGTCATCAGAGGACCCTGCTGGGAGACTGCAGTTGGAATAGTCAGTGGGGGTATTTTGATTTAACACATATGTGGATTAATTTTTATATTTGACGTAAAATGTTAGGTTTAATTTCTGACATTCATTTATTCTTCCATGATGCACTTTTAAGCAAAAAATAAAGGTCTGTCCTCATTGATCTGTCTGTGTCCCACTTACATTTCATTGTTCTTTTCATACTATGTGGCTTTTTTTTGGCCGTAGGAATTTGTGAAGCTGATTGTGTCAGACATGCAAGTAAACTATTTGACCATCCTGATTGGGGACTTTCTGCGCGCAGTAATTGTACGCTTCCTTAACTACTGCTGGTGCTGGGATCTTGAGGCTGGATTTGTGAGTCATACAGCTAAATATCACTTTGACACGTTTTTTTTCATTAAATAAACAGTGTTCTGTATTGGAGTTGAGGGAGTACAACACAGGCCTCTCTGGCACGACAGATGATCTCACCAAGTGAAACACAACACTGCATTGAGAACTTAATTACAGTGAGAGACAATAAACACACAGGAAGGAAAGAAGACAAAGTGGTATCAACTTGGATTTTATTAATTCAGGTGAACCCACTCGTTATTTTGTGTTTATTCCAGCCTTCGTATGGAGAGTTTGACATCAGTGGAAATGTGCTGGGTCTGATCTTCAATCAAGGAATGATATGGTTAATTATCTCCACTCTGCATGCTAGATTTTGTTTTGCACCCCTTGCCTGTGGTGGTTCACTTATGGGTCTAATAGTTGACAGATAAATGAAGTTTTAAGCTTTAAGTGTTTTATTAACTGTTGCATTGACAATCTGTCTGCATATTAATTAACTACATTGAATACTGAATTCAAGTCATAGGTAATCCAGACAGAGGATACAATATCTTGATCTCAGTTATATTGCTGACAGCACTGTCCTTCCTCAGGATGGGAGCATTTTATGCTCCAGGCCTGGTGGGTCTGAATGTTTTGCGCCTCCTGTGTTCGATGTATTACCAATGCTGGGCTGTGATGTCCTGCAATGTTCCTCATGAGCGAGTCTTTAAAGCTTCAAGGTCAAACAACTTCTACATGGGCCTGCTGCTACTTGTGCTTTTCTTAAGCCTACTTCCAGTGGTCTATACCATAATGACCTTGTCTCCATCCTTCGACTGTGGGCCATTTAGGTTAGTAACGTATAGCTGGACTTTAGTAGGGTGACGTTTGGAAGCACTGAGAGCCGAGTAACAATATGTCGTTGAGAACATAATTTAATTCTTGTAAAAATCAGTAACATCACACTGTTTGCCCAAGACTTTTAAGTCAACAGATGATGCAAGTGAGATTCCAAAATATTTTTACCGACAAATGACAGCGATGCTACATAACTTGCAAACATGTTTTGTTTAGGGGTGTACGTGCATTTACAGAAAAACACAGTTGGAAGAAACTGCTTAAAAAGAAAATGGCATGTAGTGTATCAGTGCACTCTTTTGGATGAAACGAGTATTACAACAACAAATGTGAGACAACATGTTTCAATTGGTTGGGTTTCCTCTCAGGATTTCCAGTTAAATGACTGTCATTGAATCAGTCTTTTGATGAAGAACAACAAAATTAGGTAATACAACTCTAAAATAAATGTCATCATGCTTTCTCTCAGCGGCCAAGAGAAGATGTATGATGTAGTCATGGAGACCATAGAACAGGACCTACCAGCCTTTATTGGGAATATTTTTACGTACGCCACAAATCCAGGATTAATCTTGCCTGCCGTTCTTCTCATGGTGTAAGTATTGCTGAAACATCGGATTTTGTTATTGAACGTTTATAGTGTCAGTGAACCCTCTTTTAATCTGAATCATCATATAATCTATTGAAACCTGCTGTGTCCAACTGATACAAATAGGTACCATTGGTGTCAGGATACATAAAGTGTGTATTTATCATTGAAAAACCAGAGCTTCAGCATTTGTTGGAGATGTTTTTCTTGATCTCTTGAAAGAGGCCTTGCATTTGAAAGTCACCTCCAGCACAATACATTTTTGACATTCAGTCTGTCATTTTGGCATCAATTGGACTTTATCTCTGGATTTTTAAAGGGGGTAAATGAAACTACAGAAGACAGCTCTGTGTCTATTGTAATGCATGTTGTAATCCATGCAGTAGATTGTTACTTCTCAAAATTATATTGTACATAGGTTGGCCATCTACTATCTAAATGCAGTGTCAAAGGGATACCAACAAGCAAACGTGGACCTTAAACGGAAAATGCAAATGGTTGGTATCAGCTCCTTAGATGCATCATGTTTCTTTTCAGTGTAATTGACAGTCTGCATGTTGGTTTACATTTCAGGCTCGAGACGAAGAAAAAAACCGCAGGAACAACAGGGACAGCACTAACCAAGTCATGAAAGACTTGGAGGATCTGCTACCAGACAACTCCTTGATACCACCTCCCACTGACGTGGAGCCAGCCCCAGATGGTAAAAACACACAAACGCACACAGACACACATTTTCTCTCATTTTATTATTCTTATCATTTTTTATTGCAGATGTCGTAGTCGAGAAACCCGGCAAGTCCCCAAAACAGAGGCCACGTGCTGCAAATGGGAAAGGAGTTCATCTGCAAAAAGATGTGTCACTTGCTGCCCAGAATCCCAGAGGGCCAGTGATCCGTGCCCCAGGAGGAAGAGGAAGGCCTCCTGGCAATGCAAGGGGGCCTCAACCTGGACCCGGCAGGGGAAGAGGCCGAGGGGGGCCTCGAAAACAATGAGTGTAAACATAATTACAACAATGAAGACAGAAGAAGTGAGAAATAGAGGAAGCGGGCACTGTAATAATTGTAGAATTGATTATTTCAGACATAAATTGACACATTAGTTTACGTTTAATCTTAGTGGCAAATAGATACATTAATTAACATGCTAATGGTTCTTTTCAAGTTTAATTACAATTAAATGTAATGACAACGTGATATTTCATGTTCATAACTGAGAAATTAACATATTTGAAATACAGTATGAGTATTTGCAGATTTTCCGCTGGTGTTGTTTTCAGTGTGAGTAAAATGTGCTTATTAATAATGTTTAACATCTCTCTATACAAAATGCACCAAGAGCTTGTAGCTGATAGTTTTCACTGCTCTCTCATGTTATTGATTGACAGCCATGTCAAAACAAAAACAAACAAAAAAGCTCTCAAGATTTAAAACAGCATTCATAGCTTGTGGTGAACCAAAGATAGTAATTGAATAGCTACATTTGTTATTGCATTTCAGCCACCTGGTTGTGGTTTTAAAGGGAACCGGTCCAGTGCATTCAGCGTTTTGAAAATTTAGCTTAGAGCAAAATAGAATATAACTGGTAGTAACAGCAGTTTTGAAATATCATGACCATTTTACTGTATAGACAACAAACGTTCATATATTAAAAGTTCTTCACCAATGAAAGTATTCAAAATGATCACTGAAGGGTTTTCATTTTCCACAGTGGCACTTATTACCACGCCCCCTTAAGTAATATGTAATGGTTTTCTCATTCTTGGCATGGTGACATGAAACCCTAATAAGTAAATGTCACAATGTCCACATCTGTTTGATGTTTTAATGCATTTTGAGGTTATAAAAAAGAAAAGAAAGAAAAGACGTAATATATAGAACAATTATATCAGGCGTCAGAATATGTAGTACATATTTACTATTAGTGCAATGTTTACTGGTTGTGGGTATAGCCACATTAGTTTTGATTTCATTTGGAAATCCTAACAAATATTTTGTACATCACATATTTTTTTCATGATACCAATTAAAGTAATTCATTCTGATGTTTAAATTACATTGAGATTATGATTTGTGACCCATGACTAATGACAAGTATTGGCTGACATATGTTTGATCACCTGTGATGGTAAAGAACGGTATACGCATGCAAAACAACACATCTGAGATAGTGAACAGCATTTTATCTATATCAATGGAGTACAACTAAATAAATGCTGCTGCATAACTGTTACAAAGGTCAGAGAAATAAAAAGAAATCTCTATCCATTGAAATGACACAATAATGAGTTCTTCTGTGAGATTTTGATGGTTACTGCCTTGACCTCTGTGTATTCCTGAAGAGCGTACTCCCCTCTGTGAAAAAACAAAAAAAAGACAAGAAAAATGTATCAAAGAAAGAGCTCTGTGCAATGGATTCTAACATTTGCCAGTCAACAGCTATCAAAAGTCATCGAACACAAAGTCCAACAACTCAAAAATTAATTCGTGTTTAATCAGCTTAACTTTGTTGTTTGCCTATCATACTCAGAAACAGATATTGTAAAAGACATCTGATACAGACATATTATAGACTCCATAAATTACCATATGCTGTGCTAATTCAGCTTGCTAACTGGATTTCAACCTCATCACTGCACACAGCTGGAGGACAAATTGCCCCAGAGTTGTCCTGTTACATGAAATATCATCCGTAAAAAGCATTAACAAAATGATGCTGCAGTGTTTGCAATGCTAAACATGAAAGAGCATTCGTGACTTTTACTCACAGCTCCCTCCCATTGCCAGACATCTTGAAACCTCCGAATGGACACTGAACATTCATAGCATTATAACAGTTCACCCTGTGAAGAGCAAACATATGTTTCAAACTATTTAAGGTTGTTCCCCTTTCATTTACATAAGGCATTCAATAATATGGAAAATTTCAATACCCCAACCGCAACCTTAAATCAATTTTATGATGGAGTGGTGATTCCCCAGATTACTTTAATTCCTACCAGACCATGCCAGCCTGCAGAGCAGATGATAATCTGAGGGCTTTGTCAATGTCATTAGTGAATACTCCAGCTGCCAGGCCATAGTGGGTATCATTGGCTCTTTGAATGACTTCATGAATACTACGGAAACACATGATCTGCTGCACTGGACCAAATATCTGGAAGAGTATATGAGGATAAAGCCTTGGTATAAGAAAAGGGCATAGGGATGACAAAACAGTGGATCCATCAAATAAAGGTAGAAAATATATTAGAATTTTTTTAAAGGTATTGGGAATTAATTGAAATGATAGCTTGGTCCGAGATACCAAAAAATTTGGAATCGTATGCAAAAAAAAATGTATTCCTGAAGTCCCAAAATTTTGCTGCTATACACTTCAAATCAAAATTTTGTTTTGTTGTATTGTATGTATTCATAGATTAAAGCAGATATTGATGTAAAAATAGTTGCTTTGTTTCCAAAGGTTATCTACAGTAACTCCAGAATTGTGTGTCTGTGTTTGTGTTTATGAACACTTTACCTCTTCTTTAGCGATGCGCATATTGTCTGTGACATTTGAGAAGATGGTGGGCTCTATGAAAAGTCCCTGCTGACCCCACGCTGAACCTCCACACTCTAGTGTTGCTCCCTCCTTTTTTCCGCTCTCTATCAGTTCCATTACCTTATCAAAATGCTTCTGGTCAATCTGCACGACACACATGAACCAATCTTTCATCCTGTGTTTTAGCGCTTTCAGGGAATAAATGGAGTGGTCGAGATAAAAATAAATAAATCTGCTTCCTGCTGACTAATCAGACACTCAGTTGATAAACTATTAAGACAGACATGTACTTGCGGTCCCTGGTCCACTCCTGGGAGCAGTGGGTTTCCCAGGACTTTGGATCTGGCCTTCTCCACACTGCGAAGAACAAAGTCCTCATAGACTGGTTCCTCTACAAAAACCCTGGATCCAGCCAGACAGCACTGGCCCTGGTGAAAGAACAGTCCGCTGTGGGCCTGCTCAACAGCATACTCCACTGCAAACCCCACATCAACACATGATGTCGTCTGAATTTTATCGTGTAGACTTGTTGAATTCAAAACCACTATGACATAAATGGTTATCAATACTGTAAAATAGGAATAAAAAAAAAATGAAATCCAATAATATTTTCCTTTAAGCACACCAAATGCTTGCTCTCTTTGCTGGCTTTTGGTTTATTTATTCTTAACAACCAAGCATACAGAGCAACTGTTTAAAATATGGTTTGTGATTTAATTCAGCTTTGCACCTGCTGAATGAAATACTCACAGTCACAGTCTGCAAAAACAATATTTGGATTTTTTCCACCCAGTTCAAGAGTCACACGTTTCAGGTTGCTGTCACCTGCAGCCTTCTGGATGAGTTTCCCAACCTGCCAACCATATTAAGGTACACAGTTACCACAGAGGAGATTCAAAATTAATCCATACAAAGCACATGAATGGTGGGGAAAAATAGTCCTTTATTTCAGATGATACTGACAGCTGTAGATCCAGTGAAGGCTACTTTGTCAATATCCATATGGTGAGCAATAGCATGACCTGCTGTCTGACCATATCCTGGCACCACATTCACAACACCTGGAGGAAAGCCTGCCTGAAAACATCCACAGAAAAGTAAGAGGAAAGAAATACAAAAATACACACAAAAGGTTTTTGGAAACTTCGGCATCATATCATTTAAAGTCTCTCTTACCTCTTTTATGAGCGCGGCCATGTAGAGGGCAGTTAATGGGGTCTGTTCAGCAGGTTTGATGACTACAGTGTTACCACAGCACAGAGCTGGAGCAATCTTCCAAGCAAACATCATCAGGGGGAAGTTCCACTAGCCAAAAAATTTAAGCAAACATGGGTCTGTCACCAAACTATTCTTTGTGGATCATTTTTGTCCATAAATAAATCATTACAATTTAAAGAAGACTGACTAGAAAAGTTGATGTTTACATGATAACACCGGATTAATTCAATTCAGTTATTTGGGAGAAACTAGAATCTCAATTGGCTCAACTTGTTCACATATACCGCACCTGTGACATACATAGACCACACAACCACGAAACATAGGTATAAGTGTGAGGACACAGTTTTTGGAACATTTGAGTTTTAAGAAAATATCAGGAGACATTATGATTTGATATGGAGAGTGCCCACGAAAAAGAGTTTATTACCCCTGCATTCTAAAACAGGAAGGGGAAATCACCAGTTTCATGAACAATGATAATTTTGGATGTACTGGATCGTTCATCAGCAGGAGTAATCAAAACTTGGAATTACAGTGGCCAGCAAAAATAATCAAGGTTCTGTCATTACACAATAAGTCTAAATAGTAATTATTCAGACAGATCACAACAGAAATGCAAACAGTCGTTTCTAGGAAACCAGTTTCTAAGGCTCTAAGACAGGGGTGTCAAACTCATTTTCACCATGGGCCACATCAGCGTCATGGTTGCCGACAAAGGGCCACATGTAACCGTAATGGTATAAATGTAATTAAATGTAATTTAAAATAAATGTAACTACTCCTTAATGTTCTAAAGAACTACTCTAATGTTCTTAAAGAAATCTGAATTTATTACTCATTAAAAATCCAAAATGTTACATAAAAATTTGCATAGATGTAAAAACAATTATGTTTACTAGTTGCTCTGGTTACTGTATGTAACCGATGTTGAGACAAAAATGACATCTATCTATCTATCTATCTATCTATCTGTCTATCTATCTATCTGTCTGTCTGTCTGTCTGTCTGTCTTTCTATCAATCAAATGGCCGTATCTGTATAAATTATTCAATTCCTATAGTCTGTAGGACATTAGCGAGCTTAACTTCTGTTATTCATATACTTGTGCACTTATTTTTTTTAGACAGGGCTATTATTGTACTCACAGGAATAATTTGGCCACACACTCCAATGGGCTCATGGCGTGTGTAGGTAAAATACTCTCCATCTGAAATGGAAGTTATTTAAAACCAACTGCGTTACAATGCGAAACACAATTGGCTTTAATGGAAAACATCTCGTTTTATAAGTTTGAGGTTGGAAGCAAGAACAGAACTCACCTACAGGTATGGTTTTGCCATGGATCTTGTCTGCCCAGCCACCATAATATCGTAAGGTTTTGATTGTGGCCATAAGGTCTACGAAATATGCCATAATAAACACTTTACCAGTGTTCAGAGCCTCCAATGACTAGAAAAAAGTACAGTCATTGTTACATAAAGGACACATAATTTTTCAGCTTTTTTTTAACTGTCAACATTAAATTTTTCAAAGAAAAATCAAACTTAGAATGTGGATTTTGTGCTTGCTTGCATGCATGCGTCTATCTCACTGCCAGCAAAAGATGATCTCGTTCCACCAAGTCAGCAAGTCTGTTAAGAAGTCGACCTCGTTCTGATGCATCCATTGTTTGCCATGGTGACCCCATCTGAAAGGTGGCCCTGGCACTCCTCACTGCAGTGTCAACATCCTCCTACAAAATGTTTAAAATATGTGGTTCACTAGGACAGATTGGAAACTCTCTAAAAAGCATCTCTCTGTAACAACTTTATTCTTGCTAGTCAAGAAAGGAAAGGATCTGGCCAATCTGTGATGTGAAAAATACATACAGCGTCAGCCTCCTGTACTTCACACAGCAATTCTCCCGTTGCGGGATTAAACACAGGAATCGTCCTCTCACTGCTTGACCTGTGCCACTCATTACTGATAAACAACTAAGATTGCACAAACGACAAAGCACAAAAAAGTCTTCAAATACATTTTTCTTACATGTGCTTGTTCTCCCATTGCTATTGTCATAAAGCAGATCATAAGGTTCAACATGTCTGTTTGATGGATATATTCACAAGCTGAAGCCCTTTGCCTGCTTGATGTTTTTATGACAAGCATAAGCTGGAAACATTGTAGACTTGAGTTGCATTTGGGAAGATTTTATTGAACCATCCATCCATCCATTAACTACCACTTATCCTACATTTAGGGTCACGGGGGACGCTTGAGCCTATCCCAGCTGCCTTCGGGCGACAGGCGGGGTACACTCTGGACTGGTTGCTAGTCAATCACAGGGCCACGTATAGAGACAAACAACCTTTCACTCTCATCACACATCTGGGCAATTCTCCCATTTTTTTTTTTTCCAATTTACCTTCGGCATTTTTTTAGACTGTTGGAAGAGACAGGAGAATCCGGAGGAAACCCATGCAGACATGGGGAGAGCATGCAAACTCCACACAGATAGGTCCCCAGTCACATTTTAATTTTGCTCTCCAGAGATAGGCAGGTGAAAAACAGTCATTCAGTTTAGTCATTCTTAAGGACAAAAACTAAAAAGTAACTTTCATATAAAGCTCACATATAACAGAACCAACAGTCAAAGGTTTGAATCATATATAATTACACACATAAACACATACACACACACACACACAGGTGTAACTCAAAGTAACTTCTCATTATGACGAAGATGTTCTTCATTATTTCACTGCATTAGGTATCTGACATTTTATTTTCTGTATCAACAGAGAATAAAACTGAAATATATCAATATCAAAAATAGTTCTCTGAATTAAGTGATATTTTGCTCCATTTCATACAGTCCCACTCTTTTGAGTAAATTTCTGCAGCTAATGTAACCATATCTTAATCTGCGCCTTTCAACTGCATGCCTTTTCTGATTAGCATTTTCTCTACCTTGGTGTACTCAATGGGAGGGTCTTTGTTTGGTATGGGTAGATCCCATGTGTCATATTCCTGCTGCATTCTGGAGTACTGATTTGAACCCTGGTGATTACATCCATTGCCCGAATGCTGCGCATGGTTGCTGTGGGCATGCTTTCCTTCTGGAAAAGATAAAATGAAAGCAATTGACGATATATTTGCAGTTATTGGTCACATGTCCCATGTCAGTGAAGGTTGAAATGTGAAAGTTAATTTCTAGGCCATACAATGAGAATAGTTCTGTTCACATTTCATTACCACTCAGTACAGAATATGCCAGGTCCAGCTTTCTCAAGTAGCGCCAAAGTAAGCTTTGGCAAAGTAAAAAAAGCTTTAAGGTTCTTCTGAGCTATGGACTGGATTCACCTTGTGCAAATAAAAGCAGATATTCAGTCACTTACTGTGTATCATATGTGTATGAAGCCTCAAAGTTTTGATCCAAAAATGGCTTTGATGATAATAATAATAATAATAATAAACAACGACACCACCGCCACCACCACCAACAGCTATCATAATAATAATAATGATGAACCGAAAATATATCACGTTTTTAACACATGTACATGTCATTCAAACAGATGAAGATACTTTACAATGAATGTTCACACATATTCAAGCTGCTCATACTTTTCTCTGTATAGCCAAGTGTATTTCTAACGTAAGCAAATTTGAAATTGAATTAAACAGATTTAAATACTTGCACTTGTTGTTTACATATACCCCCCCCCCCCCCCCCTCAACAATTTTTTTTTTTTAAAAAGAGAATTTTTTTATA
>CAAKHD010014296.1:46797-67049 GCA_901007705.1 Fistularia tabacaria
CACACACACAAAGATGCCCTAACTCACCCCAGCTCTCACCCAGACCCAGACCACACACACACCCACACTCACACCCACACTCACACTCACACCCACACTCACACTCACACCCACACTCACACTCACACCCACACTCACACACACACACATACACACACACACACACACACACACACACACACACACAAACACACAACACACAACACACAACACACAACACACAACACACACACACATACACTATTCAGTGTGAGATGGAGGAGGTGGTCCAGGTTGTCCTTGATGGATGACGTTCCTAAGCGTACTCCTTCCCAGCACGCTCTCCAGGTTTTCCATCCTGAGAGCGATCACAGAGCCGTCCAGTCTGGATGCTGTGCCCTTCATCTGGCTCACAATGTTCTCTAGGACCAGAAGGTCCTGATGGAGGACTTCTTCTTTTCAAAGATGTCTCCATGTTGTATCACTGAATGCCCACTTTCACCTGATTGGTCCAAAAATGATTTATTGAAGGCAAAGAATGTGTGCTGGTGCGTCTGTCTGTGTGGGCAGCATGCAGGGACAAGAAGAAAATCCAGTGTTCCTCCACGGATCTTCTAAGCAAAAGGAAAAAAAGGAGCGGCTTGTAGTCGGGAAAATATGGTCAGTGTGAAAGCCATTCCAAGAAATGATTTGGCCTTTCAGCAAAGTGTGAAGATGCAAGGCTCATCATTGCAGCTGAATTCTAGCCCAGTGGAGAAAGTCCCATTCACTTTCAGAGGGAAACGTGTTGCAGATCTTCATCTCTTGCATCATGGCGTGGAGTTGTGTTGAGGCCGTTCTCAGGATGGATCTCAGATAACTCAGATCTGTTGGTGGTCATGACGCTGAAAGTCTGCTTGCATTTTTAGGTTGAGCCAAACAACTTCGGCATCTTATGTGCCGTCCTCTGTAGGAGCTAATTGCTAATTTGAACGCCAGCATACAACTTGTCTTGGTTGTCATGGTTCTCAGGGTTTTTCCAGGTGGCTCTGCTTCCTCAGTTGATTTTGTCCAGCAGGACAGCTGACACCCATGGCGGCTAATCAGTGCCAACCTAAATGCTTTGCTTCCAGTCCGACGAGTTGCAAGGTTGTCTTCGTTCCCTTCCTAGTGGACTGAAGCTCACCCTGTTTGTCCAAACGCTCCCTCGCCGGACTTCTGGAGCCCCGCACTCCCTCACCAGACTTAGTGCTCTCTCACAGGGCTTTGCGCTCCCTTGCCGGACTTCTGGAGCCCCGCGCTCCCTCACATCCAGCCCCACTAGTTGCCAGGTTGTCTTCTTTCCCTTGCTAGTGGACTGGTTGCCTTTTTCTGTTGTCGGAGACCTCCCGGAACTGACCCCTTTGGTCCCCGCACTCTCACACCAGACTTTGTGCTCCCTCGTGGGGCTTCTGGAGCCCCGCACTCCCTTGATGCGCTTTGCGCTCTCTTGTCGGGCTGCGCACTCTCCCGGCTGGACTTCCTCACGATGCCGACCTTGCCTGTCTCTAATTTCTCTGCTTCAACTGCGTTCTGCTGTTATGAACTGCCAGAGCCTCAGTAAAGTCTGTGAACTCTTTCTCCGTTGGTGTGGAGTCGCGGTGTTGAGTCCGTACCCCAACCGTCTCATTGGTACTCGACTCTTGAACAGTGTTTTGTCCATGAACAAAAAATAGCTGAGAGTGTAATTTGGCCGTCTACCTCGTTCTTGCGTTGACTGCTCAGAAGCATAGCTAAAGATGATATTGTATTATTTGAAAAACGCACATTTTATCTTCTTATCGCCCCTTCTGGGGCTTAGGCCACCAACAAGAGTTCTTCAAGCATCTCAGTCCTAAGCCTCTGTGTTGCTAGCTTACCGTGGTGGGGAGGCTTGTGTCCTTCCATGATCCTGGAGGCCATACTGGCAGATTCTACCCCTGGTAGGTCTTACCAAGCCGGGCAGGTTTCAGGGTAGAGGTCAGATGAACGGCAACACCTGGTCCTTCCTGTTGGGGGTTCAACCTCACGCCATGGATCCTGTCCCAGATACGCAAACAAGAGAGAACCGTGAAAACTGCTAATATTTCAGGGAATAGGTAAAATAACTGAGGTTTAATTCAAATTAAATTTCAGGTTCGGCGGGCCGTATTGAGACGCCCGGTGGGCTGTTTATGGCCCACGGGTCGTAGTCTGCCCTTGCCTGATCCAAGATGTTCTCCGGTTCTCCCCCCCCAGAACGTTGCCGTCGCCGCCCTGCAGGCTTGGCAGCAAGCCTGGCGAGGCCTCCTCCATCTCATCGCCGGCGCCCTGGGCCCTCGCTAGGCGCTGGTTTACAATGGGAACGCTCATCCCCAGGCCGGCGAGGTGCGCGGCCTTCGTGTGTTCGGACCAAGTGTGGGAACTGGAAGCTCATCGGCACCCCCTGGACCACTCGTGTGTGCGTGTGAGTGAGTGTGTGTGATTGCGTGTGTGTGTGTGTGTGTGTGTGTGTGTGTGTGTGTGTGTGTGTGTGTGTGTGTGTGTGTGTGTGTATGTGTGTGTGTGTGTGTGTGTCAGCATCTGTGTCTGCTGCCTAAAGAATCACACATGGACTTGAGATGTTTCTGAAATACTTGATTCAATCCAAACTTCTAAGTTTCCTGAAGCCACTGCCTCCTGTTATCTGCATTAGTATTAACCTGGGTTAAGGCTCAACGGTGTTAGCATGGACTTTAGCCTTGATGTTAGCCTAGGATTTAGCACTTGATTTTAGCATAGGGTTTAAATGTCGATGTTAGTCTGGGGTGTAAACCGCAGTGTTGGCATTGGCTTTAGCCTTGATGTTAGCAGGGGCTTGAGCCTTTACCATAGCACGGGCTCTCGCCTTGATATCAGTCTTGGCTTTAGCCTTGACCTTAGTATGTGCCTTAGCCTTGACATTAGTCTTGGCTTTAGCCTTAACATTAGCATTAATTGTAGCATGGGTTTTAGCTCATACTTTATCCTGGGCCTTAGCCTTAACGTTAGCCGAGGCCTTAGTGTTACCATTGTCCCAGTCCTTAGCCTTGACGTTAGCATCAGCCTTAGTATTACCACTGGCCTGGGCCTTAGCCTTGGCATTAGCCTCGCCCTCAGCCTTGATGTTAGCTCAGGTTTTTAGCCCACAAGTTATCCTGGGCCTCAGCCCATGACATTAGCTTGAGTGTTAGCCTGGGCTTTAGCCTGCTCATTGGTGACTTTTGGAGTTGGCTAACACTCATGTTTGGGAATTCTGGCAGGGTAAAGATCCGGAGCCAATCGGCAACAGGCTCCGGGGGGGGGCGACCAGGGTATGGGACCCCTTGTCTCTCTGGACCCACCTGACCCCCCGCGGGTCGTGCTAACGTCTCGTCATGTGGCGCGAACGCAGCTTTGAACCAACACGAACTGACCGCTGCCGGCAGTTGCGTCCGCCACTCGTAAACTGTGAAACTGTGCGTTGCCGTGGCAATGCTGGAAGTCTCAGGGTTAAACATTGAGTGTGTGTGGGGGGGGTGTCACTATGTCAACGTGCCTTTAAAAGATGGCGGAAAAATCGGCTTACAAATGTTTGCACACACACACACACACAAACACACACACACAGAAATACACAAAAACTGCAGTACCCGTTGCTGCCAGCGGGTGCTGTTACCTGATTGTGAGTCTCTCTCTTTCTTCTATCTTTTCTTCGGGAGGTGGGTGAGACGTTTTGAATTTTGAATCCAGTGGATTTGAGAAGGTCTTCTGAGGGCTTCAGGAGGAAATGAAGCAAAAACAAAGTTATGATTTGGATCTTTTCGAGAGAGAGAAGATTTGTCAACAAATTTCATATGAATTCGTTTTCTGCTGACGACCTTTGTTTATTTTGAAAGTTGCCTTAGTTTGGCAGAGTCCTCCTTCTTTTCACGACTTATTTATTGTGCCCGTTGTCCTTGACATATCTCTGAATTCTGCCTTGAATTCTTGAGCAATTGGGAGCTCTTAGTTTTCTTGGTTTAAGTTTTCTCCTCGGATCTCCCGGTCCTCTCAGGGTGCTCGGAGACGACGCGGCCCCCAAGCCAAGCTCGTGTTGCGTTCAGGGACCCCCCGGTGTCTCCTCAGTTAATTTATATTAAGTTATTCGACCAGGTAATGCTCTGTGTCGGTTCCCCCGTCCTCTTTGCACACATTCAGAAAATGTTCAGGTTCTTTTCGGAGGTCCAAAGTCAAAGCCTTTGGTGGTCCTCAGGTCGGAGCAAACAAACCCTTTTTTTTATTTCTAGCAAATCCTGATTTGAGTCTCATTTTTGGGGTCATTTTTGTTGTTTTTTTTTAATTTATTTTGTTGGACAGAAAAAGAGAACAGCTCCGCCTGACATCACATTTGGGTTTGTGAAAAAAATCAAGAATAAAAAATGAAATGACCCCCCCCGACCATTCACCCAGTCACTCTGTACAGAAATCCTCCTGCAATTCTGTATTTTTTACAATTGAAGTTTTTGTACATTTGCAATAAATGAATTAAAAAAACACAACTGTGCTGACGGCTGGTTTTGTCTTCGAAGAACCCGACATTCGAGGGTTTTGTCAAAGTCAAAGTCAGCTTCATTGTCTCCACATGCGCAGGACATCCAGAGGAATGGAGAAGACCTTTCTCACCATCCCACGCTGACGTGAGATCAACAGTAATTGAGGGCAAATGAGCAGTGGATTTAATGTTCCATGAAACATCATAATCATTCCAATCATCTCCTGTCCACAACAATCTCCTCGGTCTTTCTGCCTTGCAGCAGGAGGTTGTCGTCTCTGCACCTCCTTCCTGACGTGGGTCTCGTCGTCCTCGGTGGTGATAAGACCCACCGGAGTCATGTTGCCCGCAAACTTCCCCGTGCGATCGTTGCCGTGGGAAGGTTTGCAGTCGTAGTTCGGCAGGGTGAAGAGCATGCGACCGTTGTGCCAAGTGTGACGCTGCTCCAGATGTTGTCGCCGACTCGTACCATTGCAGAGGAGGTCCAGCAGCCAGTTGCAGAGGGAGGCATTGAGCCCCAGCTGTTGTAGTTTGGCGACCAGCCGTTGCGGGATGACGGTGTTGAACACTGAGCTGAAGTCCAGGAACAGGATTCTTACATAGGAGTCTTTGGCGTGGAGGTTGTCGAAGGCTGGACGGGGCGGGTTTCTTCGTCACGGAAATGATGGCGGCGGATTTGAAGCATGACAGAACGGCGTCTTTCCTCAGGGAGGTGTCAAAGATGTCGGAAAAGACGTCCTTCAGTTCCTTATCGTGGTTCTTCAGCGCCCGACCCTCGTGGGCCTTGATGGTGGAGAGTGTTCTCCTCACGCTGGTGGGGTCTTCTGTGGGCGTTGGTGTTTCCGTCCACCAACCTGTGCGAAGGAGCTGTTGAGCTTGTTCAGCAGAGAGATGGTTTGTCATCCGCAAGGACCTGGACGTCCTGCCCATCGGCTGCATGCATCTCTGAAGGTGGAGGCGAGGGGGGATTCGGTTGTGTTGCACCGACCATGGCCTGCTTTGTGGCTTTCACACCTACCCGTGTGTGTGCGCACGCGCGGGGTCATCTGTCGATACAGATCAACCTGCACGAGGTCACATGGAAGCTGCTTCACCCGGTTCAACCTGGGCGGGTCACCTGTCCACACCCGAGCTTTTATGTCCACTGACGACCGCATGGACCTGTTGGTTTTGACCTGCGGGTGGAAGACGGAGGAACCCGCGGAGAACCCACAACTGTCGGGAGGTCTGTCTGTGCTACCACAACCTACCTGCCTCATCCGCTTACACACCTGGTGCATCCTGTTTACCGTTGTCATTGTTGTCAGTTTCTATTCTTGTCCTTGTCGGTTGTCTCTTCTCAACCTTCCTCATTTGTTTTTGTAACTTTATTCTGTTGTTCACCTTGCTGCCTCTTCTTTTTTTAACTATCTTTTTAATTGTCTCTCATTTATATTTATTGTCATTGTTGCAACTGTGACTAAACAATTTCCCCTTTGCGGATCAATAAAGTACTATCTGATCTGGTCTTCTGTGACTTCAGCCGCAGCCAGGGTCAAGATGTAATCGCTGCTCTTTCTAGCGGCTCCCTATCGATGATGAGCCGATCAATAACTCCGGCCGGGGCTCATCTGGATCTCAACGAATGACAAAAGTCTTCTGTTCACAAACTGTTACATTTCCAGCAGCTGCCTGTCAGCTGTCGACACCCCCGGATCACTTCTATGGTGGCCATGTTCCTTCAGGTGAAGCTAAGCTGAGCTAGCACCTCTGGTTAGCCAGGAGTGATGTTAAGGGCGGGCGTTAACGGGACGCCGTGGAATTCACCCGCTCAGGCCCCCCGACGCTTTCGCATGTCCTCCATCTTTGGTTAAGTCCAGCCTGCAGGAGGAGCCCGTCTGGGGGTGGGGCTTAACCTGCACCTATCAATCACAGGACCCATCGCCAGATCAAACGCTGAAAGGACGTCGTGGAAACGTCTTCGGCCTCAGAGGACACCTGAGCGACGGTCAACTCCAGCAGTGGGACAACGTTTCCTCACAAACCTCTCTTTAATTTCAAAAGTACAAATAGAACAAAACAACGTCCAGGATGCAGGACGGGGTCAGTTGGGTCCGAAGAAGTCCACCACACCGTGGCCTTTACGGCCGTCGAAGAAGAAGAAGTTGCGGTGTGGAGCGTCTCTTTGGGAGAGGGCCTGCAGGAGGACAACGGAGCAGGTCAGGAAGAGCGAGAGGGTTCAGCGGCCAATCACAGCAGAGTATCAAGGGAAAGAGGCGGGGTTAAAGCCGGACGGGTCGGCCGTCAATCATTCAAAGTGATGGCCGATTTCGAGTCATCTGTGGTCCTGCCGGTTGTCTATGGAACGAGGACGGAGGTGCGTCGGCGTGACGACACGGCGAGGGTCAAACGCTTACCTTGACCACTTCCTGTCCCAGGACTCCGCCCACCACGGCGCACACCGGAGACATCTCGGCAAAGCAGAAGCTGCAGACACGCGAAGGTGATGAAGGCCTTCTGGGTGGACGACGGCCCGAAACATGTCGGAGGAAGCCTCACCTGATGAAGTCCTCGCTCAAGAGGTCGCCGCTCACCGCCAGGGCCTCTAGGACGTCGCCGCGGATCTGCCTCAGCAGCTGGCTGTCCTCGGCGAAGGCCCGTGGGTCGGGGTCGCGACCTTTGTCTGTGCGAAACTTCAGCAGGACTGCGGAGGAGGGAGGGGGACAAGGAAATGTGGGCGACGGTTCGACAACGGATCTTCCTGAGAGCGTCAGCTTTCACGGAAAACCAGTTTCCTCTGGATACAAATACAGTGCATGCGTGTGTTGAACCTACAACCATTGCATCACACACCCCGCTAACGCCGCCGGGTCGCAAACACACTCAGGCTTTGCCCACAGGCTTCCTGCTCATCCATTAACACCAGGAAGTTCACCCACACACACACACACTTCAGGGCTACATGTTACTAGCGTCACCACGTTGCCTCAGTTTCACAACTCTGTGTAATAATAAACACACACGCGGAAAAGTGATAGCATCTCTGAGGGCATGTGTGAAGCCTTCGATGATCAATGCTGATCGGGAGCTTCTGAGGCGGCGCTGTGTATCAAAATCTTAAGGTTAAATCACAGACACAAACACACGAAACTGTCTCCAAATATAGACATATAGCAGAAAATAGCTCGGTGCTTCCTGTGTGTGTGTGTGTGTGTGTGTGTGTGTGTGTGTGTGTGTGTGTGTGTGTGTGTCTCACAGGAGTCAAAGCTCTGGGGACATTGTTTCCATCCAGAGCCAGGAGGTGTGTGCTTGTGCGTGTGCGTGAGTGTGTGAAGGTCCTCCAGGTCCAGCCAAGCCTTCCTGTGACATCTGGACCTCCTCCATTTTTCCACTCCTTCTTCCTGGCCTCTGATTGGCTGATGTGGGGCGTTCATTCCTCATGAGTGCGAGCTTCACCAGGTCCCACCTGCAGGAGCCGTCACCTGGATGAGGGCGTGGACGGGCGTCGGCCGACAGACTCCGCCTCCTTCGTCGGGGTCGGACGATAGACTCCGCCCCCCCCTTCCGTCGCCCCCAACCCCCCCCCGTTTCCTGTTGTTGTGCGTCTGTTCCGTGTCAGGCGGCGTGGGTGTTCTGTTTCCACACCGGGTCTCACATGACCGGCCATGGACGGCGGGCCGGTGGGGAATGGCGGCAAGGACGGACAACCTCTAAATAACGCCAAAACAGGAAGGAGGCGTCGTCACGTGGCTGAGGGGGCGGGGGCTCCTCCGGGGTCCATGCGCACGCTTCGCATCTTCTGCTTTGGAGAGTTTCGGTCTCTCCAGGGTACCTACACAGTCTAAGTTTCCACTTTCTGAACCCGTTCGAGACGAGGAACCTTCTAGATTTGTTTATGACCTTCAGCCGATGCTGTCGGTGGAAAATGTCTGCGTCCCCTCCCCTGCAGATGTTCTGCAGCAGGCGGCTTTGAGGGCTTTACGCGTCCGGGTCGTTCTGAGGACCTCCAGCTCACATCCAAGCAAGGGAGGAGACCCTGAATGCTCCACAGGTATGGAGGACAGGGTGGGTGGATGGATGGAGGCTGTGGAGGGTAAGGGTCGGAGTCCAGAGGCTCCAGAAGCTCGAGGATGCGTAGGTGCTGGGAAGCAGAGAGAAGATTGTGATGACCGGAGGCGAGGCTGAGGTACCGTGCAGCAGGAAGTAGTCCACTGGCGTCCTCTTCAGAGCGGTGCGGCGCTTCTCGCTGGTCCAGTCCACCTCCAGGGCCTCCTTCAGCGAGCAGAAGCTGGACGTCTGCAGGGGCCACACATCAAACCGTGGGAGGTGTTAGCAGAGCGACCGGCAGTGGAAAGGACCTTCTATCTGAAGACCTCCGTCCCGCCACCATCAGGTCTCCTTCAGACCTCGGGGTCCACCAACCTTCTTCACCATGGTGGTCTCACTGGCGTCCACTTTGGCCCTCTTAGGCTCGGGGCCGTCATTGGGCTCGGCGGGCGGCTTCACCACTTTGGGCTTTTCCCTGGAGATAAAGCAGGAGAGGTTCAAGAAGAACACCAATGACCTCTCCAAGGTCCCGTGACCTGCGTCAAGAACATCAGGTCTGCGTCGAGGAACTCACTCCACAAAGCTGTGCTCAGGGCCCAGGTTGCAGAACATGTAGCCGTAGTAACCGTAGACGTCGCCGCAGAAGACCTTGATGTTGCGCGGCGAGCAAAGCCGGTCCACGCGGAGCATCAGGTCCCGCGGGCAGCCGGTCAGACACACCTGGGGAGGGGAGGGGGGTTCAAGTCCCAGGATGGCGGCCATCTTTATTTCAAGGTTCGGTTTAGTTCGACGAGACGGTTGGCGCAGCAACAATACGCTTTGGTTTTAGCCGTCCACTAGCTGGACCTTCTGTTGACTCCGGCAGATCCTCGCTGAGGCCGGCGTGCCCAACAGCCAGCCTTATCAGGCCCGACACACCCCGCTCGCAGATAACAAGAGCAAAGAAAGACAAGAAGCGTCCAGGACATGGAGGCCTGGACTGCTAATGGTCCTCACAGGGCAGAGAAGAAGAAGCAGAAGAAGCATCTGCAATGACAAGCCTAATTTTTGTTTGTTTGGTTGCTGCCTGTCTGGTTTCACTGTGGGAAGCAAAATGAGAATTTCCCTGTATGTGACAATAAACACCCTGAGGGTTAGGTTGTCTATTCTCACCCTTGCTCTTATTTATTAATTGATACTATACTATATTATATTATAGATTTATCTTTCATTTTAGTTTTTTTTGGTTGTCTATTCTCACCCTTGCTATTATTGATTTATATATATTATCTTATGTTATTTTTTATATATTTATTTTGTATTTTTTGGGGTTGTCTATTCTCCCGCTTGCTGTGTTTTATTTATTTGATTTTTAAAAAAAAGTTTCAATTCTGTTGTCTATTTAGACCCTGATGTGGTTCACCATATTTTGATTATCTTTTTAATGGATTCTCTTATCTATATTTAGAATCATATTAATTTAAATTGTTATTGTTCCTGCTCTGACCAAAGAATTTCCCCTATGGGCAAAAATAAAGTATTATCTTATCTTATTTTATTTTATTTTCATGTGGTTGCTCCTGCAGGGAAAGAAATTTAAAAAAAAAAAAGGGGGGAATTCAGTGGAGAAACTGTCCCTCCATCTGATTGGTCGAGGTGGCTGGGAGGGGGTGCGTCTGATATCTCTTTCTGCTCTTTTACACTTTGATCACAAAGTGTTTGCGGCGTGTGGCGTCATTGAGCACAGACTGGACTGGAGATGCAGGACAGGAATGAGCAGGCTGAACCTCCTCAGGAAGCTCCCATCCTTTCATGCAGTGTTTCTCAATCACACCAGTGAAGTGTGGAAAAAATGCCCACTTTCACCTGATTGGTCAAAAATGATTCATTCAAGGTAAATAATGTGTGTTGGCGGGTCTGTCTACGTGGCAGCATGCAGGGACAGCAGATCAATGAATGCTCTTCACTAGATGGCAGCAGGTGGTGAGTGAAGCTGTGGATCTTCCTGCCACTGCTCAAACAGCAGAGAAGGAGTGATGTTTGGAGTGAGACAGCGGCAGTGATACAACATGGAGACATATTTGAAAAGAAAAGGTCCTCCATCAGGACCCTCTGGTCCAGGAGAACATTCTGACCCAGACGAAGGTCTGAGTATGAGTAGAAGAAAGTAAAACAGGTGAGCTGAAGACGATCCAATGAAAGCTAGATTGCGTTTGGATTCACGAGTCCACTGGGTTGTGTCTGGTGTCACCTTCACTTCAACACAACACCCACCGCTCTGTTGATGTGAGTAAACAGAGTGAGAACCAGGCAGCGTTGTTGAAGAAAACCACCAGAACCAGTGAGAAGCTCTGAAAGCTACAAAGCTGCTGAATTCATGGCTCAATCCAAACAGACACTTCCTGCAAGAACATCAGCTTTGTGACACTTTTATTGTATTTCAGTAGAAATGTGTTTGACGTGTATTTGCTGGACTGTCCTGGGATTTGTCTCCTGTCAAATATGTGCCGTGGCTCCAAAAAGGAATGGAAACACGGGTCTGCAGCAAGATGTTGGAGATCTTTGATCAGTGTGTCATCTCCAGTGTCATCTGTGCATTTGGCGAGCAGCATCCAGACTGGGCGGGGTGATCAGGAGAGCCGGCTCTGTGATCGCTCTCAGGATGGAGAACTTTGAGAGCGTGGTGGAAAGGAGGACGCTTAGGAACCTCATCCATCAAGGACAACCCGGACCACTTCCTCCATCTCACACTGAACAGACAGCGGAGCAGCTTCTCCAGCAGATGCAAAGATACAGGAGATCTTTCACGGAGATCTTTTAGGAGATCATGCCATAGCCCTCTACAATAACTCACTCTCATCAGTCATTGTTTATTCTTGTATTTTGCTAAATATGAATTCTCACATTATACTTTGACACTTCAGGGTTTGTATTATTTTACTTCTATATTTATTTTTATCTGGTACTTGCATGTCTTGCTGCTGCCAAATAACTTCCCAACCGTGGCATCATTGAAGTCCATCTCATCTTGGAGGAGCATCTGAGCTTCCACCACCTCACACATGTGGTGTCCTCACTCCATGTCTGTTCTTCTCCCTGTAGGTGTCCCTCCAGTGTCTCCTGCTGATCCTTGTCATTGTTGTCACTTTGTTCCTATTCTTGACCATGTTGTCGTCGTTTTAGGTCGTTTTTTTTCACCCTTGCTGTTTTATTTCTTCATTTATTTATTTTTTTTATCCCGTTGTCTATTTTGTCCCTGCTGTTGTTCACCTTTCTGCCAATTCTTTTTATTTCTATATTTTATAGCTTTCTTTTGACTATTTTTAATTGTCTCTATTATTGACAGTCATACTCATATTTATTATCTATTTTGTCCCTGTTGTTCACCTTCCTGCCTATTCTATTTTTCATAGATATCTTTGGACTATCTTGTAATTGTTTCTCTTATTTACATTTATACTCATATTTATTGATATTGTTGCCGCTGTGACAAAAGAATTTCCCCGATGGGGATCAATAAAGTATTATCTTATCTCATCTTCTTATCTCAGCTCATCTCAGAAGCAATTGCGAATTTACACAAACACACACATTTGAAGGACCAGTGGACATGTGATCTGGCCGTGTGTGTGTGTGTGTGTGTGTGTGTGTGTGTGTGTGTGTGTGTTAGAATCTATCCAGTAATCTGTCGGCTGAGGCAATGAGAAGAAAAGTTGGGCAACTTTTCGCAAGAGTGTTATGTCAAGGCGCCGCCTGCTGGTAGTTTGTCAGAATGTAGGTTTAAGTGGGAGTTGGGCCTCCACCTGCAGCTGAGGAGTTTCCTGCGTCCTGAAAACACAGCCTGGGAGTGTGTGTGTGTGTGTGTGTGTGTGTGTGTGTGTGTGTGTGTGTGTGTGTGTGTGTGCTTGCTCCCACTCACCGCATCAAAATGCAGGAAGAAGTCGTCGGGTTTGTCCTCGATGCGGTCCGTGTCGGCGTGCACCTCCACCATGGGGTTGAGATTCTGCGCCCGCTCCTGCGAGGCCTTGGCTCGGTTCTGGCCCCGGGCACTAACCGGAACCAGGAACTGAGCTCGACACGACTCCTCCGTCACCTGGCGGAGGCACAGACGGAGATTCTTTTCTGCTTTGGGGTCGTCTTGCAAACCCTTCTGTCTCAAGTTTGACAGCGAGAAGCTTCACGGATCCCATAATAAACAGCTGATATTCCGCTTTCAACCCAGCGAGAGGTTATCTCACTTTTATGGAGGCAATCAAGCATAAGATCACAAATGGCCTCCTGATGGGAAGTCGGTGGTCGTGTTTCTCACTCATGGTGAAGTCAAAAAACAACACAGGGGAGAATTTAAAATGCAGTCTGGTGGGATCAATAAAGAAAAAGAAATAAAAAGAAAACGTAACTTTTAGCCGATCCAGGCGTTCAGCATCCCAGAAAAAAAGAAAAAACACGAGAAGATGGAGAAAGCATGACTTACACGTCCTCCGGAATTCCAAAATGTCCGGGAATGAGCCGGATCATCCCGATGTCAAAAAATACTACAAAAATGAGGTGAAAATCAGTAACAAAATGAACAATGAAGAGGAACAGCTTTAAAACTCGGCAACAAACAATGATGAGATTGCGGTCTTTTCCATTGAGACAGAAATGAATTAAAAAATAAAACAAAAAAATCCAGGGGGTCTGAATATTAAAAACAAAAGTCAGCGAGTCCGAGAATCCCTCTGTGACAGAATTGAGTGGAAAAAATACTTTGCGTCTTTAATACGTGGAGATGAACAATAGCAGAAGAAGCTTCCAGGCTCACTGAGCGTCTTTCCTTTGTATTTAAACAGGAAAATGCACAAATTCAGCAAAAAAAAAACAAAAACAAAAAACATTGAAATGCTACAATAATAACATTTCTATCACAGATCAGTGGACAAATATTTACAATTTCATTTTTTTAGAATTATCTGTTATTTATGATGACAGAGGGAAGGCACTCCCCTCACTGGTTTGCATGCAGGTGAACGTGTGCACGTTTAAAGACCTCGTTTACCTGCTCATGGTCCAGCAAGGTGAGCGTTTTCACACCGGCCAGAATCAGGTTTTTGGCCACTTCGGCTCCCAGACCACCCAGACCTGCCAGGAGCACCCTGGACCCCCGCAGTCTGCAGGGGGCGGAGAAGGGGACAGGTTGAATACAAAAACAACAAAACAATGCATAAACTCTTCAGAGCATGTGTTCGTGAATCCACGTATGCATTAGCCTGTGTTGTGCTGTTTGTTGCTCACTTGCATCTTTTTAACAGGATGCAGGAGTGCAGCGGGGAGGGACTCAAACACGACGGGATGCCGCGCCGTTAGCATGACATGCTAACTGACCTCTTCTGGGCATCCAAGCCCCACAGTCGGATCTGCCGGTCGTACTGGGCCGCCTCCTCCTCGCTGATGACCGGGTCCTCCTTCTCGATCATGTCGATCACTCCAGGCGACCACGACGACGGGGTGAACGGCGGAAAACTGCACGTTCGATCAGCTACGGCGGCGAGTTTTTTTTTTCTTTTCAAACACCGCGACAATCCCGCTGAGCGGCGCGGCTTGATGACGTCATCACCAAAGGCCGGACGTGATTTGTTTGTTTTATGTATTTTGTTTTTGTTGTAATTGACGTAACTTTCTAAAATTAATTGATATTATCTGTTCATATTTATATTTACGCGGATGGACATCGCTTATGAATACGTTATTGTAATTTCTGCCTCTGAATACGTTGCTCTGTCATTGTACACGAAATAGTAGAAACTGACTTTGTTTTTTAATGTGTCATGTTGACACGGCGGTCGTTTCGTTGGTTTGAATTGATTTACTGGCGCTGAGAAATAGCTCGCAGTTTTTTTTTAATTCGGTTTGTTTGCTTAACAAATATCTCCGGACTCCGACAAAGCTCCGGGGGAAGGGGGGAAACTTTTCCCTGCGTTTAGACTTTCACAAACATGTCGACGGAGAGCAAACAAATACAGTTTCACCCGGGAGCCTCCGGGGCCTCCGGCCGGGAACCTATGTTGCTTTGTCTTTAACTGGCATTAACCGACAGAATAAGAGCAGTTTCAGTCGTTCAGAAGCACCCTCACATGTCTGCTGGTTAGAAAGATAGTTTTCTGAATGTTCTGGTTATTTTCAAGATAATTGTGCATTTTTCTGTGAGGGGAAAAATGAAAAACAGTGTTGTTGTTGTTTTTTTAAATATCAAACCTGGGGGAAATTATATTAATTCAATGCATTGATAGTGAGCTGTGCAGAGATTTTTGATTAAATGCTGGAGGAAAGAAACCATGCACTCACCAATAAACTGGCTTATTATACCAACGTAAAGCCACTTGAGTGTTAAAACGTTTTACTGGTTGAATTTTGTAACAATTTCATTTGACTGTTTTTATTTGCGAGACCCTTTGACCCTCGGGAACTGGGGCCATGTTGTTGAAATGTTCAACATGGGTATTTGATCATTTGCTTACAGACTCACAGGGAAGGTGAACAATGCTAATATTAGAACAGTGGTTCTTGACCTGGGTTGGATGGAACCCCAGGGGTTCGGCGAAGGTAAAAAAATGTATTTAAAAAAAAAAGTATTTTTGGAGGGAAATAAAACTAGTCAAAACTGAACAATAATGGAAAGATATAGTTATTTTGCATAATATCGGGTTTTATTAAAAAATCTGCATTTTTGAACGGCAATAGCATATAAATCCAACTAAAACATTTTTATTTATCTCTGAATAGCGCATGAAAAAATAAACTACAAATAGTTTGTGGGTTAAAAAGAATGCAAGTCATTTTTTATCAGGGATTTTTTTCATTCCAAGGTTTGTAAAGAAAATATTTTTTTTAACCCATAAATAAAAAATCCCATTTTTTTGGAGCCCACTGTATATACCTATGTTTTGAATTTGAAAAAATCCTATTTTTATTTTTCCTATAAGGAAGGGTTCAATGAACGCATATATGAAACCGCTGGGGTTCAGTGCCTCCAACAAGGTTAGGAACCACCGTACTGGAAGAATGAACCAGGTTTTAATAAAAGAGTCCCGAAAAACTGCTGGTGTGTTATTTTGCGGGCCTCGCCTGCAGGATTCAACATGCGAATGTGCAAATGTGAACATTTAGCGGCCATTTTAAAGTTCATCAATGAGCCCCGGAGGCTGCATTATCGAGCAAAAGTGGTCTTCTTTTTTAGCCAATGTTCGTCGCTTTGCGGATTCCAGATGCAACACGGGAGATACGATCAGGGTTTGAGGCTTTTTGCTGAAACCGCCGGTGTGCCTGCGAGTCAATGGCGACGGCATAGTTTACCCTCTGCTCACAGTCGGCAATTTCCGTGGTACGCGGCCAACAAGCCCTCCGCCGTGACGTACCGCTCGGAGGGCCCCGCCCCCTTTGACTTTGGAGAAGACGATCGGCCATTTTAAGTTTATCAGTCGTCATTTCACATCGCTTCAGTAGGACGGAGAACGTCAGGACTCAATTTCATCATATTTACCTTACAACTGTATTTGGAGAATTGCCTACTATGAACTGAAACTCTGCCTAAAACCAAACAACCAGTAGATACTAGTGAAGTGACGCATAAGCCAGTAGATTTCCAGTGTCGAGTGTTAATTTTTCGCACCTCAATGTAGCTTACGGTCAGAGGAAATGGCTGTGGAAAGCATGACTGTCCATCCAAACTCCCCAACTACCAACCACGAACACAACAGTCTCCTGACTGACGAAAGGTCGAGTAATTCTACAATCATATTTAAATGACATTTATTTATTTGTCCTGTGCTTTTACACAAAAGCCCGGGATGTTTTTCCTTTTTTTTCTGTCAGAGGGACTAAACCTGCCTTTTCTGGAAAACGAGTACAGAGGTAACGAACGCCATGTTGACACGACAAACGCCAACTGGGAGGCGAAATAGCACCTGGGATAACATTTTCGTCCCTTTTATTTTATTTTTATTTTTTTATTTAAACCACGCAACGATCAGACGACTCAAGCGAACTTGTCTGAAGACAAAAGACGAGATCGAAACTGCTGCTCAAACACACTCCATCGCCAGCCAAAGTTAGCCACCTGAGCGAATATAAAGCATCGGTTAACTCCTCGCCCACTGCCCGGACCGGCTCGCCGTCTGAGCGGCGTCCTTAAAACACAACTATCCGTGTTTTTCAGATACACAAATACCGTGCTGACAACAGCCGGGAGGATCCAAGTGATCGTTTTTTAACGCTATCGGAATGCCTACTCTCCGGCTAACCTAGCAACATTAGCTTCCGAGCTAGCTAAAGTTATCGAGAGTTAAGCTAATTGCTAATGGTAGCGTCCTTTATATTACAAATATTGAGCCTCGCAGTCGCGGTGCGAAAATACCCGCCAGTGTCCGGCCGACGTTAGAATTCGTTAACCGGGCGGGGGTGGTTTTTTTTTTGTTTTTTTTACGGTGATTTTTCTCCGTTTCTCGCTCGGTCGACAAACAGTGCGAAGCGATGCGTCGTCTCCTACGCACTTGTAAAGTTTTGTATTCCCCCATAACCATCGCTAGCTTGAGCCCCTTCCACTCATCGTAAAGCCGCTATTTCAAATAAAATAACGCCAAGCTTTATTTAAAATATAACACGTTAATTCGATTCATGCCTAATCGCCCCCCCCCCCAACTAAATAGCGTTACGTGTTTGCCATGGATGTTTGTCTAACATGTCCCTTTTGTTCACAGTCGTACCCCCACTGACTCGTCCGAAACATCACAAAAATCCCCACAAATGTGGAAAACGTCTGCAAAGCATCCCAGAAATTTAAAGTAAAACACTGAATTATTTTTTTATTTATTTTTTTTATTTTTATATTCCCCCCGCCCCAGTCCCCAGTTGGCAAAATCTGTCTGATGGTACTTAGTTGGTCCCACTTACAAGTCCCACAAATCCCACTAGTGGCCCTCAAATGTCAGGGGGAAAACCTTTTCCAATGGTTTTGAGTGCAAAACATGAAGAAAACCCGCCACAGTGAGTATCCCCCCCTTTCAGTCCCGGCCCCTCTACTAATAGTAGTGATCCAAGTTCTGGACTCTGGTGCCCGAGCTAATGGCGTGCATGGTGAATTCCTCATCCAGAGTAGTGTTGTGCTCCATTCTCCCCTGCAGAACCTCCTGCAGTGGTCCTCCTGTAGTTATTCAAGGGACAGTCAAGGACACGGCCCTCATACTTGTCAACTTTAGGGTGCTACTTGT
This sequence comes from Fistularia tabacaria, assembly GCA_901007705.1. NCBI lineage: Eukaryota > Metazoa > Chordata > Actinopteri > Syngnathiformes > Fistulariidae > Fistularia > Fistularia tabacaria. The sequence continues at coordinate 64,534 of CAAKHD010014296.1, forward strand.
TGATAAAAATGATGACGTGTTGCTGCGGGAGCTCATCAGGTCCCCTGCAGGTGGTCCCGACCCTCAGAACTGTGTGTTTTTTAGATACCTCTATTAACATTTACCTGATGTGCTTCGTGCTGAGCGGTCGAGAAGCCCCCCCTCCCCGTTGCTGCGTTTTGCATTGTAGGACTTTTCAGCAGTTTTGGCACATTGTTTTCAGCAGGTGATGTGTGTATATTATCTCAGCAGGTCAGGGAGGCCATGGGTTTGCGCTCGTGGCCCCCGGAGCCGACCGCTCCCTTGTTGGCTGCAGCCGGCCTCCGTTATTGTGACGCGGGGCTGCAGAGCCTTCCACCGCGGCCACAGGTTTTCCTTGCAACGTGTGTGTGTGTGTGTGTGTGTGTGTGTGTGTGTGTGTGTGTGTGTGTGTCGTGCCCTGGTATTCTCTGACACACCGGTAAGCTTTGCTGCGTTCGCCAACAGTGAGCTTGAGAGTTTCTACCGTCTTAAGTTTGTGATGTTTGCAAAAAAGGCCAGCTGCCAAGGTAAAGCAGAAAAGCCCCGAACACAAAAGCGCTGCAAAGGCCACGAGAGCAAAGAACTGAGTTGGAAGTTTGCAGATGCTGTTGTCATTGGATATGTTTGCTGGGGAGCTACTTTTAGCTGTTAAGGAGCCGCACAGTTTGAGTGCAAGCCTATTTTTATTTAGTTGTGCCTAGAATGACAGGAGAAGCAGGGCAGAGTTTACCTGAGCTGGCCTCCAGCACAGCACAGTGCCGTGGAAGGGCCTGCAGAGAGCAGAGGCTCCTCAGAAACCCTGAAATAACTACTACTGAGCTCTCAGCCGGCTGAAGGAAAATAAACCTCGGGCAAAATACAGTATTTGGGGTGTTCAATGAGTCTTTGCTGATGCGAACCTGTTGGTGGAATATTTATTATTTCCCATGATGTCATTATTGATATGGACGTGGCCCCGATCACAGTTAATACCTGGAGAAGAAATGTGTGACAGTCCCTCAGAGCTGACGGCGTGAAATCGCCGCAGAGGGGAAGGTCAACGGCTGGAATGGGCTCTGGCAGGCCATCGCTGATCTTGTCGCCGGAGTTCATGTGGAGGCAGGTGGACGGCAGTGACGCGACGCCGGCACGCAGAAAAACTCGACCGCCGTCATACTTAACGTCAGCGTCAGTCCTCCTGCAGAGCCGCTGTTTCTTCTAGCTCTGAGGAGTTTTTGTAAGAGCAGGCAGGTTTATTGATGGCCTGTTTGTTGAACTGTCGACACCAGCTGCGCTCGTGGACCTCAGATAACGCCGTGGCGAAGGCCTCGCCTGTTGGCGGGGCCGCTGTCATGGAGGGGGGCAGCAGATGGTTCCCAGAAGTGAAATGTTTCAGCCATTCTTCTTTGCCAAAAGCTTAACTGCTAATGAATATTTTTTATAATTTGTACGCGTGTGCTTTGTCTCCCTCCGTCCTCACAAGTTGTTGTTATTTAGACGTAGTCATTTCAACGTCACTCGGAGACGTTTCCGCCGCTGTGAATTGGCGTGACCTTTGACCCCATACCTTCAGCGAATGTGTGTGAGTGTGTGGGGGGGAACCCATCTGTGAGAGGCCGTGGCCCAGTGCCAGTACAGCTGGCCGGGCCACATCCACGCCGTGAAAGACAACCCTGCCTTTCATCGCCGCCCAGCCAACATCAGCAGAGGTTTGGAAAGGAAGCCAAGCATTTTGCTTGGAAGGCGGCAGGTATAGTTTTCACCGGGGTGGTCCTCACTGTGATGCGGACGCCCAGGGAACCCATGGGGGTCGCAGCCCGGGGGTTCCCCCCCTTGCGCTGCCCCTCTCAAACCCTCCCCCCCAAGTTTGAAGTTGAAGTTACCTCTGTCAGTAAATGTGCAGGTGATTCCAGGCAGCGTGGGTAACGTCCCTCTCAGGAGAAGATCCCTTGATTCCCGGGGGGAAGTCTTAACCGTGGGTTCTGTGTGCACGTAGGCCGGAGGAGGGAGAGCTGGAGGAGGGAGAGCTGGAAGACGATGGCGCCGACATGGAAGAGGGGCCGGGGGGAGGGGTGGCGGGCGACGGAGGCGAGGCCCTGGGCGGAGGAGGCGAGGCGGCGGCGGGGGACGGCACTGAGCGGCCGCGGAGGAGCAGGGAGCGACACGCTAGCAGCGACTCGGACGACGAGCGCTCCCACCGCCGCAAGAGGAAAAGGAAGAAAGAGAAAGAGCGGGAGCGGGAGAAGAGGAGGTCCAAGAAGAAACGCAAATCCAAACACAAAGTAAGAGGGACAGAACAGCCGCCGCCGGTCCAGGACGATGAGAAGCTTCTCCGTGACACAGGTCTTTCTCTTTGAAACAGCGTCACGCGTCTTCTGACGACGACCACTCGGACTTCAGCGACGACTCCGACTACTCTCCCAGCGAGAAGAGGAAGTACCGGGAGTACAGTCCACAGTACCCCCCCGCCGTAAGTACCCCCCCCCCCCCCACCCACCCCCCATCTCGCGCCTCCCCGCCAACCCCCCCAAACCACA
>CAAKHD010014297.1:0-39128 GCA_901007705.1 Fistularia tabacaria
GTTTTTATTTTTTTACTAATTTTTTTTTTTTTTTTTTTTCTATTGTTGCTGCTGCAACACCCGAATTTCCCCTATGGGGATCAATAAAGTATTATCTTATCTTATCCTATCTTATCTTATACCATATTTTGCGGACCATAAGGCACGCAATCATTCAACGGGCCTATTTTCAAACATAAGGCGCGCCGCGTTATGAGGCGCATGATAAAACAAGCGGTATATTAAGCGAAACAAAACAGTCACTTAAGTCGAACTTTATTCGACTCGTTCACGATAACTCCGAAAATTGTTCAGTTGCCTCGAGTGGAATGGAGACCGTAGAGACGCTTCGACCTGCTGTTCTCTGTTCAATCACCCACTGCTCAATTTTGTCCTCTAACTGTGGCCGCCTCGCAAACTCTGTTCGTTCTTCTTTAGTTGGTGCAGTTCATCCGCTTGCTTCCTCCACTTCTGTACCATTGATTCATGGATGTAGAATTCTTCGTAGAATTCTCTATTCCCATGATCGACTGCTAACTGCTAGCCTTGAGTTTGAATTCTGCTTCGTAAGCAGGACTCTTCACAGATGCTCTTTTTGGGGGTCCTCATCCACACAAATGCACAGTAATATTATGTTGAAGCACAGAATGTACCGTGATTACAAAAAGAGGCGGAGGTAAGCGTCTACGTCCTGTTCTCTGATTGGTTCATCGTTGCCAGCGATAGCGGACACCTGAAGTTAGTTGTGAGGTTGGAACAACGTTGCATTCCAGCGCTACGTAATGAGTTATCTGACGTTGTCTGACGTTGCAACCCATATTCAACCAAGGACCCGCTTTAATGCAACGTCCCTGTGTCAGGTGGGAACGGTCCGACAGCCAATCGAGCGGAGCGGCTTCGTCGCTTCCCAAAGTCGCACTGTAACATTTTGACAGATTTTCGAGCGCGGTGGACCACATGAAATTGGTTCGAGGTCAGTAGGAACGACAAGAATTCATAAATAAGGCGCACCGGATTATAAGGCGCGGGTCCGATTATTGAGAAAATGTGAGGATTTTAAGTGCGCCTTATCGTGCGAAAAATACGGTAATTAAACGTCGTATCACTTACTCTGTGTGGTTGTGATTTCCCGCAGACAAGAATGTCTTCTTTAGACAAGGAATAGATTGTATCTGCCTTCACATCTATCATCTTCATTGGACCTATGAGGGAAAATACCATTTCGTGAAACTGCATTCAAGCGAGTAGCTTAGCGCAGTGCTAGCCTGCATCGCGCTTACCTGTGATGTAACTGACAACCAGGCCGACGACAATGACCGTGATGCAGAAAAACGCGCTGTACCACATGTAGGACAACGAATAAAACCATCTGAGTCCAGACGGTTGACTGAAAAACAGAAAGTGACGTTTAACGGTGTGTATGCACTACCTAAAAAATACACTGATTGTTACGGTGCCGTCTGATACCTCGAAACAAGGATGACGGTGGTCTCGGCCGTCGTGGTCAGGTTGGTAGGCGGTAGGACGGCAGTGTAGTTGAGTTTGTCGTCACAGCTTTTAGTGAGTATGCTGCCGATGCCAATCCAGAAAGCCATGGCCAGACCTGTTCCTAGACCTGTCAAGGCCCCCTAGAGGCCACAGGACACAGGAGTAACCTTGTCATTGTCAGTGTTTCAGCAAACAGAGGAATCACACGGATGGAAGCGAGAGCGAGACGTGTCAAATCTGGCGAATAGCAGAAAATGTGGTGCATAAACTGCAACCGGTTGACGACCAGCACTTTGAATCTCTCAGACAGGCGACATTTGGTGAGGACCTCGGCCGCTTCCATCTTTCTGGAAGCCCCTTCTAATTCTCCGCTCCAGTCGGGGGTCATGTGACACACGAAGATGACGGACTGGAAACACTTAAGTCGATTTCGACGTCGATTTTTTTTTTTTTGTGCGCTTTCTGGTTTAACAATTGCTCATGTATGGCCTGTATGTCTGTAATAAAAGGTCCGTCCATCCATCCGTTGCCTACCGCTTATCCGACTCATGGTCGCGGGGGATGCTGGAGCCTATCCTTGCTGTCATCGGGCGAGAGGCGGGCTTCACCCTGGACTGGTCACCAGTCAATGGCAGGGCCGCATATACAGACAGACAAACATTCACTCTCTCATTCGCACCTCCGGGCAATTTCCCCAGTTTTATAAAGGCGCGTATGATAGATTTTTTTCGTTGTTACGGTCGAGAAACACCGAAAATATTCCAGATTCTGTGGAAGAATCTATACGAAGACTAAGTATCGAGGTGAGTTCATCTCCTGTCACATTGCTTGGTTGAAAGGCGCATTTTTAGTGTGCGGGGTGTCACTGACGTAGGAGTTGGTGCATGTGAAGAACATCCCGAGGCAGAACAGGCCGAGAACGGGACCCCCGATTATCCCGAAGATTTTCAGGGCCACCTGGAGTTCAAAGCAAATGAGCGAGACCTCAAATTACCAAGCAAAGCTTTGTGCTTGTGCATTTACACGCTGCGCATCGGGCACTTACCTGGAGAACTGATTCTCCCATCAGCTGAATAATAAAGGCAGTGGCAAAACACAGCAGCCCGTAGCCGGCCACTGAATAGGGGGGCACAAACGAGAGAAGGGTGATATTGACGACTCGTTGCTTCACAGCGGCTGCATATTCAAGGGCAGACCCGCCGGGCTCCTGCTCACGCCCGCTCTTCACATCCGTCGGGATCGGATCGCAAACGGATATAAAAGCGCTGAAAATGATTTGGGCAACGGTGGCTCGGGTGGCTCTGAGCGCGATGGTGGTCACGCGCACCGTCATCTGACGGCTATCCAAATGGAAAGCCTGTCTTATTTGTGAAGGAAAGACACCTTAATGTGACTAAGACGGCCAGAATGGAGAAACGTGCGGAGAGAAATCCCGAGAGTTACTCCTCTGTGTTCTTTCGACGTCCGCAAAAGGTTAAGACTTCCCCAGCATTGCTGAGGTGCCATGTCTTGTTGCACACGTTACTTTGTATTTCACTTCGGCAATGAGGTCACACTGACTGCTCGAACATACCTTCTCAATGAGTGAGTTCCACCTGAAGCCAGGAGATGGCAGTGAGCTGCTGTAAATCTTTCCACAAAACCGCCTCGCTGGACCATCTGACTGTTCTTGTCAAAATGTTATCGTTGCTAATGGACTCGGTTTTCTTCCCTTGAAAACGCTTCACCAAGAAAATCAAGTCCGGCTGCTACGATAAGAGGATTTTTTTAAAAGAATTGACCGTGACTTGGATGACTGAGAACTTCCACAGACACAAAGACAGTCGCATCCTCATTCTATCGGGCAAGGCGGCAGCTAACCAAGCCATTTGGCTCTCGACCTGAGACCTGTTACACTGTTTCCTGACTCATCTTTTCGTAAATAGATTTCTCTCAAAGCCAGATCATTTACATTAAGCAGGATGTTCTTACGCTTAAAAGAAATGGAAGGTCAGGGAACACGGTAAATAAATACATATAAAAAAAATGTCCAAATAGACAGAAACCTATTAATTTGGACAGCCAGGTCGCTCTTTCTTCTGTCAGGCCGTCGACATTCGGTCGGATGAGGTCCTCCATCGTCACCGTGGCCAACGAGTTTAAAGCGGATGACTGAGTGCTGCAAAAGAAACACATTTTCACGTCACCCTGTACCAGCGGAAGGGATTCAACGGACATTCAATGGTCGACCTGAACCCGAGACCCAGGCTGACCGCTGTCTGGATCTAGTCTCCATGTAATCTATCCGGTCCAGGAAGGTTCCCAGGTCTGTGTAGCACGACGAGTAATAAATAAGGGGCTGAGAGAAGCCCGGGAACTGATCAGGTATTGCTGATCACAGAATGCTGCTGTCTCACGTGTGCTTGTCTGTCTGTATGACAATGGCGGCCGGCAAATAAGGTGAAAAAAAACAAAAAACGTGACTGTCAAGGACTGGCCATTATCTCGTGTGTACACTGTGTGAACCGCCACTGTAAAAGATTATACATTCATACTCTCTAATACTCTAGAATCCAACGTAGGCCTCTATTTGACATCGGAGTTCAGCGTAAATGTACAGAATGCGGTTTCCACTCTATAAGACACACTTATTTGTCCGACTGATTGTCAGACAGTGAGGAGAGTCTTGTACCTGAGCGCTGCACTGAACAGGCACGAAACAAAAAGTCCAGACATCCCAGGAAACCCCTGCAGCATGTCCATCATGAAGAATATCACCCTCTGCGGAGAACATGTCGAACGTACATTTTCAATTGATGGTCACGTCGGGTTTTTCCCCGCTGTTAGTGACACACAAGTTACAAATCTGGTACGAGACGGATTCAATAATGCAGAAAAGGAAATACCACAGCTGCTGCGGGTTGGTTCTTAGAACTCATGAATCTCATCCTTGAGAAAACAGAAATACCATTCATTCCTTTCTTTGGTGTCAACAGCGAACGACAGGTAGCGTTACATAAGAAATTACAGTATATTAGTAACATAAGTAGAAAATAAATTCATAATAGTATAATAAAAGTCAGTGTGTGGAAGATACAGAAGAAATGTAAACTCTGCTCAAGTATAAATAATGTCCTGAGGCAGTCCATGGCTGTCAAACCGCTGAGTGCAAACTGAAATGTAAAATAGTCGAGTGGAGCTTCTTCGCAGGTCGTGCGTGATCAAAAATTCCCTGTCAGCTTTTTAGGAGTCTTAAGAGTTCTTCAATGTCGAGGGGCCTACATTTCATACGTGAGGATGAAGGCGGCTTCCCTGTGGGTTCTGTGGCGGTCGATGCTCTGCAGAGAGGGCTGAGGAGTCCCGGTGATCCTCCTTACGACCCGTTGCAGGTTTTTTTTCGCGATCCGAAGGGGTGGTAATACTTTACCAAACGGTGACTTTTGCAGAAGTTGAAGTGGCATAACAAATTTCACCAGTCTCCTCAAAAAAAAAACACAAAAAAAAAAAGACAGCTGCATTGAAGCCTTCTTATCCAGCTGTGGGTGACCAAGTGAAGCCCAGGGACGCCCGGGACCTTAAAGATATTCGCCCTCGCTAGCTCAACCTCCCAGACCAACAGTGGCCGACGAGGTAACGTCTCCCTCCTCGCGGCCCTCCATCATTTCTGTCGTCTCGTCTGTGTTGAGGGTGAGGCTGTTGGCCCCCGGGCTGGCCGCCTCTGTCCTGTAGGCCGTGGCTCACACCGGCGATACGTCCTATCACTGTAGTGCCATGAACTTCAGGATGATGAGGAAGCTCTTTGTCTTTGTCGGACGACCACTTGAGGCCCGGGGAGATCGTGGATCCAGAAGAACTGCAGGTCTCTGCAGTCGCCACGGTAGTGCTCAGGATGGTGATGGGAGGCAGTGAAGGGGGCCTCCTCCGAGGGACCACTGTCATCTCTGGCATTTTGAGTGGCTTCAATTCCACGATGTTCTGACCACACCAGAGGACCCAACCGTTCAACTTCTCATCCGTATGCTGACTCATTACCATCTCCGATGAGGTTGACGATTGTGGCGTCGCCTTGGAGTTGAGTCACTGGTGAAGAGCAGTGGAGAGAGCACAGACCTCTGGGTAGTTCCAACACTGATTGCCTGGCCTGGGATGTGAACCTCCCAGGACATCTAGGATGATGGCATTGAACGTCAAGCTGAAGTCCACGAACAAGATCCTTGCATATGTCTGTGGGGAGTCTAGGTATTGGAGGATACGGTTCCAAGTTGACTGTCTCCTCCAGCAGGGGCCCCTAAATGTCCTTCAGATGGGACAATGCCGACCTCTCAAGTGTCCTCACGACCACAGGTGTCAGGAAGAGGGGCAGGTAGTCACTCAGTCACGCAAGTTGCATTGTCAGCGAGTTCATCCACGTCGGTCGCTGCAGCATTCAAAACTCTGCAATCAGTTTTTTTGTCACGCTGTGACATCTGCAGACCAACCTTAGTCAATGTGAAAGCAGGCACCGCCTCCCCTCCTCTTCCCCGTTAGCACAGAAAGGTAGATCTGGTTTCCTTCTGTTAAGGAGCATCAGTTTGTTCACGGCGTGTGAAAGCGAGCCGACATTTGCCAGTTCTAGGGACAGGAGCACAGTGCACGGAACCCCTGTGCTAAAGTCGCCGGAAAATTTTCAGGATCAAACAAAAATGGCGGAGAAGTATCCGTGGTAGATCGTCTGAAGGCGAACAGTTCCCCCCCCTGGGTGTACTGGATGAGGGAGAGACAGGCTGAGATAGAAGCACTAAAAAAAAAAAAAATAAAAAAAAAAAGACAGTAAACGTGAGCAACGAACCAAGGTAGCCATTTGCGGCGCAATCTTGGCTTGGCCGGATATTGAACTGATTAAGTCCTCCAGCTTCTCTCTGTCCTGCTTCCTGGCTTATCTCAGTCTGCACCATGCAGCTTTGTACTTCACCTCATTGCCAGAACCTAAATGCAAGACAGCAAGCAAGCATCATGTGGCGAACCGGGCGAGGGCGCTCTGGTCCGGGAACTTTTCTGACTCCCGTAGCGGGCATGATGTTGTCAGAACAAGTGCTCAGGTGCCGTCCTGTATGAACTGCTTATGTTACTCTAGACGTGATCGAGTGTGTTTTTATCACAGGAAGGAATGCCCTTGTTTCAAAGAAATGTAAAAAAAAAAACTAAACATTGATGAGCTATTTCCTTCAATTCCCAAGTGGGTTTAGAGACACCGGTCTTGAGAGATGTGTTGCATTGTGCTGAATGCTAGAAAAGCGCAGTGTGTATCTTAGAGGAAATAAGAAGGCCAGGCAAAACAATTGGTAAATTAGGTGTTAAACGGAAAGGGGGACGGGGTAGAGAGGTGGAAAAAAAAAAAAAAAAACCTCACCTGATCGCTTGAGGTGGCGGACAGTTCTCTGGTATTTTCTTCTCCGGAATAACGGGCAAACATCACAAGCCCCATCACACATCCAAGGGCCAGGGACAGCTGCAAGGACGGAAACACCATATAGCAAGACCTGCATGGAGAGGTAACAATTAACTTGGTCCTCAGTTGGTCATGAGAGAAGGTGTTATAATGGTGCAGCTAGTACTTGAACAATGGCTTAGCAATATGGTTAAAAAAAAAGACGAATTTTAACATTCAAAATTTTGAAAAGACCACTTTTTCTATCATATCCCAATGTCTACCATGGAGTGGACCATCAGATGATCATGTGTGGCCATCATGTTCATCCAGTATCCCTCACAGAGGGCTGTTTACAAACCATCTAGACTTTACTCGTAGCATTTGACCCTACCATTTCATAAAGTGAATCGAAATCAATAAATATTCAACGGTTCGATATTTTTCTATCTATCCTACAACTGATACATGGTCGAGACGGTCTCCCACCCAGAAAGGTGTAAAAAGAGGCTGATTTTAACGGGCTTCAAATCTGCTTTCGGCATACCTGACGGCCTCCTTCTTTGTCCGTGCACTGAGATACCTCTGGACCTGAGTCTGGTTCACGCCATACAATGACAGCATGAGGAAGAATCCGCCGACGCCCAACGTCCAGAAGGTGTGTCTCTCGGTAGGATTGGGATTGAGGCTTGACACAGAGAGGGAATTAAGCGTGAAGAAAGGACTTTAATGAATGCGAATACTCATTTGCTTTTGAAGTCATGCTATAAATCCCGGTTTGCACCGGATCTTTGCCCTCGGCAATGTCACTTCCCACCAGGAGCCCACTGTTTGCACTGTATGTTGTGTGTGTGTTTCAAGTTCAAGGAATGGTTTCAATCAGCAAAAAACAAACATAACAGCAGAATACTGAGAGGACTCACTTGATCCCGGACAGGTGGTTCGCTTGCCAGATTTGCCTGCAGACTTCGGATATGCCACCAGCGTAGTAAACGCCCACTACGATGGTGACGAACTGCCCTGCCAGCATCACAACAGTCTGAAAGACGTCCGTCCAGATCACGGCCTTCAACCCGCCCTGTCAGAAGAGAAAGCCGTGTCACACAAATCTAAGACCTGTTTAAATGAATATTACGCATAATCAAGAAAATCAGTTTACCGGCTTTAAAAGATAAACTACAATTATGTAATGACTTTGCAATAAGCAGAGTTATGCAGTGTTGACCTGGAATGGTTTTGCAGTGAGATGAGGTTATTCCAGGACTTAAACGGATGGGAGTGAAGGAATCGGCCCTGAAATAAGTGATTCTTCCAATTAACTTCCAAACACTACACAAAAGGGGAGTGAAAGTTGACAAAAAAATGGTTTCTCACCACTGTTGTGTACAACGTGCAGGTAAACCCAGTGACCATCAAAACTTTCCACAATTCAATTCCTGTAACTGAAAGAACACACACATCAAACAAATAGAGAAGAAATCTTCAAGTAGACTACTAACTGCAGATCCTCACATTCCACCTTGTCTGTTTAGGGATGTCAAAATATCAGTGGAGAAGAGTCGTTCACATCCATTACCTTCACCACACGTCTTGCAGACGTTAGAACGGCATTCGGTGTAAAACTTGTGCCTCAACTAAATATGCAAAATCGAACTTGTGACTTTTGTACCGGGTTGGTCGAGGCCTGGGTTTACAGAGACCTACAAGTAGAAATGAGGCTGCTGTCGGTCATAAAAGCAGTGGTGGGGACTTGGATATTGGTACGATGACAGGAAAACCTAAGGAGAGTTGGTTGGCATGATGCAGAGTATGCAGGCATTGATTGATAGGGAAATGGAGTAAGAGTTGTCTTGAAGGGTTGGAGGCAGCAGGCAAATACCGGCAGGCGGAGCGCCATGCTGCTTCCCTGGTGGCCGAGGCAAAAAACTCAGGCACGGGAGTTTAGCGAGGCCATGGAGGAGGAATTCCAAATGGCTTGGAGAATATTCTGTTGTGGAAGGAATACTTCCAAGACCTGGTGCCCAACGACAACCCTTCCAATGAAGAAGCTAGAGTCTGGGAACTCGGGGTCTGGCCTGCCGTTTTTTCTGGGGCAGAAGTTGCCGAGGGAATGAAAAGATCTCCTCGGTGGCAGGGCCCGCGGAGTGGATGAGATCCACTCTGAGTTTCTCGAGGCTAACATGCCTCTGCAACGCGACGTGGACATCAGTGGCAGTGCCTTGGGGTGGTGATCCCCCCCTTTCTGAAAAGGGGGTTGGTAGGGTGTGCTCCAACTACGGGGGAGTCGCACTGCTCAGCCTCCCTGGGAAGGTCTATTCGGGGGTGCTGGGAATTTGTCTCTCGGCTGGCCTCGGGACGCCCCGTGATTCCCCTCCAAGAACCGGACGAAATACCCGGATAGAAGGAAGTCTGGGCCACTCTGCTTTGGCTGCTGCCTCTGCAACCGAGCCCGGATAAGTGGAAGGAAAAGGATAGATGGATGGAAGACAGAAAGCAGACGTCTTCAGCAGTGGGTCCGCAAACAGTACTGCAGGGGGCTTGTGAATGTTTTGGTTGACGAAACCGCCTACCATTTTTGACCACAATTTTTAATGTCTTAAAATACACTTTAACGTGACTCCAACATCTTGTGGCAAATAAATAAAGGCAGAGGATGTTCTCTGCTATCATGCAATTGACGGACAATGTTGTCACTGGCATTGGTGTCAGTTCATAAGGCATGTTCAAAAATGGTGTATTTATGAACCTTTGTATTAGTCAAAGAGCTTAGCATCGGATGACCGGTAGCAGGGTATTTAATCATGGCACAAGGCTCTGTTTATAATAAATTACAATTTGATATGTATTCATCAGTCAGCCGGTACTCTGTCTGGAAAATGTTGAAAAACCCTGCAGTAAAGTAGCATTGTAATAGCTAGTCCCAAATTACTGTACCTTCACTCAGCGCTAAGGTTGGCGCGTACATACAAACTCCCATATAGGTCACCTGAAGAAGAGACAATAACAGGAAGAATAGCTAAATCAAACAATTCAAGGGATGCACGCATTTAAGCACGTCATTGCCCTGATTGCACACTTTCAGGTTGAAAACGAGTCAAACAATTAGTTCGCCGTCACGTGCACCAATATTAGAATCATGTGATTTAGGACACTGGTATCAAATCGATAATGTTGCACTTACTGTTTGAAAGATGAAAGTTAAAGTCCCACAGATTTGCACTGCTTTATTGAAGCGGCATTCAAGGTACTGTAAAGTAGCACGAGAACTGGAGGTTAAAAAAGTCACGCCTCAACATGGATAAGGATTAAATAAGATTCTACATACTTGGTAAATGCTGGAGATTCTCATCTTGTAAAACATTGGTATGAAAAAATGAGCAGGGATGAGAAGACCTGGAATATATGAGCAGCCAATGAACCAGTACTGTGTACCATGAGCGTAGATCTCTGCTGGGACACCGATAATCGAAATGGCCGATTGGAACGATGAAATTAGTGACAGGGACAAAGGCAAACAATGCATGTTTCTGTCAGCCATGAAGAATTCCTCTGTGGTGCGCTGGCGCTTGCCAGACAGCGCGTGGTACAGCCCGATGGCCATGGAGACAACAAGCATAAGAGCAAAAATCAAATAATCCCAAGGCGTGAAGTGGATCTGGCTGGACAAATTCATCTTTCCTTGCCGGGGTTGCAGTTGGAAATTTCCGTCCTCTCGTGTTCGGTCACGCCAGCCAAAAAAAAAGGAGTGTCTGGCAGCCTTGAGGGAATGAAAAAATAGATTTAAATCAATCTCCGGGATGTCATTCACACCGGGTTTTCAACGACACTATACTCAAACCTGCCAAACACCTTTCTTATCTAAACAGACGAAACTGAAGGGCAAGTCAAGCGTGTCCTCCCCTTTAGACTGCGGTGTTTGTTTAGCGAAAGCGACATGCACAGTTCACACGTTAATGACAGAAGGTAAGGTCAAGGTTGGTCTGTTGCCTTCCGCCCTTGCTGGCCATTGGAAATCCGACACACACCCCTCAAGGAAGCTATTCGCTGCCTGTGTTTGGACTGTGATCTGATCACAAACAACACAAACCTGTGTGAGAGTCAAATGGAATAAACTGTGTCATTTCAGTGACTCAAAAAAAAAAAGGGAGGAGAACATGTTTTTTGTTTTTCCAAAAAATGAAAAAAAAAAATCCAGCAACTGTCTGACTGAAGTTTTAACTTGAAAAAATCTCGAGGCAAAGAAATGTAACTTTCACTTGAAAGAACAGAACATCTCATTGTATTTATAACATGAATTCCTCAATATGTCTCTAAATACAGTCTCTAAAATCCAGTCAGAGACTCAATGAGGAAACAAGATCTGAACAGGAATACACAAAAGAAATGAGGAAGCAGAGCTCACCTTTAGATAGAATCCCACTTGTCTTTCGCTAATGAGACCTTTTATAGCTCTAGAAGGTGCTGCTTCTATCGAGATTAGTCCATACGGGGAAACCCCAGAGGGCATTGGCGCATAGCTAACGCATGTCAGACATACTCAACATGTTCTAAAATGTCAAACAGTCCCGAAAGCAGCAGGTGGACAGTCCCTTAAGCTTGATCAAAGTTCTGTGAAGTTTTCGTGTTTGCCATTTGAGTTTGTTGGTAAAATTGCAAATGTTAAGTTAGTTGACAAAATAAACTTTGGGCCTAGTCTTTGTCCTTTCCTTTTTAACTATGATCAACTAATTAAAAGGCAAATCGCAAAATCAGTCTTGCTCTTGAAAACTATAGTTAGAAAGTTTTAGCAACACTGGCCCTGTATTTACTTGGTATCTTTTTTATAATCATCAAGCATGGTTGACACGTGTTCGTTAAAAAGTGCATGTGAATGAGGTTTGATCGTCCACATGAGGAGGGAACTGTGGAAGTTTGCATCACAAGTATTGTTTAATAGACAGAATGACTAACGGCTGCGGTCTGCCTTTGTCGTTACAACTAGGACCGCAGATGCAGATGTTTCCTTTTCTGAAAAGCAGAACTGGTCAGGTAGAGAACGACAACACCATTTAGAAGATGTCTGTAGAGGTTCTCACCCATCAAGGTCATGACAAATTCTTGTCGAAATCTTCTTGTGCTGACAACTGGACTTGGATTTCTTCACTTGAAGATGTTTCAGCCCTCATCCTAGAGCCTTCGCCAGTAATTTGGAGCGGCCTGGCGCAGGAGCGGCAGCGATCGTCCTTGGAATCCAACATTTCTGGTTTGATTCCCGGCTCCTCCTAGTGTGTCGAAGTCTTGTTGAGCAAGACACTGAACCCCTTAACTGCTCCCCTGGAAGAAATTCAAGTCCGGCTGTCATGACAAGAAGATTTGGACAAGAACATTTTAGGATTGAACAAAATGTGCCCTTTATCATCCAACAAATTGGGAAATTTTGGACTGGGGGAAAAAAAAAAAAAAATGGTGGGAGGTTATACAGTGGGTGTTTTCAGAGTGACATGAAACGGAAATCCGGGGCGGGAGTGTGATTCTCAAGGGAATGGTGATTTTTTTGGTGGGGTTTTTCACTTAATGTGATGGATAGGGATAATGGTAGGTTTCTTCTTGGCATATTTATTTCAATAAAATAACCACCATGGGGATCGATGAACATAAAAAGTTGTTCATACAAGGGAAAATCACAGGGCTTGTGTTACATATTTTGCTGTCCTGAAATCAAACAACTGAATGTCTGTATCACATATATTTTTTTGTTTTTTTACAATCATGTCTAAGAAGAAGTGTGCAAGAAAAGGTTAATCTTAAAACATTCGTCTTCATTTTGCTCGCACTGTCAATCTGCAGTTCCCCATCTTATGAACACAACCGTTTACATTTGAAATTGCACTATTTCTTTCAACTTGCACATCCTGTTAATACTTTTTTTTTTTGCTACGTTTCCAAACGCTACATATGACAATAAACACTTTGAATCTTGAATAAAACAGATCAGCTTAGCATTCTCACAAGAGTGTTTCCTTAGTTTGTCGAGAAGTAAATACAGGAAACATAATTGAACAGTTCTAAGTACATCTTTGCAACAACATACCTTTTTCTCACTTTCAGCGGACGTTTAAAAGTCGCGTCTTGGTCTCCATTATATCTTTAATATACGTTTCTCTTACTTTCTTTTACGCTGGACATCAATTTAATGGCTTTCTTTTAACATATTACCGCATTAGAATGAACGACATTTTGTCCAGGCGCTTTGGTTGATACGCCTTTAAGCTTCGAGCTGCCGTAAACTGACTCGCCTGACGTCGTGAAGAAGCAAATCCCGCCAAAATCGAACAAATCTTCATTTTCGACTCCAACGGCTGGAATCTACCCGCAACTTCCCCCGAATGCTTGAAACATGGACACAGCAAACACGCCGGCACCGTCAAATAATGGTAATTCTCCCCCCCGACGCTGAGAGCTAGCCTAGCCTAGCCTAGCTTAGCACATTTGTTTTGGTGCTCCCTAGTTTTTTTTTTGCACCTCCGCGGGTTTAAAGATAAAATAAGATACTTTATTGATGCCCGTAGGGGAAATTTTTGTGTTGCAGAAGCGCAACAATAACAATAAAAAAAAACAGTTAGAAAAGAAAGAATATGTACATGTGCAAACATATATATATATACACACACACACATATAAATACAAATATATCACCATATATACACACATATACATACACATGCCCATACCTATATATATATATACACTCACTCACTCACTCACTCTCTCACACACACACACACACATATATATACATACACACACACACACACACACATATATCATCATACATACACACATATGCATACATACATATATACATACACATGCCCATACCTACATATATATACACATTATACACATACACATATATAGATTAATAGCACACACAAACAAGAATAAATAGGTAGGTGAGCAGTAAGTGAACCAGTAATATTAGTTTTATTGCCAGCTCTCATTTGTCCGCCCTGACGCCCTGGCCGGCGTGTTTTGTTCTAAAAACCCAGGGGTTTTAGATCAGCTGTGTAAGCTGGAGGCCAAGGCGAGGGGCGGCAGAGATCAGCTCGGCCAGCCGAGCCGCGCGGAGAAGCTGAGGGCAACCGTGCAGGCGCTGACCGTGAAGAGGGACCAGCTGAAAGCGCAGCTCCGGGAAAACATGGTGAGGAGTAGGAACCGTCTCACCTCATTCTCTTCTCTCACATCCACTAACTTCATGTCCCCTTTTCACTGCATCCATAAATCTTCTTTGGTCTTCCTCAGCATCCTTCTACAAATAGATTCTTCCTCTGTTCATGGGCAAACCATCTCAGCCGTCATCTAACATGTGCTGTTCCTCTGATAGACTCATCCTATCCATCTTCCAACCTCAACATCATCTTCTCTGCTACCTCTGGACCTCTCTGAGTATCTCTGATACTCAAATATCACCCCTGATGCATTTCTGCAGCCAATGCATTGAAGAGGAAGAAGATTGGAAAGACAGTTGGTCCTGATGATATACCTGTGGAGGTATGGAAGTGTCTAGGCGTTAGAGTTTCTGGCTAGATTATTCAATAGGATCTTAGAGAGTAAGAAGATGCCAGAGGAATGGAGAAGAAGTGTGATGGTGCCCATTTTTAAGAATAAGGGGGATGTGCAGAATTGCGGTAACAATAGAGGGATAAAGTTGATGAGCCACACAGTGAAGTTATGGGAAAGAGTAGTAGAAAGTAGACTGAGAGCAGAAGTCAGCATTTGTGAGCAGAAGTATGGCTTCATGCCTAGAAAGAGTACTACAGATGCAGTATTCGCTTTGAGAATGTGAATAGAGAAGTACAGAGAAGGTCAGAGGGAGCTGCATTGCGCTTTTGTAGACCTAGAAAAAGCATACGACAGGGTACTGAGAGAGGAAGTCTGGAGTGGCAGAGAAGTATGTTAGACTGGTGCAGGACATGTATGCTCGCTGTGAGACAGTGGTGAGGTGTGCTGTAGGTGTAACAGAAGTTCAAGGTGGAGGTTGGACTTCATCAGGGATCAACTCTGAGCCCCTTCTTGTTTGCAGTGGTGATGGACAGGCTGACAGATGAGGTTAGACAGGAATCTCCATGGACCATGATGTTTGCAGATGACATTGTGATCTGTAGTGAGAGCAGGGAACAGGTTGAGGAAAATCCTCAGAGGTTGGAGGTGGAGGTATGTTCTGGAAAGGAGAGGAATGAAGGTCAGTCGCAGCAAGACAGAATATATGTGTGTGAACGAGCGGAAGGTGAGGCTACAGGGAGTGGAGATCAAGATCAGGAATGAGTCCATCAGACGGACCGCACATGTTAGATGTTTTGGAGAGAAGATCAGAGAAGAGCCAGACTGAGGTGGTTGGTTCATGGACAGAGGAGGGATGGAGAATATATTGGTAGACGGATGCTGGAATTGGAGGTCTAGAGGAAGACCGAAGAGAAGATTTATAGAGGTAGTGAGAGAGGATATGAAGGTAGTTGTTGTGAGAGAGGAGGATCCAGAGAATAGGCTTAGATGGAGACGGTTGATTGGCTGTGGCGACCCCTGAAGGGAAAAGCCTAAAGGTAAAGAAGAAGAAGAAGAAGAAGGAGAAGATGCTTTTCTGTAGCCGTTTGAACCTGTTTCTTCACCTCCTTTCCAAACGTTCCATAACTGGATTGCTGACTCCAAGTACGCCTTCTTTATCTCTCCTCCCTGTAGCCTAACTCCTCCACTTCAGTTCCTGTCATTCATCCCTGCCATCCCTTATTCCAGATTATCCAAATTATGTTCTCTTTCAGGTACTGGGGATGTAGGAAAGCAAAGTTTATTCACACATCTCTACGTTCATTTTCACTGTGTTCTTGGCTGATATCTCTTGCAGAATCAGAATTTGACTATCATTTTGGAAATCAGTGGCAAAGGGGGGGTGTGTTCTTGTTTGATTTTATTCATTTATTTATTTATTTATTTATTTATGTCACCCCATAATTTTAATGCTAAATGTATGAGTATATGTATGACTTAGATTTGCTGGGCGGATTATTTTACCATCATTACATTCCTCGTCAACAACAGTGGCCTTCAGGATTGAAGTATGATAATTCAGGCCAGTTTACCAGAGGCATCTCAGTAGATGTACAATTTGTATACCACTACTGTTGCTTGCAAATCTGCACTGTGTTCTAATGCCTGATATTATTTTTATTATTATTATTATTATTATTAATAATAATAATAATAATAATAATAATAATAATAATAATAATAATAATAATAATAATAATAATATTTGTAATCATCCTGCAGGAAGAAGATGAGAATATGGATAGAGACTCGGAGAGCTCAGAACATCAGCTGATGGCCAGAAAAACCCAACTTGAATACCTTCTACAGGCACATTACCTCATTGGTACCATGTTCTCATAGGCGGGATGATATATTTACATTTCGGATATCATTTCTGTGTGATATTTGTATTGCATTTGTTTCAGGATGAGAACTGTAACACAAAATGTATGTCTCCATTAAAACACCCATCAGTATGGGTGTCATTCTTTCTTTTTTTTATTTGACTTATTCATCCTTTTTCCCCACCATCAACTAATCACATGGATCAATCACATGCCCAAAAAGTGGGAAATTGCCATGAGTAGATAAAAAGATTTTAAATCAGATCAAGAATAACCTAAAATATGGGAAAATATCTTTAAAATGGGCAAAAAACAACCTTAAAATCATGCATGAAATTGCATAAAAATTGAGACAAAATTACTAGAATTTTTTTCAGATGACAGACTTCATCCCAAGGTATTTGTTTTCCTCCAAATTGTTAAAATTGGAGTTTGAATAAAAATACCCAAAATGGAGTCAAAAGTCAAAATTTTTGCCCTGAGTTGATACATTCTGGTTTACGATATTCCTTACCTGAGTAAATACTTTGATTATGTATCGATAAAGAAAGCTTTGTGAATTTCATCGTATTTTCTGTATTTTCCCCCGGCTTTACTCCTTTCAGACCCGCGCGGTTCAGTTTCTAACTCTCCGTTTCATCGGCTGATGTCGCAGGTGGTTCCAATGTCATAAAGACCCGTGGGGGGAAAGGACTGTGCGTGTCTTTGGCGACCGCCTATCAAGGCGTTTACTTAGACACTTACAGCCTGGAGATCGACCTGAAGCCAACACTGAGGATCACTCGCCACGACATCCCCCCTTTCATTCCGCTGAGCAGGCTGGCTGAGCAGAGCAACATGCAGGCAGATTTAAGGGGTTTTCTTGGGACCCTCAGCCAACACCTCAATGCCTTCGCTGGCCGCCAGCAGCAGCTGAAGCTTGTTAAGGTACCGGCCTTTTTCTGTTTTCCTATCTTGCACTCTCAGAAGTCCTACAAAGCATTCATATGGTGGTAAATGTTCGGGGTTTTAAAAGAGTCATGGGTTCATACCAGAGGCTGCAAAATAGTAAGCAGACCCCAGAAGGCTGGATGGAGCAGATCGTGAAGGTATTCAGCATTGGTTATTTGCTCTGATCAAATGACATTGGATATGTGCTACTCTGTGCCAGGAACTCCACGAATCTGTCCGTGTGATGGAGAGCAATGCCTTGTGCTCGTTGCTGGTGCTGATGTTCACGGTGCCCAAAACCAATACTGAAATTCTCTGCAAGCTGGAGTACACGAACCACAGAAGATGGCTGCCCACGCGCGTCCACCTGGACTGCGATGGTAAGGTCTTTACTCTGGACCCGTTTTAAGGCAGTGGGATCCATAACACTCTGAAACTCTAGTTGCATCTTTTTTTTGGAGAATCCTGATGAATAGTTTCATTTTGCTAAATGTTTTCCTCTAACCTATCAAGACTGAAAATGAAGCGGGGTTCAAGATGAGGGATGAATGAGAAATTGCATTAAAAGAAAACATGCAGTGCGAAAAATGAAGTTATTAGTTTTTAATTGACACTCTATTTTAAATGCTTATGTATGTATATCCCTTAATCATGCTCTTAACTCTCCTGTAATGCTATGTCTTACAGATGAGGAGCTTCCTGATTCTCCTCAGTGGAAGAGAAACTGCAGCCTGCTGGTGGACACTCCAGTGCACAAAGCTCTGTTCCACATGAAGAAAGCAGGGGATATTGTTTAATCTATTACGAGCAACTGTGAGATTTCAAAGAACCATAAAACACATAAAAATTGTACATTTTTCATATATATAATAATATAATAATATTTGTTAAACTTGAGGTATTGACCTTTGACGACACAATAATATAGAGCCACACTTATGTACACATATCTGAGCTACAACGTTGTATAATTCTTTATACTTTGTTGAATGTAGGTTGAGGAGTTAATGTCAGCGCATTGAATGTCAGTTATTTGAATTTAAATACATTGATTATAGTCCTGTTTATCTGGTTGTTACAGTCTATTTTACTGTGACATTTGTGGAAATAAACAACCCTTTAAATAAGGCTTACATATCAGCTGATTTATTTTATTCATTTACTTAGAAAAAAAATTCTTCCAGCTATTAGATGCAACTTCCGCCCCCAAAAGTCAAGCATTTGTCAGAACTTAATAATAAAATTCAACTGTAAAAAAAAACATTCAGAACCTCCAGGGGAGATGTTAGAAGTCACTCCATTCGCCATTTTTCCTTCAGAATTTCAGTGAACGCTGTCATCCTTTTGTGTAAAATTTCAGTCTGAACCTGTTTCAGGCGCTCCGTTTCCTCCCACGCTTCCAGCTGTTTCTGGGCTAACTCCTTCGCTGATATTGAGTCTATTGTCGCAATGTTTTTCATCTGCATGAAGGACAAATTGCTCCCTATCTTCCCTCGGTGTCTCACCAGACCGTGGGCAGGCAGTGCGGATAGAGACCTGCTCTGCTCCAGCCGCCGGACTTCTTGTGACGCACTGGAAGCCAGCATTCTGCCGTGAGACGTGTGTCTCAGCCTGAAGTGGACCTCTGAATTCGCGCGCTCGCCTATTTCTCTCATAGCTATACGGACCGTGGCTTTCGGCTCACAGACTTTGACCAGAGCCACTCGTTCCCGTTCATCAGTCAGCTGGTTCCGTCTCCGCCGGAGCAGCTTGCAGGTGTATCGGTACTGTTTGTCCAGCAGGGCGAGTTTGGACTGGAGATCTCTGTCCTCCTTCAGGTTCAGAATCCTCACCGCCCTCTGTAATGCAGGACCTTGGTACATTTGACCCATTACATACCAGACCTGAAGATTTTTTTTCTTTTCAAGTCCACAAGGTTCCCACATCAACTCAAACTGCTGACCAATTTTCCAGTTCTAGAGAATGAGAGAAAAATGCTAAAAGGCTTGGAAAATTATTTCAAACATTCTATTTTCCCAATCAGAGATGCAAAATCTACGTCTGTAACAAGTGACGATGATCCGCCTTTGGCAGGATTAAAATCTGATGCAAGGTTGAATTGTGTTCACTGGGCTCTGTCAAAAGAAATAAACTGGAAAGGTTTAGTTTTACCAGAGGGACCAAAATATGTTTTCTTGAAAAAATGGAAAATATCAGGAAAGTTTACAAAAAATAAGTGTAGAAGTCTGCAGGGTTGAAAAATTAAAAACACAAGAAAGTAATTATGTGCATATACAGGTAAAATTACCAGAAAAATAATAATCCACAACATAAGCACTGCCATAGTTAGATGAAAAATTATGCATATTATTAAATAACCCCTTCAATACAATGCTGAAATAGGTTTTCAGTGATACTTGGAAATTAAGGAAAGTGCAAAAAAAAAAATCCTTGAAAATTGGGAGCATGTCGTGGCAGGAGTTGGTCCATTCAATTTTGGAGAAAGAGTGCTGGGATTTGATTAGTGGAGAAAAGAGACCCTGAGTCGACATCCTGAATTCAATCTGTCTGTGTTCTAAAAGATATTTCCTCACCTGATTGAAGTCTTCTTTCCAACAGAGCGCTGTGCCGCAGGCGTGTATGCTGCTATGCTCGTGTCTCTGTGATGTGTAACACTAGCCGTCTGTGTTTGAGTCGAAGAGCACAGGGTTGCTGGCGAGTGTGAGCGTGCTGTTGTTTTCTTTGTGCACTGACAAAATCCTCACATGATTAAATTACAGGTGACCTTCATGGAGAGGTGACTTGGCCTCTGATCAATACATCAAGACTTCATGTTAAATCAGAGGAGCAAATGCTGTTGCATCTGTTGTGGTTTGCAGAGTAAAACATCTTTAGTCAAATTTTCAACATGTTCTTATGCTTGGGGGGTGCAATGCTGTAAATCCACGTTATTTACATATGAAATTGTAATTAGGTTATGGATTTATAAGTAATTTACAGTAGAGGTTTATGTCTGATCTGGCATTAAGATTTGATATGTATTTTAAACAAATTAGAAACGGCATTAGCTTTGCCTTAGAATATCTAAATGCGTGAAATGATAATTGTATTATTGCTGTTAGTATTCAGGAAAAATGTTAGTTAAAAAGTTGTCTCAGTTGCTGGTTCAGAGGCTAACTGAGCCACCTGCTGGCCATAATCACAAGTACATGCAGAAGTTCACGCCTTCTGCAACATATTTGTGAACCATTGGACAATGAAGCATGAAATAATACAATCTCCAAATTTTAAGACAAAAATATAAATAAGAAAAATAATGAAAATATTTTTTTTTGTAATTGATTGAAATGCAGATTCGAATTGCAGACGTCTGTTTTGTAAACCTTCCTTAATGTTGCCTTTGCAGCTGTTTTTCATTGATAATCGCGTTGATCCCTGATTTTTTTGAATGTTTAAATTTCATTCTTTTTTTACCTGAATCTTTGGTTTGACGCCCGATCGATGATTTTTTGTGCAATGAAACTATTTAGCCCCTTTTTTTGAACGGAAAGTTATGTTTGATATGAAGTTTGAAAACCAAAAATAAATAAAGCCGTTTCCACGGTAACAGATCCTCGTTATGTCCAAAAGTTCAAACTTCCGGTGGGGAGGTCCCCTACCGGAAGTGCGGCGTGCATGACAGCCGAAAGAAACTTCGCTCAAACCCGTAAAGATCGATGATAGGTAATAATTATCCGCTGACGTCCTCTGGCTTTTTACGTTCACAAGCGAGATAAATTGTAGATCTTCGACTGTAAACCGTAAGTTTGGCCCATCGTCGTCATCCGGTTTGTTTACGCACAGACGTCAAAGAAGCTGGTATGGATTTGTGGATATTAATGCGCATGCGCATTGTCGTGGCTTCTGAACTTAGTACCAGATAACTCTTTCGAGAGATTACTTTCTCTACTTTTTTTCGCTACACCTCCTTTTTCTGCAGCTTTATTAGGTTTCCACTGCGTCTGAAGGTAAAAACAAAGAATTCTGGTCTGACGTTCTGTTCCGGCATTGCTGGTATCCTGGGGTCTTGCAAAGAGACAGCATGAAGTGAGGGCTGCAAAAGCCCGTCTTTCGATAAATAAGATTTTTATTGTAATGATTACACCCTCCTCAAAATTATTTTTTTCCAGTCATGGTAAGACCCCTTGTCCCTAGCAAGAGCTAGGTCAGCTCCCAAAGCAACCCATCCCCTTATAAACAGTGGTTAAATTAATTCTAAGATAGAACTCTTTGGATCCCCAATCGGTGAAATTCTTTGGTCACAGCAGTACAACAATCACAATATCAATAAATATGAGTATAAATATAAATCAGAGAGACAATTAAAAGATAGTCGAAAGATATCTTTAAAAAAAAAAAGAAGAAAAAAAAGAATAAGCAGCAAGGTGAACAGAGACAAAATAGACAATGGAATGAAAGAAAGAAAAAAACAGCAAGGGTGAGAATATACAACCAAAAATGACAAAAACAAGGGCAAGAATACACCAACAGGGATCAGAATAGACAGCGGAGTTAAGGCACTACATGTGTGAGCGAGTGAGGTAGTGAGGCCGTGGTAGCACAGATGCAAAAAGTGGAAATTTGCATTGTACGTCAGTTTAAAATAAGCCGGGTAAAACCAATCAGAATGAAAGAAATATATTTGTATCCATCTTCATATTTGTTAAAAAAATATGAATTGTCTGGTGAAAGATGATTTTCGCATGCTGCATTCTACATATTTTCCCCTTTACTTGCTCCTCTATCCATTTCTGTTCTCGGTAACCTCAATGACCCAGTTTTCCATTTATTTCAAACCGACAGCTGGAACAAAAAAAAAAAAAAGCATTACATCCTGCGATCCAGACGTATATTATACGCAAACAGCCGCATGAAAGTGAGTTCAGGACAAACCGTTTTTGCGCTGCATCAGGTATAAAAGTGTAAAATTTTACCTTGTTTTTCCTCAGTCACAGGTGTGGGAGGTTTGTCGCTCTCACTCTTTGAGGATGATGCGTGCAGTGTGTGTTGACGTTCCTGGAGGCCCAGAGAACTTGCAGCTGAAGACCGTGGCCCAACCTCAGCCCAGAGATGGAGAGGTCCTTGTTAAAGTTCATGCAACCGCCCTCAACAGGGCAGACTTATTACAAGTACGATACAGACAATACACAGTCCTATAACACCTGAACACACTGCAGATAAACTGCATGGACTTATTAAATTTAAGTTTAAGTGACAAATCAAACTCATGAGTAAAACTCAACCACTTTAAAAAATCACAACTGCTAATAATGGAACAAAAAAATAGACTTTCTATGGTGACTAATGAAACACCACAATTTAAATTGAATAGTGTGAAATATTTAAAAACAAAAAGTCACACATGAAATGTCACAAAATGAAATGAGGATACAAAGGGGATACCAAATCCAAAATCATAATTGCAAAATATTGAAAGATGTTTTATTATCTATTTCATTTTTTCCATCCTGCTTTGTGAATTGTCACTTGTTACCATCACAAGTTACATGATCAGTACAATACACAGGAAATACAAATCCGCTGTTTCAAAAAAAAAATGTTAATTTGCAACAAGCGAATTAATTATGAAAGAATTTCACAAACATACAAAGAGAGAAAAGTAGAAAAAATAGTGGAATAAATCAATACTTCCCAACCTTTTTTGAGCCATGGCACATATTTCCTTTAGAAAAATCAATAAATGAATAAAAAATCAATAAATATGTCAAAAATGTTTTTAATGAAATAGGATGAAGCTGTAGTCTCAATTTCCTCCTTCAGTGTGAAATCCGGCCCTGTTCAGTTGAACACAAAGCTAATATTTGTAGGCTGTTTGGATTTGACAATGAGTTCAGCAACTAGCTTTCAGAGCTTTCTCACTCGTCTTGGTGGTTTTCTTCAACGACGCCGCCTGCTTCTCAGTCTGTTTATGCAGTTGAACAAAATAGTCCGTGTCCTTATCTTGAAGCGAAGGGTGTTCAGTTTGGAGATGGTGTTTAAGTTTACTTGGAAGCGTGGCACGGTCGGACAGCTTTTCCCCGCACGCCAGGCAGAACGGAGTCGCCTCAGCTGGTTCCCCAGTAAAAGCGAATCTAAACACAATCTAACTTTCATTGGATTGTCTCGAGCTCACCTTTTTGTACTTTCTTCTGACCACCACTCATACTCGGACCTTCACCTGGGTCAGAATGTTCTTCAGGACCAGAGGTTCCTGATCGGAGGACTTTTTCTTTCCAAATATTCATCACTGCTTCTGTCTCACTCCAAGCATCACTCATGACTCTGCTGTTTGAGCAGCAGCAGGAAGATCCACAGCTTCATTCACTGCCTGTTGCCATCGAGTGGAAGAGCATTTCAATGTTCTGCCTGTATCTGCATGCCGCCCACATAGATAGATGGACCAAGACAAATTGTTTGCGTTGAATAAATCATTTTTGGACCAATCAGGTGAAAGTGGGCATTTTTCCACAGTGGTTGGGAAACACCGGAATAAAGGATCATGCAAATTCCTGATTTATTTTTCATGAATGTAATTTATGGATTCATGGGCAGCTCGGTGGCGTAGTTGTAAGCACTTCCACCTCGCGGCAAGGAGGTCCCTGGTTCAATTCCAACATGGGGACTTTTTTTGTGGTGTTTTTGCATGTTCTCACCGTGTCTGTGTGGGTTTCCTCCGGTTTCCTTCCACAGTCCCAAAACATGGAGTAGGTTCACTGGAGCATCTAAATCGTCCGCATGTATGAATGAGAGTGAATGGTTGTATGTTTCTATGCACGGTCCTGTGATGGACTGGCGACCGGTCCATGGTGAACCCCAGTGGGGATGAACTCCAGCATCCCCGGTGCATCCCTAGGTGCAGGATAAGTGGTTTAGAGAATGAATGAATTCATATAATGGTTTATGCTATTTACCATCAGTTATAAGCTGTATGAAAGCCATCATGTTGTCCTCACAACTGAATCTGGTGAATACGGTTTTTCCAAAGAGACGAGGCCTGTATCCCGCACCTCCGGGTGAGAGTGACATCATCGGCTTGGAAGCGGCGGGCACGGTGGAAACCCTGGGTCCCGGCTTGAGAGGGTGCTGGAGGCCTGACGACAGGGTCATGGCGTTACTGGGTGGAGGAGGTTATGCGGAGTATGTCGCCGTGCCTGAGCAGCTGCTGATGCCCGTTCCTGCTGACCTCACGCTCTGCGAGGCAGCGGCCGTTCCAGAGGCCTGGCTCACTGCTTTCCAGCTGCTCCGTCTGATTGGTAAGTAATCCAGGCTGTAGACGGGAGATTGTCTGGTACATATGATGACCCTCTGAACTGCTAATATATTAGAATTATAGATCATTTTTCTGGATCACTGCTATGTTGACCCGTCTTTACAGATCGATGTTAAACAAGTTTTAGATGTTCTTATCTGCTTGCATTTTTTGTTTCATTCTGACGTCCACGATAGCTGAGGCCGATATTCAATCGCACTAAGATTGTGTTTTCAACTGACACCCTCATCATCCAAACCACACATTTTCAAAAAGCCCACTCACTATGACATTTGAAGGTCACATTAATAGTCTGAGGGCTCGAAGTCCCACACTGGATTTCAACAGCATCCTGATTTGGATTTCCAACTGAAATTTAAATCCTTTCTGATTTTTCTTCAACACTAATTGATGTTTTATCTGACATTGTGTAGTTTTGCCTTTACTTGGTAAATAAACTATTGGGGTTTACTCCACTTCTGCATTTTTGTCAATTAGAAAAGTCTCTTTCTGCACCACATGTTATAACCCCCTTTTATTTATTCATATCTTGGAGTGGACAAGACTGTGGTGATACCAGCGATGATGGATGGTTTGGAGACAGTGTCATTGAAGAAAAAGACAGGAGGCAGAGCCGGAGGTGGCAGAGATGAAGATGTTGAGGTTCTCTTTGGGAGTGACCAGGATGGAGAGGATCAGGAATGAGTCCATCAGAGGGACGGCACATGTCAGACGTTTTGGAGAGAAGGTCTGAGAATCCAGACTGAGATGGTTGGGTCATGGACAGAGGAGGGATAGGGACTGTATTGGTAGACAGATGCTGGAATTGGAGGTCTAGATGAAGACCAGAGAGAAGATGTATGGATGCAGTGAGAGAAGATATGAAGGTAGTTGGTGTGAGAGAGGAGGATCCAGAGAATCGAGTTAGATGGAGAAGGTGGATCGGCTGTGGTGACCCCTGAAGAGAAAATCCAAAGGAAAAGAAGACGATCATGGTGTCAGTTTTCATCCATGTGTGTGTGTGTGTGTGTGTGTGTGTCTTCTCGCCACCTATCCCCCAGCTCAGGTGAAGGAGGGCGAAGTCGTGCTGGTTCACGCTGGAGCCAGTGGAGTTGGAACAGCCGCCGTCCAGCTGGTTCGTCTATTCGGCGCCACGCCAGTGGTCAGTGCCGGGAGCCCGGAGAAAGTGGCGTTGGCCTTGAAGCTGGGTGCAGCTGCAGGGTTCAACTACAAAGAGGAAAGCTTTGCACAGGGAGTCCTTGAATTTACAGAAGGTGACACTTGGCTAAAAATCTGTTATTTAAGTATATCAGATATTTCTATTAAACCGTATTGCAGCCTTGTGTTTCAGACAAATTTCAATGAAGTGGTATTCATATTTACTAACCTTTTTGGGGCTAAAAATATTTAATTATCTGTCAGATACTATATATTGTAAGAATTTGTCTTAACGTAAAACGTAAAAACTGCTCGGATCAGATGAAAAAATATCTAATTATTTTGCTGCCGATCGTTCGTCAAATAACGAAAAGTGCAACGCCACAGGCAAGGGAGCCAACGTCATCCTCGACTGCATCGGCGGAAGTAACTGGGAACAGAATGTGGGCTGCTTGGCCACGGATGGAAGGTGGGTGCTGTACGGCACCATGGGGGGCCGCAGGGTGGACGGAGACCTGCTGGGAAAACTGTTGTCCAAGAGAGGACACCTGCTCAGCAGCCTTCTCCGCAGCCGCAGCCTGCAGGTGAGACCCCGGGGGATCGACGGCGCCGACACATCCAGATGTGCCTCATCCGATTCAGATCCAGTGCACATGCTGGTGTTTTGTTTGGAAAATTACAGTGGCGAACCGAAATCTTTAAGACGTACGACCTATTTATTTTACTTATTTTTTCTATGATGTGGGGAACAGGGGAGTAAAACACCAATATTAGGACACGCTAACTCTTCGTACTGATTGAACTGCAATATCTGAACAAACTTGCCAAACCTCTGGTCTGATTTTCAGAGATTTTTTTTATCACCTATTTATTCCTCACATATGTTTGCGTAACATAAACATATTTGTTAAAAGTTATTTTTTAATCATCCACCCACAAATTCTGCTTTCTAATCGCATCCGTGTGGACAATCACCGAAAGTCCGACCATGTTGCATAGAAAAGCCTTATTATTTTATCCTTTTATATCAATATACTTCAAACTGTTCAGCTTTTACATGAAATTATTATTATTATTATAGTGAATAGGACCGACATCAATTGGTGCATTTCCATCTCTAACCGCTGGGGGTTTTAGTGAATCATGTGGTTGTCCATTATACCTGTTTCTAAAGTCTTCTTAAGTATTTTAAGCCATAATTTTAATCCGCACCAAAAAAAACAATGTTTTTTTTTAATAAATAGTCTAAAGAATTCTTAAGATATTTATGTTTTTTTATGTTTCATTTTTGAACTCTTACCCAAATACAGACTTGATTTGAAATGATGTTCCCGGAACTGATATTGGTTCATGCTTTGCATCTTTCCCTGACAGTACAAAGCAGACTTGGTGAAGGCATTCACAAACAGAGTCCTGCCGTATTTCTCGGGCCAGCCTGCCTCCCTGAAGCCAGTGATTGACAGCACGTTCATCCTGGAGGATATTGCAGAGGCCCATAGACACATGGAATCCAACAGAAACATGGGCAAGATTGTTGTTGACCTGATTTCAGAGTGTCAGAAAAGTGTGTGATCACTTCATAATGCACATTCCATCACAGATCCCTGCAGGGTATTATCTAACCTCTATCCGATTTAAACATGTTTGGGAAAAAATTGGCTCAAAAAGGAAGAGTGGTAGGTTTTGTCGCAGCAGCCTTACAGTTTTAAAAACCAACCCCCCCAAATTTAGGAACCAGGAACAAACATCTACCAAACTTAAGTTGTGGTCTGTTTAGATTTGAAAATAGTTTCACTCATTGTCAGACTGAGACAGTCCGATAACCGAGTCTTTATTGAAACTAAAAAAATATATGTATGTAAAATCTAATTGTGACTCCATTTTTTTAATGTAGAACTTATGCTTTTGCGAGAATATTTCTCTGCTTTTGATTTAAGGTCAAGGGATGTGTTTCAAATTCATGTTTGACCATGCAAGGAGTTTTTTGTTTTGCTTTTATTTGTATTGTTCCATGTTATTTTTTTACGATGTATTCAGTTATGATCCACACCGAAGCCATGAGGTGCTGGATTAAGACTTCATTTCACCCAACCTTTTAATGATGAATACATCAACAATAACAATGACATCGGCAACAATGATAATGATAAACTTCTTCTTTTCCTTCGGGCTTTTCCTTTCAGGGGTCACCACAAATAATCAACCTTCCTCATCTCAACCTATTCTCTGGATCCTCCTCTCTCACACCAACTACCTTCATTTCCTCTCTCACTACCTCCATACATCTTCTCTCTAGTCTTCATCAAGACCTCCAATTCCAGCATACGTCGACCAGTATATTCACTCTCCCTCCTCTATCCATGACCCAACCATCTCTGACCTTCTCTCCAAAACATCTAACATGTGCCGTCCCTCTGATGCACTCATTCCTGATCCTCTCCATCCTGGTCACTCCCAAAGAGAACCTCCACATCTTCATCTCTGCCACCTCCAGCTCTGCTTCCTGTCTTTTCTTCAGTGCCAGTGTCTCCAAGCCATCCAGCATCTCTGCTCTCACCACTGTCTCCTCCACCTTTCCTTTCATTCCGGCTGATATTCTTCTATCACAAAGAACCCCTGAAACTTTTCTCCACCCATTCCAACCTGCTCGAACCCGTTTCTTCACCTCTTTTCCACACTCTCCATTGCTCTGGACTGTTAAACCCCTAAGTACTTGAAATCCTCCAACTTCTTGATCTCCACTCCCTGTAGCCTCACCGTTCCTCTCATTCACACACATATATTCTGTCTCGCAATAATAATAATAATAATAATAATAATAATAATAATAATAATAATAATAATAATAATAATAATCGTAATGATGATAGTAAATAATAATAAAACTACATTAATGAATAAATAAAATAAACTTTAACAATTTTTATGAAAATTCCACCTGCTGAACTGCGTGTGACGTCAACTTCCTCCCTGTGACTTCCTCCTTCGGTGCGGCTAAAGACGCGGCTCATGGAGGGAGAACTTTAGCCAAGATAACCGTGTTCAAGCTCTACTTCATGGGACAGACCCGACGGATAAACCGCAGACGCCACCGGAAAACCAGAGAAACACTGCCGCCTTCGTTTATCCGGTGTGTAAGAGTCTTCTTGTACTTCATGCTACTTTACTGAAGTTAGCTAAGTCTGTTAGCAGTTTAAGTTCGAAAAAAAGAAAATATACCGGAAGTGGACGAGTCAGAGGAGTATGTTCCTCGGACATCAGTTCATTCAAATATATTAACTCGTTTAAATAAACTCCTTCTGACTTTATTTAAATAAACTCGCTCTGAATGTATTTACTGTAAAATCGAGCAATGTTTTCAAGGGCTATTAAGTTTTAGCTTTTGAAGTAAAAGCAAATGTGGTCAATGTTGATGTAAGAGACGCGAAAGTAAATATCACTCTTGGCAGCTTTGAACGGAATGTGCACATCTTAGACTGTTTCTCATGGTTAATCTTTTTATTTTTACAAAAAAAAAACCTTCACTCCTTCTGAGTTTATTTCTTGTTTTAGTTGAAGAAAACAAAAAAAACCAAACAAAAAAAAAAAGATATTGGGACAGGGACGACGACGACGTCGAGATATGCATCTCCGAGCAGAATTTATGAACGTGTAAAGTACATTTAAATAAAAGTGTTATCTATGTGTGTATCGGTTCCCGGGCAAACGTGTTATCTGTCCTGCCTCCGCTCAGCCCGCCTGCACTTGTTTAAACCGCCCCTCTATATCTCAGCATCCGAACCCTTAGAGATGGAGGATTCAAACAAGACCCAACGAAAGATGTCCACCGCTGGGGACAGCCTGTACAAGGTGCTGGGCCTGGAGAAGGGAGCATCTCCGGAGGAGATCAAGAAGGCGTACAGGTGTGTTGACCTTTGTGATGTTTGCGCTGAGCCTCCAGCATGAGGCAGGATCAGCCCTTTAGATATTTATCATTGTCAGCTCAGGTATGAGGCTTGGCTTATGTTCTGACAGTAGCCGGTGTCGTAACAACAGTGTTTCTGCCGTTAACGACAACGATAACAAGACCTCACTGCGACTATGTTGACTGACACTGTTGTGTTTATTGGACATGTTGAAAATGCTATATAATATTCACAATATTCCCCTTTTTTCTTTAAATGGCAGCTTTTTACAGAATCGTTGCTGTTTGTTTTTGGTTTTTTTTGTGGAGTGGAAGTTCCTTTTTTGAGGGAGCCATTTAAAAGTAAGCAACGAGAATAAAAAAAATCCTGAATTTCTTTACTTCAAAATCTACTTAAAAAAATGAGAGAAATTAGAAGGTTTGAACACAGAACATTGAATTTAAAGATGATAATCAAATTTAAAGGTCAAATCAGTCGCTTAGTTGTGTTTGTAAAAGATTTTCCACAAAAAAGGGAAAAAAAGAGATTACGAATTACCATTTTTAGCTTTGTCTAAAATGCTGAACATTTCAATTGATTTTGTTTTATCATGTTTATAAATTAACTATTCTCCGATTTTGTTATTGCCATTGTCCCTACGATCTTTAATTCTAACAGATTTTGGGGGGTTGTCGTTTAACTTTCTCTCTTCTGCTTTCTTCTTACACTTTGTAGTTTTAAGGAAGCATTCTGTTGAGAGGATTTTTTTATTTAAATAACAATAATAATGACTGCTACTAATTTAGGCAGAGGCCTTTTTGTCCCGAAAGCTGTTTTCATAAACTGATAACATCCTTTGTGAATTCCAATGGAAACTTTAGAAGGGGATTGAAAGGATGTGTAACAAGTTTTATGATTTTTCACTGACACCTGGTGTGTGGTTTTTTTGTGTGTGTGCAGGAAGTTGGCCCTGAGGCATCACCCTGACAAGAATCCAGATAACCCAGAGGCTGCTGAGAAATTCAAGGAAATCAACAATGCCAACTCTATCCTCAGTGATGAGAACAAGCGTAAAATCTATGACGAGTATGGATCAATGGGTCTCTATGTGGCCGAGCAGTTTGGGGACGAGAGCGTCAAATACTACTTCCTCATGTCCAAATGTTGGTTCAAGGTGAGAGGTTTTATTTCATTTCATGGGCAACACGGGACGCATTTATCAAATTCGACCGAATTCACACTTCTTCTTTTTTTTTTTTTCTGCCATATAAGACAATGGCTGCATGTCCCAGACATCATCATTACAATAGACTCACATGGAAAATGTAGTGCTCTCACTTTCGTCTGAATGCTGGTGAAAGGGTACAGAATGACGCAACAACAGGAACAAAGCCAAAGCTCAAGAAAGGAAAATGTGGCATCTTTATTTTAATTATTTCATCTGAAAAGTGAATTTCAGAATTTCATCAACCCCCCCCCCCATTGCAAAAAATGAGCGTATGCTCTGGTAATCCCTAATCGGCCGCTGTTCGGTAAAAAAAATAAACAAAATAAATAGATTGAAGTTTGTGGTAAGTGGGATTTGTGAGAGTCAGGCTGCAGAGAGAGGACCTGCCGTGAATGCCGTCTTTTGGTTTTGTTTGTGTCCAGGCTCTGTTGGTGTGCTGCGGGATCTTCACGTGCTGCTGCTGCTTCTGCTGCTTCTGCTGCTGCTGCGGCAAGTGCAAGTCGCCGGAAGACGACGAGAACATGGCTTACATGGACCCGGAGGACCTGGAGGCAGAAATAAGGGAGCAGGACGAAGGTGAGAGACTTGTTCCTCTGGACTTAATCAGGCTTGTACCAAAAAGGACATGTTCTGTTGTAAACCTCTTTTATGTAGATTCTTTCACTCCAAAGTGTTACTAACATGAGCTTTAGAGATAAATTTAGTCCCAAGTCAATGAGCTTTGTTATCCATTTTGTAGTGACAATGTTGCACTTGAGTAAATTTATAATCTTTACCATTGAGACAAACCGTTAAGTTTCATATCATGTTTAATTTTTCTTAACATTGTATTGTAACATTTTTACTCAGTTCTCAAACATTCTTTCTTATTCTCAAACTTTTTTTTCTTACGAACACATAAAACACTGCTGCCAAAAACCCAGAGAACGGTGGTATTTAGTGCAACAAATTAAATAGCATATACATTAGAATATTCTGATTTAAAAACCTAAATAATTTTTTGTTAAATAATATATAATATATAATAAATAATATAATATATTATATTGTCATATAGGAGAACTAGTGAGGGTCTTTATCCTTCTCTTCTTCAGAGAAGAATGAAGAGTCAGGTCGATCACATTTTTCAGACTAAATCAAATAGTTGCAGAACTCTATTACCTCTTGAGTCAAACGTGCACTCATTTGAGCAAAACTGATGCCGCTAACAGTAAAGTCACTGTCGCCAAGCGGAGCTGAAGCTTCCCCCCCACAGGGGCCGCTCTTTTCATTCGTCCTACCGTCCAAGTTGATCTCTCGGCGGTGCAGGGCAGCAACGGTGTGCTCAGTGTTGCGTTCTGTCTCACAGCAGGAGACACTGTCATAATCATTCAGCCGAGCTCGAGCGGCGCCCCCGACACCTCCGGTGACGGTGTCGCCACGTCAGGTAACGTTGACCCCCGTCCTGGGCTGCTCGCTGTGCTGCTTGACTAACCTTGGCAGAGCTCAGTGGCGTGCTCAACTACAGAAAACCCGCCTGTTTTGGCAGCTTGCATCAATATGGTTTTGAAAAAATGCCGTAACACACTGTTAAAATATATATGGGGTGTATTAATATTGATTGATTACTTGCTATGTTTGCCACTGGGTGTCACAAACTTAAAGCTTGCGGCTAATTTTTCTCTCCCGTTTAGCTCATTTTTTAACTGCATTAATTGCATTTGTTGTTCACACTCTTGAACAGACTAAAATACTAATATCAGAAATGCTTTGTGCAACGTCTCTGTCTCTCACGCAAAAAATATAGACCGCTAATTTCCACTATGTCAGTGGTATTTCCCTTGAACTCCTCATCGGAATCTTGGTCTTCCCTTGAATAATTCATACAGAACAGTCCTTGCCAATCCAAGGATCACCCTGATGTAGTGTAGAGTGACTCCTTGTGATAATCTTAGCCCACAGATTTGGGAAAGGGATTGACTGAGGGATGATTTCTAAGGCCTGGGGGGGAGGATTATCATGGTGTTCAGAAGATGTAACCCTCGGGCAAGTCCACAAGACCCACTCAATTTCCCCTCAGCAGCATGTTTTATTCCACTTCTGCAAAAACATTAACAATTACAAACAACTAAAATGAAGCTGACACATCACTAACACATTGTTTTGACTCTATAAAAATGTTTTGTCTGTTTTGTTTAGTTTTTTGGGAGTTTTTTGTTTGCTTTTTTTCCACAGCTGGCTAACTATTTGGGACCAAATGAATATTCTAATGGAAAGATGATGGTCCTTGGTGTGGACACTAAAGTTATTTATCCACTTTTATTTATTTATTCTTTTTAATAAATGAAAGTCACAACCCAGAAGTCACAATTGACAGGTGTATATTTAATAGCTGCCTGTAGCCTTTGTTTTGATTTAGTCTTGGCTTCATTCTGCTGCTGCCCAGCGTGTAACGCTCAGTTTTCGTCGCGCTGCATATTTCCACGCTCTCGGTTGTTTCCTGTCAATACAGCCTAAACAGGAAGGCTTTGTTCGCCATGACAATCGGACACCCCCGTAGCACTCTGACCTCCCAGTAAATGAGAAACGTCTGTTAAACGAATCAATTTTTTGGTCATTTTTATAAACCTTTTCTAGACTGCTCCCGAGAGACACAACGTTTGACTTCTTCAGCCGTAATCTAAATGAGGTTTTGCTTTGTACTCTAAAAGTTTTCAGAATTAATTGGATGAGATATCTCAGTCAACATCTATTTTTTTTTCTTTTTTTTTTTTTTAGTCATTTGAAAAAAGATTTATACATTTATGTGAGCGGCTCTCAACGTCTGCCAGGAAGCTTTGAAAACCGGTATCGCTGAACTAGTTTGAAGCAGTTTGGATGAGGGTGGCGGATTCCTCGCCAACGTGAGTCAGCACTTGCACGGTTACGTGAGGGATTCTGATGATTAAGGCCGTCCTGTGATATGCTTAGATCCATGACGGGCTCGTAATGTTATGTAATGCATCGGGATTGGGCCACCGGGCAGGAACTTGGGAATTTTGCAATCTTAAAAACCCTGTTTTTTCTATAGTGATACAGATGAACAAGAAATGGAAAGTCACATGACGAAAATCTCACAGCAGCCATAATGGCGTGTCTCGTGCAGGACCAGCAGTGTGTGTTCTTTCTTTTTCTTACATTCTGTGGGAAAGCTCCTGAATACAGTGTCCACGTTACTCTTTTTCAACTGGTTTTTATATGAATTCTGGCGAGTGTCCCCAAAATCTCAAGTGCTTTCTTGTTCATTTTGAAATAACTTCTTTATCTGTTTTGGCTACCAGTCTATGTTTTCAATCACCGAATCCGCGTAGGTTAGTTGTATTTCATTGTGATTTTAGGGGGCACGGTGAGGAGGTCATCAGTATTCCGGCCTCAGCGGAAGAAGGTCCCTGGTTTGATTCCTCTGCGAGGAGTTAGCATGTTCTCCCCGTGTTCTCCAGTTTCCTCCCACAGTCCAAAAACATGCGATAGGTTCATCGGTTGACCCCTAAATTGCCCAAGCATGTAAATGTAACCGCAATAGTTGCATGTCTCTATATTTTGCCCAGGGATCGATTGCCTACTGGTCCGGGAGGACTGCCTCTCGCCCCACGACAGCTGGCATTCCTGTGAGCCTGATAGCAGGATAAGCAATCTGGATAATGAATGTATGAATGAATTATGGTTTTAAATAGAAGAGAGAGGAATTTGAAATTTCCCAAACTTTATTTCATATTTGTATACACATGGCCAGCCCAAGTAGACATCCCAGACTCTGTCGTTATCACTGGATGGCTCTTGGTTTAAAACTAAAAAAGTCTGGATGTTCTTTAGGTTCTTCTGCATAAATAAAAAAGCAATATCAACATTATCAAAGAATTGTTGGTGTTGACACTGGACCTCTTGTCACCTTCTGCAGGCGAGGACGTCCCCATAGTCATTCAGCCTCATGCCACCAATGGCAGCCCAGGGGGCGAAGCCATCCCTCTGCCGGGAGGCGAATGAATCGTCACCGGGTCCTCGCGGCTTCCGGCCCTGCATCATAACGCCAGCGTCCGCGTCACTCTTGCTGATTCTGTGGATGAAAGCAGCTCCTCGTTGGCTTTCCTGCGAGTGTTTTAGGATGTGCATAACATACACTCTTGTCTGAGGGGCTGTTGTTCACATTGTGAACGTGCCAGATTTGTTTTCTTTCACGAGTCAGTGGGTTCGTCTTTGTGCCACTATTTATTTTTTTAACTTTTTATGCGGGGTTGTGTCTGGAGTTGAAGCATTGGAGATCAAGGCCTCGCTCTTGGGTAGTTGTTTGTCACGTGCACTTTAAACTGCCTATCCTAAAACTGCCATCTGGCTTGGTCTGAGGCGAGTTCCAGGTCACGGTGATTTTTGTTGAATGTAACAGGAGACACTCATTCGGGTTACTTGGACTCTCGGCCTTTTTGTGTGTATATGGATGGAAACAAAATGGGCTGATAAGTACTGACAAGATACACCCACCGAAGGTGCACGCCATCCAAAACCGGGCCAAAGCTGCAGCCACTGCACGGTTCTTTTGTGGCTGCATCTCTTGAGATGCCAGAAAAGAGACCAGCATTATCAGTTGTTATTCCTATCAGGACCACAAATGTTTGGATAATTAGTTGTACAAAACACTTGAAACTGCAAAATGTCATTTGACGAAGAGCTGCGATAAATCATTATTTCCATGATGGACCTGGGTTCCTCTTGATGTATTTTGGTTCCTCTGTTTGTCCATGACACTGTATTGAATTTGAGGATGTCAGCTTTGGCTTTTTGAAAGACTGGCCAACACTTTTCCCCATTTTTGGCTGGAAAATGGGTCCGAATTATTATATGACTTCATTGACATACTTAGAGCTGGGACAAAACAATGATTGACAAAACAATGATGTTTTCCCAATGATTGACTGATAGATAGCAGATAATCTAAAACAACTGACTCATCAATCAGCGTTTACAGGGAAATCCAAAATCCACTCACAAAAGTCTTACATAAGAACTTTTATCACATTTTTTTTTTTCAAAGAGCTAGTTTGAAATTTCCTGCTGATGCATACTTGGTGTAATGTGGTACAGTGAGATCATTCACATAATTCCTTGAGTATTAACAAAACAAGAGGCAAATGCAAAAGGTACTGTGGAGACACTTTTATATTAATATTTGATATTATATATGCATATACACTCTTTTTTTTTTTCTTCTTAAATTTCAATTGGATGCCTTTTTGTTCTTGTTTGTCCCAGATGTGTGAGATGAGTCGGGGGTTTATTTTCCAGATGTAATTTCTGCTTTGGGTGAGATGGTGATTTGCATGTGAAACACTGCAATCCAGTTTTTCTTTGTGTAAAGTCAGATGTATATTTGTAGTTTTTCCACATGCAATGTATATTGAGATGAAGCCAGAAATGTTATGAACCTTAATGTATTTTATCTTAATGCTGTTTATAGAAATGTTGATTTTGTGTATAAATTACAAGTGTGTGTGTGTGTGTGTGCGTGTGTGTGTGTGTGCGCGTGCGCGTGTGTGTGTTGTTATAGTTTGATAAGATTTAAACTCAAATGTGCCGGACAACATTCTGGAATAAACTCCTTATATTATACATTTTGTTCTGTTTTTGTCAGCTAAAAGTTTGATTTCTTTCATCAGTTGAACAATCCTGTCTTTCTCTCATGCTGCTTATAAACTGTTGACCGCAAAGAACATATTTCTTTAAATAAAAATAAACTCAGGTTAAACTGGAAATATCCCATTTGTCTTGTGTCGACACTGCCTTGCTCTTGTTTCCCACCTGCGAGCTCCGCGGCCCCGCCATTGGCTCTCCCCCTTCTCCACCCTCCTCCTCTGATAACGGCCCTCGGAGCAGGTGGCAGCTCCCGCCGTCGACCGTGACCTTCGCAGGTCCGGTCACATGGAGGCCTCCGCAGACCCAGAGAAACGACGCCTCATCGAAACAGAGCCGGAGCATCATGCACCGTGCGTCCTCCTCATCCTCAGGTTCACATTTCACATTTAATCGCTGCGATGCCTTCTTTATTGTTGTTTTTAAAGGTGCCCGACGGAGAAATACTCCGACTCGGAAGGTTTCTCTGACGCTTCCGGCGGAGGAGACCTGTGCCGGCTGGACGGGCGCTGCCGTGAGTTTGACGTCAACTCCCAAACGGAGAGCCGTGCCTTACGTTTGGCCAGAAGGAAGCTCCTGGCAGCCTGTGCAGTCACCCTCCTCTTCATGGTCGCAGAGGTGATTGGTAAGATATAAAGTCAGGGCGTTCCTTTAACAATTCACCGATTCTGGATGGACTCAAAGACTGTTTTAAATTGTTCGATAAAGTACTAACAAGTTCTGCTGTACTTAAGTACCTTTCAGTAACTTCAGCAAAAAGCAGAACTTGGAGGAAATGAGTGTTGGAATTTTTTTTCTTTCACTAATGACTAAGAAGAAGCACAGATGTGGAAAAAAAAAAAAAAATCACACGTCAGAGCTCAGGCCACTCTGGAAATCACTGAAGCATTTCAACAATGGCTGTGAGCAAGTCATTCGGAAAAAAATAGTCCATAAAAATCCTGGCTGGATGTAATTGTACAGGAGACTGGAAAGAAATCTGTAAATGTGATAGGAAATCAGCGGTGACCGTCCCACATGTTTCCATTTTTATCTTAAACAAACAAACAAACTATCGAAACAAGGTGCAGGGAAATGGAGCGGGTAAAGAAAACACATCCAGTCTTTGCAAACTGACATAGAGCGGAGTCAAAGTTTGGCTAAATGTAGACATTCTGATAAAATAATCCAAAAAAAAAAAGCATTGATCTCCAGTAAAAACAGACCAAACCTGCGGTTTTCTACAGCCATTGTAAATCCTGACTGATCAGATGTTCATGGCAGCTGATTGACCGTCAGTCCGTCCTGCCACTATGACCACGTAAAGCTGCAATATTCGCATATTTTTCCTCGTGACTCATGATTGGATTTTCATGCAAGTCTGGATTTAAAAAAAAAAAAAAAAAAAGACATGCCTTGTCTGAAGCTCAGTCGCTTTAATCCAAGGATTAAATGTGCAAAAGATACCGCCGTGCCAGGGAATTAGCTTAAATGCTCTTGTTTTGCAGACAAACACAATCATGTACGCAGGTGGATTTACTTCTCAGAAGAGCTACAAGAACTATTTCCCATTCAGTCACTTGATTCGGACTCCTATCCGGTTCATGCACGACATGACACACACACACACACACACACACACACACACACACACACACACACACACACTGACTTGGTGACTGTTGCCTGCAGGAGGATATGCTGCCAGCAGTCTGGCCATCATGACGGACGCCGCCCACCTCCTCACCGATTTTGGCTCCATCATGATCAGCGTCTTTTCCCTGTGGCTCTCATCCAGGCCTCCCACCCAGACCATGACCTTCGGGTGGCAACGGGCAGGTGCTAAAAAAAACAAAAAACACTTTAGCGAGATGTGTGTCCTCATAGAAGACCAATCACAGGGGCATAATTTTATGCTTATATTTATGTATTTGGGGGTAAAAATGTCTTCATTACAGTATGAGAAGTGTGCAGGTTGGGATTACGACATTTGACTTGGCCGTCCTACATTGAAACCGGGTGGCGCCAGTTATTTTGCAATCATGTTGTAACAACACCATTGAAAAGAGTTTCAACATGTTGACAGACACTTTAACCGAATCCTTTTAATCCAACCAAATGAATCACATTTCTTAACAGCCACCATCTAACAAATCCACATGCGGGAGGGATAAATCTGGTTTAAAAAGCATCTGATATTCCTACTTCACCCAAATAACTACAGTCAAAAATTAAGATCGGGCAATTAATTCCTCGAAGACGCTGATGTCTTAAAACCTTATTTTGAGGAACTTAAATCCAACCAGACAACTTATATCTATTATCTTAAAACACCTTAAGAAGTGATTGGACTGTTGCTTGATCATTTAAATGATTGAATATAATACATGATGTCAACATGTTTACAGCTAACTTAAAAAAAAAGCAGTGTTTCAGAGCTATAAAAATAAATTCAAGCCATTTCAGGTGCCTGTATTTAAAAAAAAAAAAAAGGTTCTTGATTCTCTTACTTTCCCGGTCATTTTCTTTGACTGAAACCTGAGCTGAGCTCCACTAAAAATACGTTTATTTGGACGTCGCGTCTAATATGTAAAGGCTGTCTTCTCCGCCCGCCGAGCAGAGATTCTGGGAATGCTGGTGTCGGTCGTGTCCATCTGGCTCGTGACAGCAGTGCTGGTTGTTTTGGCGGCGCAGAGGATCGCCGATGGGGATTACATCATCGACAGCCAGATGATGCTCCTGACCTCCGGCTGTGCGGTGGGAGATCGGAAGAGCGTCGTGT